>OZ010580.1:46424807-46462307 GCA_963932145.1 Acanthosepion lycidas | reverse complement strand
AAATCGGTTAAAGGCACGTCAAGCTAAATGACGGTTCCGTATAGGATACAGGTTCGAATCCTGTCGGAGGACGAATATTTTCTGTGAAAATTTTTCGGACATTCAGGCCGGTAAATGTTGTTTAATACTGTTTATTATAAACAGCATTTACTTAAATATTTGTATCTATAAAAAGAATGTATAAACATAAAAATGTCTTATATATATATATATGTATGGTGCGATGGGTAAATTGTCACGCATGCGCTTTGTTTGTTTTTGATTTTATCGACTGCACAGTACAGTAGGTTCAGTTGCGCAGCGTCTAGGAGAAAAAGAGCACTAATACGCAATTCCCTCTGCCAGAAATTTGGAAACGGTATGCTGTACTGCTTGGCATTCGAAGATTCCGAAGACACCTGGAGACTCTGGTTGAGGCCGATTTCGATTTTATTGAATATATTTATATGTATTTCATGATATTTTTGTTAAAATGGGATGTCAGTATTATTTTCATTTTAACGTAATTTAGACGACAATTTATCCATCGCACCATGTATATTTTAATATATTTTCTGTTTATACGCTATTTTTATAGATACAAGTATATAAGTAAAGGCTCTGTTTATAATAAACAGTATTAACAACATTTACAGGCCTGAATGTTCGAGAAATTACAGAGAAAATATGTGTGCCCCGGCTAGATAAAAAAAAAAAAAAATCTAAAATCACCAGCACTGCTCGTTCGTGCGCATGTGTCGTCGTGCCAACATAGCAAATTTAGTCCTGCAGGACGAAACGCGTCACATGTTACCCTTTTACACTATGTCATATATTTCCCCAATCTATCTATCTATCTATCTATCTATCTATCTATCTATCTATCTATCTATCTATCTATCTATCTATCTATCTATCTCAATTTGTTCAGTATCTATCTATCTATCTATCTATCTATCTATCTATCTATCTATCTATCTATCTGTCTATCTATCTCAATTTGTTCAGTATCTATCTATCTATCTATCTATCTATCTATTTTCAGTCTGTTCGCATCTATCTATCTATCTATCTATCTATCTATCTATCTATCTATCTATCTATTTTCAGTCTGTTCGCATCTATCTATCTATCTATCTATCTATCTATTTTCAGTCTGTTCGCATCTATCTATCTATCTATCTATCTATCTATCTATCTATCTATCTATTTTCAGTCTGTTCGCATCTATCTATCTATCTATCTATCTATCTATCTATCTATCTATCTATTTTCAGTCTGTTCGCATCTATCTATCTATCTATCTATCTATCTATTTTCAGTCTGTTCGCATCTATCTATCTATCTATCTATCTATTTTCAGTCTGTTCGCATCTATCTATCTATCTATCTATCTATCTATCTATCTATCTATCTATCTATCTATCTCTCTGTCTATCTATTTTCAGTCTGTTCGCATCTATCTATCTATCTATCTATCTATCTATTTTCAGTCTGTTCGCATCTATCTATCTATCTATCTATCTATCTGACAGTCATCAATGCAGTATGATTTTTTATTTATTTACTAAAGTTCAACCAACGCTAGGCCCAAGAGCCACTCAAAGTAGAAGCTTACTGAACATGGTGCGTGGTATGAACGTAAGTAATAAGTGTTTAATATCGTATAGATAACGATTGAAATTAAACACGTATACGTTAAGAAACATCCTCGCAGAAGTCAGTTCCATAAAGTAGCAGTTCTTGGGGAGATTTTCCCAGAGTGGAAAGTTCTTCTTACCTAAGGGGGGGTATACGCAGAGAATTAGTGCGAATTAACCATGTGGACGCAATAAGGAGAATCTTGGCTGTTAAAATCTGAGCTGGTGACCTTACAGAATGGATCCCGTTTGAACATTTACCAAGGAAGTCGCTTGCGACATTGCGTCTGTGTGGAAAGAGGCTGTAGTGTGGGAACTGCGTAAATATTCTTGAGAAAAATCTTTCGGCCCATATCGTCTTCACTTAGCTATTTGTAAAATAATAGTACTTGTATCTGGAAAAAATCATTATCTCTAATTATTTATGCAATATTCACTGCAAGAAGAAAAAAAAGGAATTATTCTTGTCGACCAAAATATGTCCCGGCTTTAAGTAACCCACAAATGGTTGATAAGCTGTAAAAAAAAAACAACTTTTCTCACTGTTTATATTCGCAACACAGTTTTCTTGGTGGTCACTCTCCCACGCCAGCGATTTGTTTTCTTTAAACGCTTTTAGTTTTTCTCTCGTCTCTTTTTGTGGTATTCTGAGGAATATTTTTTTTGTTCTTATCCCCTATTTTTTTTACATTCTGTTTCGATTGTTCTATTATCCGTTTTTTTAAATTTCTAACATAATGTTCTCATCACTCAATATCTTTTCAAGAAAAAGGTAATCTAAATAAAAAAATAAAAAGTCTTTATCTTCTTGAAAATTGTTACAGCGTGAAACTTTGAGTATCGGATTTGTATTACCATCTTAGTCTTATTGTGTTAATATTATCATAATATACTCTCTCTCTCTTTACATATATATATATATATATATATATATATATATATATATATATATATATATACTCGCCTCTCACGTCGAATTAGACATATGAGGGTCAAGCAGATCAGTTCCTAGGAACTGACAGCCCGACATCAGCACATGAGATTTGATTAGAGTGGTGAAGGTTTTGTGCAGAACCATCCACACTTTTTGAAGGGCAGAATACAGAGACCTGGTGCATTACGTGCCACAATGTCTTGAAACGATCCTCCGCAGGTTTTGAATTCAGAGACCAGTTGTCATCCAAGGCTATAGAACCCAATCTGTCTTGCTATTTACCCATAGGGGGGATAAGAAGAAGAGGATTCCTACCTTTCCCAAGTGTATTAGCACGTAAGTGATTGTAATGGATTCGACTAGAATTCGAACTCGGTTCTCCGATTCCTCAATCCGAGCCACTATCCATGACTCCACCGCTCCTCATTAATTCCGACAATGTACTGCGGTTAAGAATTATTTAATTTTAATTCTGTTATAATTTTCATCTTATCTGGAAATAAACTATGTAGAAATTGTTCAAATGTTTTATATGTCCGAGCGCTTTCGGCTATACATTTAGCCATTGTTAAGGATGATTTTATTTTGGCTTTTAACTGAATGTATGAATTGTTTTTGTATGTATGTAGAGTTATAGCAATGCTTTGTTTTCCAAACACGGTCAGCACATTGTGGCCGTATTCATAGTTGATATCCTTTATTGTTGGCTTTTTTTATGTGGATGGGGCTATTATATTTTTATTTTAAATGAGTATGTTGCGGATAGAGTTTGGTAGGTCTCTATGTCTGTCTATATTTCTGAGATGAGGTATTATGTACAGTATTTACATTAGTCGGACTAATTTAGGCAGTGGAGAACTTTCAGAGGGAAAATTAGCAGGAGATAACTGATAACTGACATCCATCAAACATGGCACGTGGAACTAGAACAGTCTACCCCAATGATCGAAATAAAGGGTTCTGTTCGAAATTCCAACCACCTGAAGAAGGCCGGAGCGTACAACGGCCGAAACGTTGTGACAAATATGGCGACAAAGATGAGGTCTCTATGTGTATTTAAATAATTGAGCTATGATTGGAGAGATGTAACGTGAGTCTTCTTGTTAGGCATGTGGTAGTAGAAAGGAAGAAAATTATAAGAACACACGCAAAATTAAATAATAAAACTTAACCGCAGTAGCTAGTCGTTTTTAATGAAACTTATATAAAAGAGGGATTACCACCCAAATACACAATCATAAAAAAAAGCTCATAAGTACTAATATATCCGCCACTGATCCCAATAAAAAAGAAAAATAATTATATACTCTACGAAATTTTAATTCAACCAACTTAATCATCTATAATAACTCTTCTTTGACAACTAATATTTTGCGAAAGATCAACATTTATATAAATTTAAATGTCCTTTGGGAGATTGTATCACCGACAAAAAAGTAAATGCATATGTTAGTTTCATGGCAAAAAACATTATCAAGGAAGCTTACATTACACGTGGCAGATTCAAATTCCATAGCACAACATTTAAAGGAACATTTCTGTCCACATTCACCTTTTAGAGGAATATTATTTGGCAATATAAGTATACTCCACCATGAAAATAAAAAACAAAAATTCAAATTCTTGAATCTCTCTATATAAAAAATAAAAGCAACATTAAATAAGATTAACTATGAGTATAGCAACAATGTTTTGAAATGCTTATAAAAGAAATTTTATGGGATATCCAAATTGTAAAAAGTTTTTTTTTTAATTTAAAAAGATATATTGCAGGCTGTGCATTTAAAACATTAATTCTAAAATATGTAAATTAAGTTACCTCCATTAAATGCATATTTTCAACTGTTAATTCTTAAATTATCTATAACGGAGCGCGTTCATATGTATTTATAATTATAACAGCCTGCGATTCATGCGCATTTAAAAAAAATTCACTAATGTCAATTACATTAATTTTTTGTCTTAGCAATTCACCCTTGAAGGTGACTTTGGATGAGATTGAAAATACTTGAGAAAATAAAAGAAATGGCGAAAACTACGGCTTCTCCCTTAACCAGTTTAATAACGACACTAAGAAATTGATCTGTGAATTTGAGAGGATTAAAATAAAATCAAATAGACATAATATGTGCAGATTATTTAAACAAACATGGTTAAATGAAGATATGCTGCATATATATATATATATATATATATATATATATATATATATATATATATATATATATTGGAGCAGCAGAGCATTATTGAAACATATATTATTAAATATAACACACAATGAATGCCTATTATGTCTATAGGGGTTGGTATGCATTGTTAATGGATTTATTTTTAATCCGGCATTTTATTACTGCAAACGCTACTATAGAGGATACTGCGTATTTGAAAAAAAGAGTCCCATTTTTTATTTATTAAAAAATGTATATTGTCTATCGGCCTGCACATTTGAAATATATATATATAAAGCTCTCATCTATTTGATCGAGCATTGTTGGGAGGAAGGTAATTCAAAACAGTAGCAGTTACCGCTATTAACGCGGAGCTCTTCATTAATGAAGGTGCTTGTTTACATTCTTATACAATACGTTATAATTTCCCTTCCTTTCTGCTGTGCGCCGATTGCTTAGGAGTAGGATCTCCGACTAATGCCAAATCGGTAGAATTTCGATCCTGGATTGATTTAACCGGAGGTTCTAGCCACACTGATGAGCTGTGATATAGCGAAACAGGCCTGTATGTGGATGACCATATTATATATATATATATATATATATATATATATATATATATATATATATGAGTGATCCTTTTCTACCTGTAATCAGTATGGCTGATACTAACTTCGATGAGAGTCACTCGTTGTGGAGTAACGTTTTCGGCTGACATGATGTGGAAAAACTATATTGAATCCATTGCTAGGTCATCTTTTCAAAAAATTGGTTCACTGTGTAGTGAAAGACAATTTTTTAAAATAGTTTTCGGCATGAGGATGAGTAATTTTCTCAAGTATGTTGCGGACAGAATTTAGTAGATTTCCGTATATTTCAATCGGTCCTAATAAAGCTATGTTCCGAGAGGTGCAAAGTGGGTCTTCTTGATAAGTATTTAGTCGAATCGTATGGAAGCTGTAATAATAATTACCGCCCATCTACAGCATACAGGTCGAAAGCCCAAAGAAAAAAACCCCGATACGAGTAATCAACTAAAAAAGTGCTCAATACAAAAGCAGAGCAGTTTTTTTTACCTCTTTAGTCGGTTTTCTTCACCTCTTAAGCCAGCTATCCCTGACGATCCGCTTAGTCAGACTATACATACATACATACATATATATATATATATATATATATATATATATATATATATATATATATATATATATACAAAATGTTTAATTGCTATAAAACACTAAACTAATTCGTTTTCCAGGTTTTTAGATAAGAAAGTTAGCAGTCTTGACATAATTTGTCGCAAGAATCACTGAAAAATCCTTTGAGTTATTCAGCGAGAAAGAGAACAGGTTAAAATCATTTTGTGTGAGCACCACTGTCTTCCCAACTGAGCAATGGTGAGAGTAAAAAGATCCTCCAGGACTTCAATAATTGTACCAACATTCATACTCTGGTTACCATCTTCAAATTCATTCAAAAACCATCGAAAGAACGGCGAAGAAGTTAAAAAAAAGGGAAGAGTATAGAGCAAAAATGAATCAGTAGGTCACAACAGAAAGAGGGATCATCATTTCAACGTAGAGCTAAACAGATCAACTAGAAAAGATCCAACTTAATCCATATGACGTTTGACACGTAAAAGTGGAGTTTCAGCTATGACAATCTGAAGAGCAGTGTAAAAACTCGAAGATGTTACTCCTAGACAGAAATTTAGAAGGTTAGAGAGGGCGAAGATCATCTTGAATAAGTTGGAAAATGACCCTGAATATATATATATATATATATGTCATTTTCGTTTATGATCGGTTTCATCACGATTCTTCTGTTAAGGTTGGAGAGTAATTATACATTCTTATTGCTCAGAGTAGAGTCTAAATATAGATTTAAGGTGTACTATATTTATGGGATAAAGTGCTCAATATCAGAGATAGAGCGTATGTAAATATAAATATAAAAGTAAACATTGAATTCAACACTCAGAGGCGACAGTCTGTATCATGCTAGGCGAAATCGTCATAAATATATATATATATCTGAGGTTTTTATTTCCATGAGCTTAGCTATGATTAAATTAATGACGAGCAGGTAATTATCGTTTATGATCGATTTCATTACGATTTTTCTTTTAAGCTTGGAGAGTAGTTATACATTTTTATTGCTCAGAGTATAGTCTAATAGTGTTATAAAAACCTTGGAAAATTCCAGTAAGATATCTTTAATTATTTCTAAGATACAGCGGTTCAACGCTTAATCTAACAATTGGACATGGACACTTGTGCTATTACACGATCTGAACAATTTTGCTGTTACACCTCGTATATATATATATATATATATATATATATATATATATAAGGCAAGCTAATGAAAAAAGGATGACAAGATGAGTGTGGAGAAAGAAACTTCCTCGGTCAGATGATATTATTGTTGATAATGTCCCCAGAGAAAACAGCTTACAGTGATATGCACTGCAAAAGTTATAAACGGAAAACGTTAAGTCGCTATCTGTTGTCCATTTCCCTGTTGGAATGTGTCTGGCCATTTCACACAGATGAAAGTAGTTTGGTGTGGGAGGTGGCGAGGTGGAATTTTAGATAACCTTCCTGCAGATTGTTCATTCGCTTGACAACAAGGAGCCGTTCTAAACTTGAGTCTATCGACATTTGCATGGTTCAAGTAGAGCACAAGGTCAATAAAAAAAGCGACAGTCAAAAGACAATGTTTTACACTGGGAGATCCTCGAAACACAAGCTTTCCTTGTTATTCAAATGTACAATATTTCTATAAAATCTTTCGGAAAATGATGTGGGATCAATGGAAGATAACGTTTCCATTAATTTATGTGGGAACAAATTTTGTGCGTTCCAAATTTCCAAAAGTAGTGAGAGTTTGAATATATCTGAAAGTGTTACAATGACCGCATAAAATTATGGCTTCAATTTTCAAAAAGACACGTAGGTGTAGGCATTGGCGACATTATAGGGGAACAGTAGGCATCGTATACACCAGGCGAAAAGATTTATTGGGGAGGATTTTCAGTGAATTAGTATCATGAAGTAGTGACAGACACAAACAAAGAAAAGCTAAGCAAAGTATTAAGAAACAAGAAAATATCAAGGAAATGTTTTAACATAAGGTGAAAAATGACAAACCGAATTCCGAAGAGCCATTGGGATAGCGGAAGTTGCCTTTCAAAAGCTAAGCAAAGTATTAAGACACAGTAAAATTTGATTAGATACAAAGAAAAGTGTACAGAACTGTTATTTAATATCGGTAATCGTATATAGCAGTGGGTGCTGTCAAATACCATCATAGATGAAGAAGAGACTTGGGGCAACAGAAAGGTAGTTCTACAGAAGGATGTTGGGAATGTCAAGGACTGAACATGTGAAACAACCAAAAATGTGAAATGGGAATCCGAAGGCGCATAGGAATAGCGAAAGATGTTTTCCAGAAACCCAGCAAAGCATATGACATAGGAAAATATCGTTAAAATCAATGGAAAGAGGGTAAAACTGCTATGTAATATCTAATTTTGATGTCAGTGATTGCTAGACAATTTCCTAAGATGAAGAAAGGACTTGAACGAACAGAGATCTGGTTCTACTGGTGATTAATTACTTTCCACCATACAAAGCGTTTCACGCATTCGCAACGTGGCAAGTCAACCGCTACTCTATCGTTAACTTCATGGAAAATTTTCAGACGAGCTAAATTTCTTAGTTCTACCAGTTCAGACGTTTACAGCTCAGATCCACCTTGCTATGCACACAGGAGAAAACCATCCACATTTACTTCGTATTTAGTTGGTGAGAAGCAAGTTCCATTTAGGCAGTCTCTGTCCAGTCGCCGCAGATTTGTTGAACAGACTCCCGGGAGGATGCTTTCTCGACTACAACAGTATTAACCTCTTCATATTCAGGATCCTTAATATCCTTATAATCCACATTATATATATATATATATATATATATATATATATATATATATAAATGCATAAAATAATATAATTCATTAACCATCTTTGTTAAGTAGTTCTTGGGACTTGTATTGGATTATCAATTAGCTAAAACGGATGGTCTGCAGAATTGTATAATATATTGCTGGTAATAATTTTTTACACAGTATTTCTGGTATTAAAACCTTTTTTACACTTTCATGGTGTTTTGACCCCAGTTTGAAGGTTAACTATTTTCCTAACAGAGGCGACCACCCCGGATGAAGGTGAACCTGGGAACACCAGCAATTAACAGGTGGTTTCACGTTCCTCAAAACCTCCTGATCAGAAGACATGCTGTTGGATATAGTTTATCCTCTTACCCAGGACGCGGATGTAGCTTATCGTAATATCCAGGACGGTAGAAATTAACGCTTACATCTCTCCCTATTCAACTGTAAATTAATGAGACCTTGTTGCTAATTCATCACTGCGCTTAAATTCATAAAGTCTAGGGACCATAGCAAAGAACTCATCCAAACAATTACGATGAAAGTACATATTGAAAATCCTAAGGGAAGAAACTTTACAGTGGGAAAGTGATTGAAGCCGAGATGCCAGGTCAGGACAAATAATATTGGTGATTCGTCTTTGATTTGATCAGGAATGAGTAAGTATATTGCAGCAGCACCAAACCATACACGGCAGTAATATTGGAATCATGGACAAATGGTAGACTTATAGCTTCAGGAGAGAAAAAATGTCTAGCCTGACACAATGAACCAACTTTCTCATTAGCAAACTTAGGAAGGGATTCAATATTGTCTTTTCACTTATTATCGGCCGAGAATATTAGCCCGAGAAGGCACAACGAGTCATACTCTTGGAGGTTGATGGAAGGCAGAAATAGAGAGCAGTTTTGCTTTGGAAGCGTTAAAAATAACAAGTCACCCTTTGCTCCAGTTAACAACTGACGCTAGGTCATTTTTGAGATCAGCCGCCAATTTGGCCTTAGCAATCTGATCAAATTTACTATCGGGCCAGGTCTACATTGTTGTGTCATCAGCATAGATAGAAAATGAAACATATTTATTATGTGTGTTATTAAATTAGTTATTCTTGTAACCTAGAAAGGGTTAATGAATGAGGAATAACGACAAAAGAGATTGGAAATGAAATGGTAATCTTATAACATCAACAAAATACAATACTCGCCAGCGGCATGAACTAGGTAAACCACTGCCAGTGGTGAACTACTTAGACAGCATATTACCCCCACTTACAATAGTGTCTAACGTATTTATGAGGATTGGGACATACCCATTAGTGTTCATTGGTACGGTATATACAGTTATAATCGTTGTTGGGTTGTTTATACGTAATATTTCTTGTTTTACTCGTTTTTGAGAGTTTATGCGGTATAGTATGTTTGTGTTATTGGTAACGATTTGTCATTTTTTTTGTTGTATTTGTTTTGGTGATATGCTATTTAATTGAAGTATTATCGGTAAGTCAGTCTGTGTGATAATATCGCGGTTGTGTAACCAAGGTCTGTGTTTGAAATATTAATTTGATTTTCAGTAGATAATATGTGTGAATGCACTTATAACTTTTTCGTCTATTTTGTGGATTCCTGTAGAGTAGTTTAATGGTCTTTATTACAGTATTATTGTTTATTTTGATTTTTCTAATGCCAATTTAATGTGTTTATCAATTTTCTGGTTAGGAATTTTTTTGTAAATTTAAATTTGTTTTATGTTTTTGAGTTCGCTAAAAAATATTGTGCCTGTAGAGGATATTAAATGTCCTGTCTTTATTAAATTATTGATAATTGTTATCTTGCATCTGTATGGACGTTCACAGTTGTATTTAAGTCGACATGAATTTACATTGATTTGTTTTTTTTTAATAGACGGTTGCTTCATATTTTCCTTATTTGAATCAATACGTCTAAAAAGGGAAATCTGTCATTTATGATTAGTTCGTATGTAAAATTAAGGACGGAGATATTTTCGATGTTTGCTCTCATCTTTTTAAAAATTTCGTCTGTGTTGTTATAAAATATAAATAAAGATATCGTAAACGTAGTGGATTTAGATTACTGGTTTATTTTGTTTAAATAAAGTTTCGTTTTCTCTGACATGTAAAATTCTGCTAATGTTGGTGCAGTAGGTGAACCCATGGCAAAACATTCGGATTGTGTGCATATACTTCGTAAGAGGTCGTAAAAGGGAAGCTGTATGATAGTTTCTTGATAATATTTATTTTTTTTAAAGTGGAAGTGATGTATGTTATATACATACAAAGGTGAAGAATGGAGCATCAATAAAATTCAATCATATTTAAGAGCAAACACACAAAATATATCTGATAACTGAAAAAAACTACTTTACAAAAATGATCACAAAAAAGCAAACTCATGAATATAGTCAAAAGATTATCAACAAAAAATAATTCATAATGAAAGCTGAAATAAATTGGATGAATTATATTGAAAGATTAAACGAAAACACCGGAAGTAGTCTGAAATATCAATATATATATATATATATATATATATATATATATATATATATATATATATATTCTAAACAAAAATCTTCCGTCGATCCTTAACCAAAATTGCATAAATTAAAAGTAAATTATTGCAGAAGAATTTAAGTTAAACTGGTTGTAGTTGTAGGTAAGCATACACAATCACAATCGGTGTAACCTAAATCCTTTCATCCTCAAATCAACATAGAGACAACCACCAAACATAAATAAAGATGCCTGTTAGACGATCTCACACACAAATAAAAGAATACATATTATCACCCGGATCACGCGTAGATAAACTAGAACTATGATACACTTATATTTAACATCAGAAAGAGACATTTGAAATTTTCAGGGCACATAATGAGAAAAGATGGCTTAGATAAGTTGATAATCACAGCACATATCTATCTATCTATCTATCTATCTGTCTATCTATCAGAATTTGTTCACATCCTTGTCTGCTGGCGGCTATCTATATACTTATCGATCTAGTACTGTCACTTTACATATATATGTATATCCTTTAAATCTTAAAGAAGACGGCGTAAAGCCATATCCTTAGCCTGGGAACACGTAAAAAATTAAAATGAATTTAAAAGCATCAAATAATGTCGAAAATATTGCTTGATCTTAAGAAAGAAGGAATGATCGACGTTACTTTGGGAGGATGTGATGGAGTCGAAACATGAGTGCTTTGTGTTGAATTCAGCGCACTCTCTTACATTTACACACGCTCTGTCCCAGATATTGATTACTTTTATCCATAAATAGAAAAATGGTAAAAAATTCAATATGTCATTTATCTTCCTCAAAAATAAGAAAGTAGAGTAGTGCGGATTTTAAATTTTCATGCTTTATGTTATAAAATTTTCTATTTTTTAATTGTAAGTCGGAACATAACTTCACATTATCTGGATTCTAATATTTCCGGTGAAGCTAAATAACTCACGAAACACGTTAAAATTATGAAGATTTTTGTACTTCTTACTTGGTCTCTCTCTCTTTCTCGCTCTCACATGCGCATTCACACACTCATATACCCGAAATTCTTTTTCGGATTTCTCATACATCTAATCCGGATTTCAGTGCATTTGGTACAATTCCAAGTGTGCTAAAAATTATTGCCATCAGGAATCCTTCTAAGTATTTTCTACTTAATAAATACTTAGAGTGAGTCCTGATAACTTGCCATATATAAATACACGTCAAAGACATTTCATTGAATCACTATTGTTTATAAAATCAATATCTAAGTAATTTAATATCTGTCTTTCTACAACCACAACCGGTGTAACTATAAATTTCAGTTTCACGTTCCCAATGAACATACGAAGAACTAACAGCCATATATGATGAATTTATGAGCATTTATAATTTGTTCTTCCTTATTCTGTCATATATCTATCTATCTATATATATATATATATATATATATATATATATATATATATATTCTTTTCTGTCTCCCTGTCTCCCCTTCTTTCTCTTTCTCTCTCTTTATATATATATATATATATATATATATATATATATATATATATATATATAAAGGAGAAATGATGAAAAGGAGAAATAACCATGACATTCAACACGAACACGCCTACAAACACTCGCACGAGCACAAAATAAAATAAATCAAGCTAACTTACCTGAAAATAAATAGCGTCTGAATTGTTTTTAACTTAATATAAAGAAAGAGGAAAAAAGATAAAATCGTCAATCAGTAGATGAAACCTTCTGACGTGTGGACAGAACGATCACAAAAAATTCGTCTGCGAAACTCTAGAGTCGGTATGCTGAAACACCTAAGTGCATCAATAACTGAAGTGACGAATTATATATATATATATATATATATATATATATATATATATTGAGAGAGAGAGAGAGATGAATGAGAGAGGTGACAACGAAAAAGTTAAAGTAGAGAGGAAATGAAAAACGTAAGACAAGATATATTAAAACCTTAGCTTTCAGTAGAATCTTGGTTAATTTTGTATATAAAAATGAGTCAAAGCTAGAAATATCGTAACGTGTGTATGGATAAAAAAATACTTGGATGCTTGGAAATAAGAAGTGAGAGGAAAAATACTGAAGAATAGAGGAATGTGTGAAAAGGGGCATGTAGAGAGAGAGAGAGAGAGAGATAGAGAGAGAAGGAGGGAGAGATAGAGAGATGGTAAAAGAACCAGGGAGTATGAGAGAAAGTTCAGAGAAACTGTGTGAGACGGACGAAGTACATGACGCCGAGGGAGTCTCGATTTGAGATAGTGATACGAAGCATGGAATCGACAGTGTAGAAGACATTAAAAAAAGAGGTCTACAATGATAAGATCTAAAGAGGTGATAGGAAAAACGAAAAAGAGGAATAGGTCAGACAATGTAAACGTTCATTTCCCTTTGTTATATTTCCCATTAGACCTTAACACTGCAGCAATGTCCTCCAACTCCTTTTCCCCCAACTCACCAGTCGGCTAGGCGCACGCGCAGATGCAACCACAGAACTGAGTCATTACAAATGGCCGCCATGGGTAATATCCATCGAATACCAAATGCAAATAACTGAATATAAAAATACAATAAAAATAACCGATTATAAAAAAATACAAAAAGGGAGAAAATAATGGTAGCCGCAGTTGTCTCATGAGGTTCTATCTAAATCTGTTTTTATTTACTCTTGGTTTTTGTTTTTGTTTTGCTTTATTCACTTTGTTTTTTTTCTTCTAAATAAAGTTATCCTGGCATTAATCTAAGGATTTACGTCAATGACAGGTTACTAAGATCGAGGCTTATCTGATTAAAAGGGTAAATTGTTTTAAGGCAAAACTAGTCACTTTAATCATGTGCATGGCGAAAATGGCGCCTATTTTAGCGGTCTCCCTCGAAGAAAAAGGACGAAGTTGAAATTGAAAACAAATTAAAAACACTCAGAAATTAATAAATAATACTACAAATGTTAGTATGATATATATATATACACACACAGATATATATATATATATATATATATATATATATATATATATATATATATATATATATATATATATATATATATATATATATATATATATATATATATCGGATAAAATATAGTTCATATAATGTTATATTTATGGGTAAAACTGCATAATATCCAGAATAAAGCATGTGTGAATATCACTGGGCACTAAAGTAAACTCAAGACCAAGTGGCGACGTCTTTGAAGACCGACCGCAATCTTCAAGCCGTATAGGTTGGGTGATAGATTTACCATTTATATATGTTAGTAATTGAGGCATTATGGGTAGCAAGGTCTGTTACGCCTGGTTCTTTTTCTTATCCTAACGGCTACACATACACACACACACACACATATATATATACACACACACAATATATATATTTTGCTGTTATACGATTTGGACAATTTTGTGTTACATCCGGTATATAAAAAACAAAAATGAAGAATCCTTAAAGAAACATTTGAAAATAACTCAGTTCCACAATTCACTTGTACACAGAATTTGGTTCTTTAGTCAGTTATGTGCCACGCGTGATAAACGCTTAGGCGCTCATCAATACAGAGAGCTGGTGCACTGCATGCCAAAAGGTCTCGAAACGACCCTCCTCAGTTTTTGTATTTGGAGACCAGACGCCATCCTCGGCGATAGAACCCGGTCTGTTCTGCTATTTACCCATAGCTGGGGGGGGGGGAGAAGAGGATTCATATGTTTCTCAAGGGTATTAGCCCGTAAGTGGATATAATGGATTCGACTGGAATTCGAACTCAGTTCCCCGATGCCTCAATACAAACCGTTATCCATTACTCCACCGGGCCTCCTAGATCTAATGAATCACTTAAAAAATCTACACTATGTATAAATAATAATCCTTTGGGAGATCGTATCTCCAACACCAAAAAACAACATAAAATTCTTATATTGGCCACGCATGCACCACACTCGCTCGTAGTTTGACTTGTCATGCGTCCAAATTTAATTCGTTGAATATATAGATCAACATATAATAAAATATGCAAAATAATATGAACATGAGACAAATCTTAACATTAAGCCGGCCAAAGGAAAAAAACATGAAAAAAAAAATCGAAAACAAAGAAGGGCCATACCATCAATGGAGAGTACTATGCCAACTTGCTGAGGCAGTTACAAAAGGCTATTAAGACAAAAAAAGGAAAACTGACAAAATTGGACTTGTTCCATCAGGACAATGCTCCAATATAGAAGTCCTTGGTTTCAATGGCTGCTGGGAATCACCATAATTTTAAACACTTGTTCTCATGAGGGAATGTACAAATGAAGTCCTCCTGTTGACAGTACATTTATATCTCTTTTTAATACCAACGCCTAACACTTTTTAAGCCATGCTTTTCACACACACTCACACACACACACACACACATATATATATATATTTACATATATATATGGTGGGCTTTCCCGTCGTATACAACGTATGAGGGTTAAGAGCTCAGTTCATAGGAACTGACAGCCCAGACAACAGCATATATGATTTGATTAGTGTGGTTAAGAAATTGCGCACTACCAACCACACTTTTCGAAGGGCCGAATATAGAGACCTACTTTCCACAAAGTTCCGAAACGACTCCCCGCAGGTTTTGAATTGAGAGTTGTTCTCCTAGACCAGTTGCCATCCAAGGTTATAGAACCCTGTCTGTCCTACTATTTACACATAACTGGGGGGAGAAGAAGAGTATATATATATATATATATATATATATATATATGTATAATTATTTATTTAAAAATATGATTCCAACACGCTACATAAGAGGTCTCATGTTTCAAAACAAGAGCCGAAAACTTCAAAATAATATTTGAATTAACTTGAGTTAAAGTAGGCTCTGTTCCATCATCAAGCGAAATTTTTTGGGAATGACTTATTTCTGAAATTTACGAGTTTTAATAGTATGGTCAGAATTGAAATCAAAAATTTCCATGGTAACATCAAGGGCGGATTGTTTAGAATCGGCAGGGGAGGGGTGTTAATAATTTGTATCAGTATAGAGTTACTTTCATAGATGCCGGTTCACGGTAAGGTGGGGGTGGCTAAATTTACGACGGAGGAAGTTTTCGCATAGTCTGGCTTGAGCGTCTACGGAGATTTATTTATTTATTTTTATTTTATTCTTTTATTATATCTCTTTATGAAAGGGATTTGTGTATATGAAAAGGCCGTAACGTTTGTTATTTGACGACTTCATAAAAGTTTATCAATTTTTGTAGGTTATTAAAACTATGTATATGGGCTATGGATTTTAAAATTTATTTTTTTGTATGCGTGTTTTTAGCTAGTTATTCAGAGCGTAAGTTCGGTTGTGTCGGCAGAAAACCGTTAATTCTTGCCGGTTGTTTAATAGGTTTTTATTGTTTAGAAGCTTAATAATGTGTAGTTTCTCATATCCAGGACATCGGACTGTATAGAGATGACGGGCTCATGGTGGTGAGGAGTTCCACTAGCTTTAAGATAGAGAAGATCCGTAAAATTATGTTTAGTGAATTTAAAAAACTTAACTTAAAGATAACAGTCTCTTCTAAATTGAAAAAGGTAAACTTCCTCGACGTAACCCTTGACTTACCGAGCAACACGTACCAACCCTATAGAAAACCAAATGCTAACCCCTTATATATACACCCGAAGTCTAACTACCCTCCATCCACAATTAAACATATACCCTCATCAATAGAAAATAGAATTAGCAGTAACTCCACTAACAAAGTAATATTCCACCAACATAATGACTTCTACAACACTGCCCTAAAAAGTAGTGGTTATAAAAATGCTAACATTAAATATAGGGACAATTGCAATAACCAAAAGAAAAAAAACAGGAAAAGAAACATCATTTGGTATACACCTCCGTTCAACCAAATGGTTAGTATTAAACTAGGACAGAAGTTCTTAGCTCTAATCGATAAACACTTTCCCACCAAAAGTAGGATTAGTAATATATTCAATAAGAACACACTAAAATTGAGTTACAGCTGCACTGAAAATCTAGAAGGTATAATAAGAAGACACAATAATAAAATCCTGAACAAACCCCCTTACCTGAATAGTTTTAATAACTCTACACTTAAATCAGATAATCATAGGGAAAAATTATGCGATTGTAGAAA
The DNA here is from genome assembly GCA_963932145.1 of Acanthosepion lycidas. Classification (NCBI taxonomy): domain Eukaryota; kingdom Metazoa; phylum Mollusca; class Cephalopoda; order Sepiida; family Sepiidae; genus Acanthosepion; species Acanthosepion lycidas. Next base: position 46,444,965 of record OZ010580.1, on the reverse strand, counting down.
CCCGGTAGACTGCCCATTAGAAAATAAGTGCTGCATCAAATCTGTGGTATACCAATGCACTATATCATCCACGGAGAACCCTAATAATAATATGATATACATTGGGTCCACGAAAAATGACTTTAAAACCAGATGGAGGCAGCATAAATGCTCCTTCAACAACATAAACTTTAGACACTAGACCTCTCTATCTAAATATTTTTGGCAACTGAAAGAAAAAAATAGGACACCTAAAGTAAAATGGAAAATCATTAACAGGACTAGAACTTGCAAAACTTGGGATGACCCATGCCCTTTGTGCCTCCATGAGAAACTACACATTATTAAGCTTCTAAACAATAAAAACCTATTAAACAACCGGCAAGAATTAACGGTTTTCTGCCGACACAACCGAACTTACGCTCTGAATAACTAGCTAAAAACACGCATACAAAAAAATAAATTTTAAAATCCATAGCCCATATACATAGTTTTAATAACCTACAAAAATTGATAAACTTTTATGAAGTCGTCAAATAACAAACGTTACGGCCTTTTCATATACACAAATCCCTTTCATAAAGAGATATAATAAAAGAATAAAATAAAAATAAATAAATAAATCTCCGTAGACGCTCAAGCCAGACTATGCGAAAACTTCCTCCGTCGTAAATTTAGCCACCCCCACCTTACCGTGACCCGGCATCTATGAAAGTAACTCTATACTGATACAAATTATTAACACCCCACCCCTGCCGATTCTAAACAATCCGCCCTTGATGAAGTTGAATGCTTCTCTTGTATTACAACGGCTTCCAAAATGTTACTTCGTACTTTGCATTGAGTCCTATATAATATTTTAGTGTTATCTATTTGTTGTATCGTCGATGTGAATGATATACAGAGGTGAATGAGTTCTTAATATATTTATTTAGGATCCGTATCCGGTGCTGATACATGCAAAAAAACACAGAACAATAAGTGACAAAACAAATAAGACACCTTACAAGGAATAGAAGTGGGTGAAATATTAATTAGCTTAATATCAACATATTAATCAACTGTTTACGTCCTTTAATCGTAGACTATTTTAGATGCTATGAGCCAGGCCATCTGGTAGAGTGTTGAAGGTGGTGGTTAGCTACTCTACAACACTCGTAAAATCTAAAATAATAATAAAAATAATAATGCAAATTATGCTAATATTATTTTGGTTATTTGTCATATGTGCATTTACATTAATACTGTTTAGTTAAAAAGCAGAGCATATACATAAATAGGTGTATCCATGAAAATAACATATAAACATTGCTTTTTGGGTTAATTTAAAAAATGACCAGCAGTGACATCAAACGTTTGGACTGTGATATATATATATATATATATATATATATATATATATATATATATATATATATATATATATATATATATGTATGTATATATGTATATATAGTTAAATTAAGAAAACGGGCGGGCAAACTTATGGGTTCATAGATTATATTTCATTTGCCAAGGAATGTGATTTTTTCCGTCATTTTTTCCGTGATCACGTTTCTAAGAATAAACGAAAATGGCTTAAATGGTTTAAAATTGTTTAATTGGTTTACATCCCCCTTAGAATTATCCATACAGATTACCAAACATTTCATTACCTCACTATATATATATATATATATATATATATATATATATATATATATATATATATATATATATATAATGTATTAGGGCAGAAGATAATTATTCAGATATAAATATAACAGTCAATGAATGTCTATTATGTTTGATCATGAGCTATTCTAAGCTTCGTATAGTAATCTCCCGAAATTAAAGCAAGTATACGAAGCTTAGAATGGCTCATCATCAAACATGATAGACATTCATTGTCTGTTATATTTAACAATATATGTTTGAACACGCACACACACACACACACATACATATATATATATATATATATATATATATATATATATATATATATATAAATATATATCATTGAATATGACAGATTAGGTGCTTTGTTTTAGTTTTTTAATACAATTTCAATGAAATCTGTCCAATTAATTCTGTCTATAATTAAAACTGTCTAAATAATATCAACTATAAACATGGACACAATATCTTGACCGTGTTTTAAAAATGAAAACATTATATAAAAACATACATACAAGAATCTATTTCTTGTTAAGAGTTAATATATTTCAATCTTGAAAATGGCTAAATGTATAGCCAAAAGCTTTCGGATAAAAAGAACAATTGGGTAGTTTTCATATAATTTAACATCCGAAAAGAAAAATTAATAGCTTACATCAGAAATTGCATAAGAAACTAAATCAAAGCACCTTGTCTGTCGTATTCAATGAAATGTGCATGATAGGATTGCTGCCTAAACACACACACACACACACACATATATATATATATACGTAAGTTTAGCAATAAATCTGTAATTACGTAATCAAACATTATGTCATGAACGTTTTGGTTTAAATTTCCGATCATAACTACTGCGGACTTATTGGGCCACCTCGTATATGAAGATTTTAAATTTGAACTGAAAACCAAATCGGATGTTATATTGTGAAGTGTCTGTAAATGATGGGGTTCAGGTAGATGTTCGTCTCCTAAGGCAACCAATCATAAGCCTTCCTCCATCCTATTTCGATGATCAACAGTTCCCACTTCTTGTTGATGTATTGTCGGCCCCATTTCGTTCATTTCTTTCACCTTTTTCACCTTCTACTTTTCTTTCCTTCACTGAACGCTTGTCTGCCTCGCGTTTTACTTTGATCCGCGTCTTATCCAGCCTCAAATAACACCGAGGAGCCGAAGCGAGCAGAAAATGCTATTATTACTGCTTATGATCAAAACCGTTAGGAGAATTTGGCGAAGAGAGCACTTCGTCAATAAATGGCCAGGCATGACCTTGCCGGTGTCTACCTCTCATCCTAACAGACAATCGTGCATTTCAATGAAAGCTAGCATTTTCCGAGCTACCGCAGGCTAATTGCTTGACCAATTCAGATTTTCCATTTGATAGTCATTATAATCGCCTTTAAGACCGATGTACGTGAGTGTGTACACAACAGCACAAACACATACACGTCTTCATACATACATACATTTTTATATATGTATAATGTATATTTAGGTAGCAGTCTTTCTTTCATTGATATTTCATTAAAATGGGAATTATAATAGTAAAATGAGTATTTTTCCTTCAGCAATCATTCAACATTTATTGACCGTACAATTAGTGTTACTGTCAGTTGAGATTTATAATTTTTTTTTGTTAAAACTGTTTCTTTCAAGTTCACTAAATGTTAGAGCACTTTCTAATACTGATAGGAGTTTCCTTCCTAACCTTTGGTTTTTGGTAGTGTGGAAATTCAACATAAAGATTATAGCTTCATTTTCCTCTTCTAGATGCATGTGATACACAATTTTGATGTTGTAGCCGTTGGAAATGATTTATATTATTTTGTATAGATCTTCATTATGTAACGACATTGTGTAATGACTGATAAATGATTGTCTCTCTCTTAAAACTTGAACTAGTTTTTCATTATTTATTCGTTAATTCTTTTGTTAACCCCCGAAATGAACTTATGTTGGAAACCCTGTCCAGCATCTAATAGAGAAGATTAAGGCCCCTCTAAAAGGGATGAGTTACTTATTCAAGAAAGTAGACTCGTATGTTAACGGTCTATATTTACCTATCCTTGAACCAAGTATATACTTACAGACTCAAATATAAACGACAAATATTTACCCATCCAAAAAGTAAATGCATATAGACTGAAATATAAAAGACCAATATTTAACTACCAATGGACCAAATAAATGCTTATATTAGGTTGGTGCAAAAATAATGTCGTTTTTTCACATAGTAACACATGTGAGAAAACGACATTATTTTTGCACCAACCTAATAGTATCAAATATAAATGACGAATATTTGCCTATCTATGGATTAAGTGAATGCGTATAGACTTGTGTGTGTGTGTTAAATTGGGCTATTATATTATATCATAAAGAAGTAATTATATAACGAGTTAATTATCAAAATTAATGTGATTAATAACGAAATCAGTTTGACTCAATGAAACATTCAATTACCATCGATTCCTTGAATAATGCGATTCTTATATTTGGACCGAGTACTTTCGACAATTTCAAATTGTCATCTTCAGGGCGTAATATTTACAGGTAAACACAAAAACGAAATGTAGTTTAGACCGAAATATGTTTTTAAAAATATGCTATTTATTGACAGTTATATTATTTCGAAACGTGCGATATATATATATATATATATATATATATATATATATATATATATATATATATATAAATGGTCAATATTTATTCGTTCACAAACCAAGTAAATGCTTAGAGACTGAAATATAAACGTTCAGTAATTATTTATCCCATAACAGTAAATATTTATAGACTCAAATATACAAAACCAATATTTATCCAACCACGAAGTAAGTTGTTGTAAGATTCGCCAGTGGCGCGTACAAAAAGTAGTCAACTGCTAGAAGATAGTCAAGTGAATTCCACAATGAATCTCCAACTGCAGACCAACATACAGTATTTACTACTGTATTTATGCCATTGGGGACATACCCATTATCGTCCGTAAGTATACTACAACATAAGTAAATAATAAAAACAATACTATCAACATTTTCTATGAAAATCAAATACACTATAATTATAAGCAGGACGAATTTGCACTTAGAAGCATTATTAAGAAATAAACAGCCCCAGTTGACAACAAGAAGAAAATTAATTTAATTATCTATAATAAAAAATTAAAACAGCTATCTTCATCTTAATATAAAAAATATTAACTCCCCTGGAAGAGCCAGATGACAGTCAGTTATGTGCCATGCGTGATACACGCTTAAACGATCATGTATCTTTCGATGCACGACTGACGAGGCAGATTTTTTTCCCGCAGTAGTGTTCCATTTCTTTCTGCGGTAGACCAGTTGCCATCCAAGGCTGTAGAACTCGGTCCTGCTATTTAGCCATAGCTAGGGGGAGAAGAAGAGGATTCATACCTTTCCCAAGGGTATTAGTGAATGTCCCTTTTGCCAAATGATAAAGAACCAATATTATTTATGAATTTTCAAAGAGACATTTTGCAAAACAATACATCAAATGCACTAGTTGCCCATCCTAACGAGTCTGGCCACACTCTGATCAAAGTAGTAAACAATTAGCTACGACGAAAATGTCTAGTGGATGCCTTGATCGGAAGGTCATCTACTGTAAATTAGCACGCAGGGATCTTACAACATTTCTCCATTCCTGGCAGATGTTCTATTATCACAGTGTGGGATATATAATAAGAAAAATAATGGAAAGAAAATAACTTTAAATTAAATCGCTTAGATAAAAAAAAAATCCCAACATCCCTCGTATGTGCGCATGTGCAGTGCACCAACATAACAAATTTAGTCCGATGAAATCCTAAAGGACGAAACGCGTCACAAGAAAACTTTTTTCCTCTTTGTCGTGCATTTTCCCCCAATATTGTTCTTGGGACATAAAATTTTATACTGTTATAAAAAAAAAAAAAACGATACGAGTAAGCAAAATAACTAAATAAAGTGTTCGATACAGTAAGTAGAGCAGACCTAATTAAACCTAGAGAGCCAGACAAACCTACCAAGGTTTCAACTAAGAGGATCGTCACGGAAGACTGGATACTACTAACTGACTAACTAACTATATATATATATATATATATATATATATGAAGAAATATAGTTTTAAGGTATGCTAGCTATATTTATGAGATAAATTGCTCAATATCAGAGATAGATCGTATGTAAATATAAAAGTGAACATTGAAGTCAACACTCAGAGGTGACAGAGTGTTTCATGATAAACGCAATCATCAGGCCACATGTGTTCTGTTTTTCGCGACTATTTATAAATACGGGTCAGTCGTGCATTGTTGGTAGTCTCTTCTAACGGTTATTTGGGCGGGAGTGATTTTTTAATTTGTTTACTATTTATTTATTTGGATTAATTAATTTTATTTGTTTTTCTTATACATATATATATATATATATATATATATATATATATATATATATATATATATATATATAGTTATTTATGAATTTAATTTTGGGCGAAAATGATATTCATGTAAAGAACGGCCAAATTAAAAAAGTCCTCAATACTATTTTCATAGAACGAAAATACAGGTGCAAATTAATCAGAAACACTGACCTACTTGCAACCAATGCTTTCTGCCGAGATGGCTTCGTCATGCATAAGTAATTTTTCGTCTCAAAATCCCACCGATAATTACACACACACACACACACACACACACAAACACACATATATATGTGTGATTCGCAGACAGTATCACAGCTCTTCAGTACGACTAGACATCCGAATGCCTCAAGCCCGGATCGAAAACCAACCGATCTGGTGTAAGCCAGAGTTTCTACCACTGAACTATCTTCATTCGTCAGAGAGAAGTAGTATTGTTTTTACGATTAGAATTTTTCATCTCATTTCATTATACACTATTACATTCCTATTGACGTAATTTTCAGTTGACAATATGAATATAATAACGTTTTCTATATTCTTCCAGTTGCTAAGGACATTTTGTTTTGTTAGCTACTTTATTTTAATAAATTCATTCAAATTTTGCCTTGAAAAACTCCATATTGGACGAAATGCGTCGGCGAATATTACATTTTTCCTATTGTCTTTTACACTTATATATATATATATATATATATATATATATATATATATATATATATATATATATATTATTAATAGAAATCTTATAAGTATAAAAAAACTATACTCGCTCGGAAAAGCTTCGTTGTATTGATTTGCAAATAACAAGCCAATACCGAAGGAAAAAAAAAGGTATAAAAAAGAAAGAACCAAGAACATGTACGTTAACCGAAAATAAGCGTCCAGCATACGAGTTCAAGGCCCAAAGAAAAAAAAACGCGATACAAGTACCCAAAATAACTAAATAAAGTGCTCAATACAATGAGAAGAGCAGACCTAGTTAAGCCCAAACAACCATACAAAACTACTAAGGTATTCACCTCAGCGGGTCGTCAGGGAAAACTGGCCAGCCTTCCCTGACGATCTGCTTAGATGAAACCTTGGTAGGTTTGTCTGGCTTTCTGGGTTTAACTATATATATATATATATATATATATATATATATATATATATATATATATATATATATATTATTTTTAAAGAAAAACAGACCACTTTAAGGATCCATTTCGGGTTTAAGGTTTATTTCACCAGAGACCTTGGGTCATCAGACATCACTTCCAAAAGGTGAAACGAAAAATGAAAGGAAAATTTATACTTTTGACGGGTAGTATTAAGTTTATGTAATTTAACTGAGAGGGTAGCGAGGAGTGGTGTGAGAGACATGGTCGAGTTTAGAGAGGGTTCATTTTAATGTTTCTTTCTATCATACTTAGTATTGAGGAAGGAGGGACCAGACATTGACCTATTTAATCGGTCAGCTTAACGGAAATGATATGGTGCGTGTTTATGTATGTCTGTGTTTTTGTGAGAGAGAAAAATATAAATGTAAAGAAGAATGATTTTAGTCTAAACTTTTTGATATATATACGTATGTACACGAACGTAGTAGAAATGCATAAAATTTATACTTATTATATATACTTATTATAATTAGACATAGTAGAAATTCATAAAATGTATACTTCTTATATATACTTATTATAATTATTTATATTTATTATTTTTAATTATGTATCTTTTTCGACGTATGAAGGTCAAGTAGATATACATATATTGCCATCTCATAACTAATTTCTGAAGTCTGATTGTCAGAGATTGGGTGAATTTGTTTTTCATTCTAAAATAACAAAGGATACATACCGCTATTGATTTCCCCCACCCTCCAGAAAAAAAAATAAAACAAAAAATAAACTAGCATATGATGAAAAATGTCCCAAGCTTAATAAAAAAAAATAAAAATTATCATCCTTTTTACGTTATTATTAAGAGGAACGACGAAATGTTTATTGAATGTATTTTTAATCCTTTTTTAGAACTTTCGAGATTTTGATTAAATATCTTATTTTTTGTGTCAGCCGGAGGGCCAAAATTTAGTATAATAAATGTTTGCGCTAAAAAACACATTGATTTGAAAAATTCTTGCAAAAATCAAATAATTGTTGGTTTTTAATGAAACTTTCAGGATGCAAATAAATGAAATTATTTTAGAAATGATTTTTTTTCTGAAAATCTTGATAGAAATATTTTTTTTTACATCTCTTCTTCTCCACCCACCCACCCACTTATTTAATTTTATGAAATTGTGGGAAATTAAATTTTTATCCGCTTAATATTTTATAATTAAAAGCAGATCGCCCTGTAGAATTTAAATCATCAATTTCTTTTTCTAAAACAGGACACTCAGTTACGAAAATGCAATAAAACTAGGAAATGATATTTTTTAGAAAGGCTTTTAATTGCTTTTGTGAATAAGTTATATTATGGACACCACTGTCTTAAAAAAAAACATCGATAAATAAGGAATTTTTAGAATAATTGTTTTTATTTTTAAATTTTAATTATAATAATTTATAGAGTTTTAATTTGTCCCGGTTAAGTGATATTATTATTAAATAAAAACTATATTGATGAATGATAAATGGAAATGCTTACAATTCATCGACCTTTTTGAAGAATTTTGATTTTTTTGTTGTATGTGAATAAACGTCCCTATTCTTCTAAATACGGACGTACATACACGACATTATCAGAAAAGAGCAATAACTATAGGAAATTTAAAGTCAAAATTCCTAACATTCAATAAAATATTTTCAATAAAATATTTTCCTCAATTTTTAAGATTAATAGGTAGCTAAAAATTATATAAAAAATGCGATCGTGTTATTTTTCTCTCGTTATTTTTACAGATGTTGCCACCGTAGAACAAAATTAGATAAAATTCTGTCTACCAGTCAAGCTGTGAACATGTCAACATATTAAGCAGACAGCTACTGTCGTGTTAAAAATGCATTTCTGCGATATTTTATTCTTAAAGTAAGCAATATTTGTTTTAAAAAAGATTAATTAAACTTTAAATCAGCTAATATCAGCTAGTTTCAGAAAAGTATATTTTAATTTAGAAAATGTTTCAAATTAAAAGATGTACATTGTGATGACAAATATCCAAAAAATGGCGCTAAAATCAGCTATTTTAGCAATTTCAAAACGAAAACTCTTTCCAGTCAATTAAAATTGCGGCAATGTATTCTGTTTATTGGTAATATTAAAATGAATCTATTAGCTTGAAATTGAAACTAAAATAAAAACTTCAAGAATATTTTTCATTTAAAAAAATTCAATCTAAACATTAGGTATCGCATTTCAGCGATGGTGTCGACTCTTAATGCTATTCAGCAGGTGCCTCCGAGGATATAAACTGTGGTTTAAGGCTCTAGACTGTCAGCTTCATTGGGTGGTGATGGAAAAAATAAATATATGTCTTCAGCAGTTGATCAACAATAGCGTTCGCTTGCTGATGTGAATAAATGTTGATAATTTACGTCGCAATGGCTTACAAAGAGGCTCGAACAAGCAAGTCACTCGTAGTTAATATCCCTCCTTGGAAATTGAAGCTTGTCAAGTGAGACCTAGCCGGCGGGTACGAAGCCAACGAGCCTTCCTTTAATAGAGAACCAGAATGAGACACGAATACGAAAAAAATGAATAAATAAATAAATAAATAAAATACATTTCCATAGATAGGAAAAAAAGCGCGAAAAAAAAAAACACAAACAAACAGAAAAAAAAAAACATCGCTTATTTTTCATTTAGCCTCGAGCAACTGGACGATTTTATAAAGGATATCTTCCGGAGTTCATTCAATGGTATTGTCGTATTGTTGTCGATGAGAGATCGGATCTTATATATATATATATATATATATATATATATATATATATATATATATATATATATATATATATATAGAGAGAGAGAGAGAGAGAGATAGAGAGAGATAGATAGATAGATAGATAGATAGATAGATATGTATGTATGTATGGGGGCTATGGGATGCGTGTGCGTTTGCCATTTTCTATTTTTCCTTCTACTTGTCTGAAAGAGTGACCGAAGTGAGATGACGAAAAGAATCTGGCTGCAGGCAAATATATGCATCCGCGATCCATTTCGCAGATTCCACTCATTCATCAGGGTCGGCCACTTAGACATGAACTCTCAAATATCAATGTAAATATTAAACGCAATTGCTCTTTAACCAAGGAATTGAAGTGAAGCACTTATGTTCACACCCGTTCATTTAACCCCGCGCTCTTTCTCTATCTCACACACTTCCACACACACACGCATATATATATATATATATATATATATATATATATTAGTGTCAGGTGGTTAAAATGATTTAAAGTAATATGATAATCGTTGTTCATTAAAAATATTTGACTGTGAAATTATATATATATATATATATATATATATATATATATATAGAGAGAGAGAGAGAGAGAGAGAGAGGGAGAAATAGAAACAGGCGGATATGCAAATTAGCAAAGTATTATTGACAGCCACGTTCATGCATTATGCGAACTTTGACCCATCTTGACCTGTGTACAAATATATATATATATATATATATATATGTGTGTGTGTGTGTGTTTGTGTGTGTTCGTGCATACGTTTTAATATGTCCATGCATTTGTGAGTGAGTGTGTAGGTATTCATTTATATATATATATATATATATATATATTTATGTGTGTGTGTATGTGTGTGAGGGTGAGAGTGTGTGTGTGCGTACATCTTAATGTGGGCGTGCATTTTGGAGTGAGTGCGTATATATATATATATATATATATATATATATATATATATATATATATATATATTAATCATTTCAGTCCAAAGAAAGGCAATGAAGCTACTAAGTTGCAGGGGGTTACTGAGTGTGAAATAATTAATACGAGAAAAAGAAACCATTATTAAAGAGAGAAAAGAACAAAATAACAGGAATTAAGAAGACAGAAGATAACAAGTAACATTGAATTAAACTTTTTGAAGGTGAAATTTGACTGAAAAAGTAAAAATCTGGGTTGGAGTTCTACAAACGAGAAGTGCAAGAGAGGAAACTATTAGCATAGAACTTACGGTTATATCTAGCAATTTCACTTGTAAAATGAGTAAACCTTGCAGCCAGTCTATTAATACGCTTAACTCCATAAAGTATATATACCAAAGAGGAAAGCGCATCAGAGAAATTTCCATTAAAGAAAAAGGTACAGTGAAGCAAGGTTACGGCGGTAGGAAGGTTACCAAAACCGAGATGCCAGGATAGGACTAATAACATTGCAGATTCTTCATTAGATTTTGAAAGGATTTTGTAAATACATAGCTGAAGCAACAGACCAGACTGACAGCAATATTCAACTCATGAACGAATAGTAGGCATATAAACATGTAAGATAGATTTTGGGGAGAAATAAATGTTTAGAGCGACACAGTGAACCAAATTTTTTAGTAGCAGACCCAGAAATTGATTCAATATAATTTTTCCACTTTATTTCTGTGGAAATCGTTAGCCCGAGAAATTGTAATGTGTTACTGACCTGGATGTTAGCATAAGTCATGCCGATGGACAGCAAAAAAGATTCTCTCTGATGATTAATAGAGGGCCGTATTGTTTTAGAGGCGTTAAAATTAACAAGACATTTTTTACCCAAGGTAACAACAGACTGTAGAACATTTTGGGGTTCAGTTGTTAATTTGGCCTTATCCAACCGATCGTTTGATCGGTTCGATAAGGCTAAATTACCATTAAGATAGGAGTAAATAGTTGTGTCATCAGCATAGATATTGGGTTGAGAACTAAAGACATCAGGAAGGTCAATATAGGTGCAAGGATAGAGCTCTTCGAGATGACTGCATTAATGCAAATAGATCCAGAGGAATAGCCGTTCAAGATAACATTCATTTCGCGATTTCATTTCCCTTTTTATTGTTAAAATAGTTACAAAAGTATCTCGTTTAAGAAAAAAAGTGGCGCCATTAAATTCCCCCTTTTTTCTTAAACGAGATACTTTTGTAGCTAATTTAACAATAAAATGGGAAATATGATCCTTATATTTAAATCAATATATATATATATATATATATATATATATATATATATATATATATATATGTTATGGTCCGATTCCTTGTACCACGGTGATAGTCCAAGGTAGAACCAATAAAGAAGAACTTGAACATGGATATGGAATAACACAGATATATTACAAACAGGAACATATACAGAGAAGTAGAAAGTGTTAGTACGAACAATCAGGTTTAGTAGTAATTGTCTGAACGCGACTCTGTTTCGGACTGCCTCTGACTCGGTTGACTGACTCGCTCGCTCTGACTGACTGACAGACTCCTAACGGACTTCATTCCAGACTTCAGACTGAACTCAGACTTCAGACAGAACTCCAGACTTCAGACGGAACTCTCTGCTTCTTCTTGAGGCGCAGTATTTATTACGTATGGAATAGTTCATTATGTTATTATGGGTAAGTTCCCATAACAATATATGTATATGTATATAAGTCTCGTTAAAGACAACAGACATGTTACTGTGATTTAGCTTTTCAGTTAATTTTTCTTGTGTTTGTACAAGGGAGACAACCTCATTCTCTTCCTATTCCTTTGGTGAGATGTAAGATCTGCTCGTAAAGCTTCTTCCTACGAACTGCTATTATAAGGAACCGACTCTCAAGAAGATATTTTATCGATCACAACAATTTTAACTTGTTTAAGTCTAGAGTTAACAGTTATCTTTCCCTCCTATCCTCATGAACTGTGTCCCTTGCATCTAACCTTTTAACCCTCTACCTCGAGTGACTATTGGGCCTTGTACACATTATTGAGCATTATTGTAAAAATATCCCTTTGTACATGTGCATATGGAGGAAGAGTTGAAGAAACAGACAAGCGATACAAAAGATAGGTTCGCCTTTCGACCTGTTCTAACTCCTTCCCCGACTTTTGAACTGGAGTAGAAGTTTATCTCTTATTTCCTGATTAGGATTGGGCTTTCGGTTTCTTCTCGTAAATCTTTCTCATTTTCTTTCACTCTCAGTATCTTGTGTCTTAGTAGCTTAGGGAGAAATGATTAAAAAATAATTGATACGAGTTATCTCCCCTGAATAAGAAACGAGGAACGAGGACAAGCTCCACGTTTGTATTGAATAAAGTGTTGATTTAAGTTAGAGTTGTCTTTTTCGTAGACTGCTTGCCAATCAAGTCTACAGAGCCCAGTCTACCTTACTATTTGACCCATAACTGGAAGGAAAAGAGCTGAACTCATGCATTTTTAAAAGGCATTTGTTTGAAAATGAACGCGCCATATTAGCTTGTAATTCGAACTTCGTTCGCTGATCCTAATTTCAGCGCCAGAAATGTTCTCGACTTAGACATTTTTAAAAATACACACATGAAAAAAAAAAAAAGATGGAAAATTGGATACTAGGTCGAGTCAGCACGTTTCAAGACCTCCTTGTACACATACAGACTTATATACATACATATAAAAATACATACATATATACGCCGAGTATAAACCTGTTAGTTCAATAAATACTACATCGGGGACCAATGTCTCTGGACTGTAAACGTTTTCCTCTCACCTTCCATGTACATTCCAAGGATTCTCTTACATATTGATTAACCCCTTTTCATTTCGTTCAGCTTATTGCTTTGTTTCATCTTATCGTGTCCGCTTTTTCCAATGAAGAGAACTCCGGAGAACGTGACCGAGCAAGTCTGGTATCACTTCACAACAAACAAATAACTCCTCCAGGAGGATCCTGTCGTCCGGACGATTGGTCTTACACAGTGTCTGAGAATTAGTTTTAATCTCTTACGGTCATTTTCAGTGACCGAATCTGCGTGAAAGTGCGCTTTATTCGTCTCTGTCATGGGATAAAAAAAATTCTCATTAACCTCAGACTTGTTTAGCCTAAACCCTGGACATAATTAAACGCAGATTTTCAAGTTTGTGAACTGGAAGTCATTTTTTCTACACGGTTAAAGACCGACTATTGTGGAGAAAATGTTATATAAATTTTTATATATCTGAACAATGCTAGGAAAATTAATAATAAAGTGGAAATATCCTTGTGTGTCGCGTTTCGTCCTCCATGACTTCGCCAGAATAAAGTGATGCTTGCCATTGTTATAACTACACATGCGCACAAAGGGAAGGTGACACTGAAATATATATATCCAAGCACATCGAAAAAAATCGGCATCCAAATGATGGAGGCCGGATAACAAGGGAGACGAGAACAGGAGTCCAAATGTAAATAATATAAATAATACTAACTCATGATCCCAGAAATTTAGACAGAACAAATCATTAATTCAAAAGTTTAAAATATCAGCGTCTTCTCCACTTGGTGCGCATGTGTAGTTACATCAAGAAAAAGCCCACCGAGGAAGTGTTAAAGGTCCAAACGTATCACAAAAAATTTAATCCACTTTGTGATTAATTTTGCTTATATATATATATATATATATATATATATATATATATATATATATATATATATATATATATATATTCATATATATTTCAATTAAAAGGTGCAATTATAATTTATAAATTCATAAATCATTCATACAAAAAACAAATATAGAGGTTAATGATTTAAATGGCGAGAATACATCGTCGCAAACAATCAAAATAAGATACATCAACCCCGAACCTGTATATGAATATGATCCATGTTTATAAATTCCAATTGTATAAGGTCTTTTTAATTTTTTTACAAGCTTTCGTCTGTTCCTACAGACATCATCAGGTATGGAAGTAGATCTTGTTCTTGTTTTTACTTCTTGGTAATAAGAGGACAACGAAAATAGAGATGTAATCCAAAAATGCTATGAGAAATGTGTTATTGTTTTGGAACGTGCGGTCGCAACGCTGACCTTGAATTTAAATTTTAAGGTTGTGCGTTTTTGTACAAATATAGCAATAAGAGTAAAATCTACCAGTAAAATCTCTTATCTCTTATTTATATTTTCTGCATTTCAATTATATATATATATATATATATATATATATATATATATATATATATATATATATGATTATTCATTTAAAAATTATAATATAAATATGTTATAAAATCACTACAAAAATAGCCATTTTGTTTCAGCACCTCTGGTGTCTTATCAAGTGATGATGTTGAATGTAGATTGTAGAATGAAGGTTTTAAAAGGTTCAAATTAATTAACTGGATTAATTGGATGGAACTGCCATGTACTGGACAAATATAGGACCATTATCAATAAAACTGAAATAAAGATATGCGAAAATATTTGAAACTTTGAAAATGATCTTATTACTTTACTTGCTGGATTATTGTTTACAGGCCTCTAACGATGATGCATGTGAGTCGTTAGCTTAGACATGGTGATTATATTAATTTTGAAAATTCCCTATATATTCACAGCCAGTCTTGCGAAAGATCATTAGAAAAAAAAGATGGTTAAAGGCAACAGACTTTAAAATATCTATACTTTTCAATAAAACATACGAATAAAAAAGTATCCACAATAATTTAGATGTGACACTATGCCTTCTCCTATTGCATGGTACTATTGAAGACATACAATCGAAGTTTGAATTTTATCCCGCTACTATTATTGCTTCTGTTACAGTGTAAACATTGCCGCTCCGCTAGCAGTATGTACCAAAAAGAAACGAAGATCATTGATCTGTTTTCTCTGGTCTGAAAACGTGTCACGAACTGAAATTTGTTGGAAGCTTTTAACACAATACGACGACAGTTCACTACCGAGTGGAAGTGTGTATGAGTGGATCGAGAAGTTTAAAAGTGGTTGGACAAGCGTAACGCACAAAGAAGGAGCAGGACGCCTGTCAACCTCCACCACTGACGAGAAGATTCAGCAAGCTTGAGAGATGGTAATGGCGAAGCGGTCAGTTATCATCAGTGAGGTAGCATGTTTTTTACGGATGACATTTTTCATGCTAGCGGAGCGGCCATCTTAACATTTTAACACCAGCAAGTAAACTGGCGCGTTGAAGCATCGAGGACAAACTTCAGTCATGTGACCACAATAGTACCAACTATAAGTACGCATGAGAAGAAGGCAGTGTGATAAACAAAGATATATTATGACGAAAATGCACATCATTTACTTATCCTTGTATATAAAAGAACAATAGCTGTCTAATTATAATATATATAACATTTACAAACAAAATTCGGCACGACTTCAAAGACTGACGAGTGAAACGCAATATTTAAGATAAATCTGACATCACATTCAAACTCGTCTTAAAGGAATTTTCTAGTACGTTTTTAATAAAATCTACACATGTCATAACGGGTATTCAGATCCGTTTAAAATGAACTTTCAAACACTTCTGAAATAACATACCCGCCTTAAATTAATTTTCAGATGCATTTTAAACGACGTTCCGACTCATCTTAAAAAATTAATTTTAAGACCGGTCGTAAATGCACCTTTTTAAATGACAGAATTCTATCCAGCAGCAACATCCATTCAGCAAAAACACCTATTGTGTTGAGAGTTGCAGTCTCAATGGAATCTACGAGATTTGAGTGAGTGAAGTGGTATATATTTATATATTTATTTACACACATGGCTATGTGTGTAGTACCTATACCTTGCTGTTGGATTCAGTTTAACGTCATTCCCAGGACGAACATTGTTTGGAGTAGGGTCCTTTCCTTTCCAACATACCTTTGCTAGAGCTCATCCATGTTAGACGGCGCATTCGGTCCCTTGCCTATCTTTTGACTAGGTTGAGTAACAAGTAATTTCCGTTTTAGGGAACCATTTCTAGTGACGAATATGTCAGCTAACTACTAATCATACGTGAAAGTTAACCGAAAGAGACAGTTGAAATTTCTAGGGTAGATAATGAGACAAGAGGTACAGAGTGGGTCAAAGGATAAGCTATCAAACAAGCTTGTATAAATGGTTGGTAGAACAGGGATTAGGAGAGATAGTAAAAAGATAAAATTTACTAAGAGCTACAAAGGACGGGAAATAGTGGATATCCATAATCATTTACGTCCTGAATTCTCACGGCACATCGAGAAAGGACCCTACTTCAAACAGTGTTTGTCCTGGGAATGACGTTAAACTGCATCCAATAGCAAGGCCTCTGATCAGGAGGTTTTGAGGAGCGTGGAACCACCTCAATTGCTGGTGTTCCAAGGTCCACCTTGACCCGGTATGGTAGCACCTGTTAGGGTCCCAGCTATGGGCAAATAGTGAACTCCTAGTTTTTCCAGCTGTTACCCACGTCCTGGGTATGATAATAAACTACATACGCGTCGTGGGTATGGCGATAGACTACATCCGCGTCGTGGGTATGGCGATAAACTACATCCGCGTCATGGGTATGACGATAAACTACGTCCAACAGCAAGGCCTCAGATAATGTTTTCAGAAAAATAATGTTGCCAGCTATACGTTTTTGAAATATATATATATACCACTGTAGGTCATTTAATGCCAAATTAAATTATATATATATATATATATATATATATATATATATATATATATATATATATATATATATATATAACTTAATTTGGCATTAAATGACCTACAGTGGTTGATATGCCATAAAAACCAACTAACCAACCAACCAACTAACGAAACAGTGTTCCCCTCCAGGAAAACACAAGGCCGCATACAGCATACAGCAATAATGGTAGAGGAAAACATTTTAGAATTCAGTTGATCTACTACACACCAATCAACATAGTCACATCAGATTATTCCAATTGATCGTTACCTTCTTGGACCGCTGCAATACGCTTTGATGGAGAAAACTTTCACTAATACTAGAGAAAATGCATTACCTCCGAGACGAAAATGGATTTGGACATGTCTCGTATGTAAATTATTTCTCAAAAGAAAATGGCGGTTTCAAGAGCCGTATATTTAAAACGGATAGATCTTGGAGTCGGATAAACTTTCGCGAGAATCTCTTTTAACATGCAAATTTTAACTGTCACTCAGTCTATAAAAAATGTGCTTAAAGCGGCGACAGAGAGAAGTGCGACTGCTATAGCTAACAGGTAACACTTATTGTTGGATTAATTGACTTACGGTAATATGTTGTTTGATGGACACGGATTAGGTAACTTTATTACAAACCAAAGAATCTGACTACAGAAACCAGATTCAAGAATTCGAAAAATTCGAAAGAAGTCGAAAAATTTTTCATATGAGAACTTGAAGAATTTAATCTCAAAATATATCGAAGAGCTGCCGGGTGATTGGGAACAAGTCATTAAAAATAATAGCGATGACATCATTGAATAAAATATAATTGTACCTTGTAAATGTAATTGACAAACAAAAATGGCAGGTTTTTATAACTCAAGCTAATAATTGGTTAAACTGAGCTGGCACTAAAAATAACCAGTTTAAAAGTGTACAAAAACCAAATACTAATGTTGCAGAATATGTAACGAAAAGAAAAGAAAAAAAGAAAGAAAGATAGATAGAAATAGTTAAGTCATAACAGATTACTGCATTTGGGAAAAGGAAAATGGAGAATGAAGAAGAATATTGTTTAATGAGAATGAGGACACTAGCAGAAAATTATGGCGGCGTCGGGGCACAAAAAAGAAAAAGAAAAAAAAGGAAAAAGCGATAGGTAAGAAAAGAAAAACAATAGAAAAACACCAGAAAAGGTCATGAGATTAAGAGAAACGTAAGAACCTTCCCTTCCAAAAAAAAAAGAAAAAAAGAAACAAAATTAAAATCATAAAACAAAAAAAGACTCATGTCAATGAAATGAAAAATATCTGTTAATCAGCTAAAATTATTAGCAGTAATTCACGTAGAGTCAGACACCTTGCCGCACAGTGGTTAATCAGCCAGCAAGGAAAATAAAGATAAAATTATTAATAAATCCGAACGATAGCTTTCCACAGCGCTACAACAGAAGATAATGAGAAAAAAATAAAATAAAGAAAATTTAATATCAAATGATGTACGAGGCAGCCTTATGCGGGCGCCGGTGTTGCCGTCCTCAACTCATTGCAAAATTAAATCAGGTATGAAAAGAACGTTCAGTCAGTATTAAATTGATGATCAACTGTGACACTGCCTTCAGAACTTCGAAGTACGCTTCAAGATTTAGACATTTCATATGAGGAGACTTTAGAACGCTGGATCAAATCCCGAACGTTCATGAAAGGAACTGTTATTATGCGATCTTGGAGGTTACAACTTACTATTTGCCTGTAGTGGAACTCGGAAAGTGAAATCAGCGAACCAAGTTCAAATTATGGGTTAGTCCGTTGAGTTCACTTTTGCAGAAGTGCTCCTTGGAAAGGCGCGAAACGGTCTCTTCTCATTCCTGGTATGGGTTAAATAGCCCGCCAGACTGAACCCTCTAGACTTAATTCGTAACTAATCTAAGAGACGGTAAACTATGAATACCGTACCTTGGAGGCAACGGGAACACACTTCGCTATCTTCGCCAAGAATAAATTGTTCTCTGTGGAGAGTCATGATCGCTTATTTTCTGAAGGCATTAAAAGCAAATTATCGGTTAAATAATGGCTCTCAAAATAAATTGGCGTGCCAAAGAAATGAATCACCTCGCTAAAAAAATCAATTTGCGTCTTACTAAGAAGTTTTAAGTATTCAACACTTAGCTTTCACGGTTAGTATCTGTGAACATATACGACTCTAACACAACCTGTTATATTCAGTTAAATACAGTACAAAGGCAGATACAAACCTAAAACCATTATGATACGGGCAATAAGGCATGCAAAGGGTATGAACCCTTTGAAACTCCTCAAAATTAATCTCAGATTAAGTGATGCAAATTTCTTCTGGTAAATGATCAAACACAGATTGCAAACAATCCGGGGCCTTCAACTTGTCTTCTTGGTGTAGTATTTTTCAGTTTTGTAATTGGTGAAGAGGATAAAAAAAAACAACAACATTGAAATCCAAAAGAAAAATGACTCAGGCTGTCTTCTGAATATCCAAAACTCTCTCAACATCAGCATACTTGTGTAGCGTCTCTTGATATTCC
>OZ010580.1:46414807-46419807 GCA_963932145.1 Acanthosepion lycidas | reverse complement strand
GATCTAGAAATAGTTCCGCCGTCCCTGATTGGATTCACACCACCTTTCTTGTTTCTTTCTCTTTTTTTTTTTACTCCTTGTTTCATTTTTACTTTCACTTTTATTTTCATGACACAGTTTTCCGTTTCCTCCCGAAGGGCACATTTCAAATTGGACATGATTGTCATTTCTTAATTCGCTCTCATTGCTTGACATTTTGTTATATTTTTTCTTTCTATCTTTCTTTCTTTTTTCATTTCTTTCTTTCTTTCTTTCTTTCTTTCTTTTACTACAACAATTTTGATCATTTGTTAAACTTTTCTTTCTGTCTTTGCTTCATCGGTTCTTTCTTCGATTACAACAGATTCATTCGCTTCTTACACATTATTTTACTACAGCAGGTTTAGTCGCTTCTTAAAGATTTTCTTTCTTTTTTTCTTTCTTTCTATCTTTCTTTTTTCTTTCTTTCTTTCTTTCTTTTACTGCAGTGATTTTACCCTTTACTTAAACATTTCTTTCTTTCTTTTATAAACATTATTTTCGAACTTTTCTTTTATTTTTTCTTACAGCGATTTTACTCTCTTCTTAAACCTTTTTCCTTTCTTCTTTTTAGAAACTTTATTCTAGCATCTTTCTTTTGTTCTTTCTTTCTTTTTTCTTTCTTTTACTTCCGCGATTTTACTTGCTTCTTAAACTTTCTTTTTTTCTTTTTCTCTTTCTTTCTTTCTGTTCGCACTTTTATTTCTTTTTTCTCTTCATCTTTTTTCTTTCGTTCTTTACTGCAGCGATTTTCCTCGCTTTTTAAACCTTTCTTTCTTTTACAAACTATCGGCATTTTTATCTCTTTCTTTTTTCTTTCTTTCTTACTTTTATAAACTTCGTTTCTGTACTTTTTTCTTTCTTTCTTTCTCTGCAACGATTTTACACGTTTGTTAAAATTCTTTCTTTCTTTTATAAACTTTCTTTTTTTCTTTTTTTCTTTTTTTTCTTTCTTTCTTTCTTTCTTTCTTTCTTTCTTTCTTTTATAATCTTTATTTCTATACTTCTTTCTTTCTTTTTTTGCAACAATTTTACACGCTTGTTTCTTTCTTTCTATTATAAAATTTTATTTCTGTACCTTGCATTCTTTCTTTCTTTCTTTCTTTCTTTCTTTCTTTCTTTCTTTCTTTCTTTCTTTTATAAACTTTATACTTTATTTTTTCTTTCCCTGCAACAATTGTACACGCTTGTTAAACTTTATTTCCGTACCTTGCTTTCTTTCTTTCTTTCTTTCTTTCTTTCTTTCTTTCTTAGGAATTTTTCCTCCTTCTTAAATGTTCTTTCTTTCTTTCTTTCTTTCTTTCTTTCTTTCTTTCTTAGGAATTTTTCCTCCTTCTTAAATGTTCTTTCTTTCTTTCTTTCTTTCTTTCTTTCTTTCTTTTATAAACTTTATACTTTATTTTTTCTTTCCCTGCAACAATTGTACACGCTTGTTAAACTTTATTTCCGTACCTTGCTTTCTTTCTTTCTTTCTTTCTTTCTTTCTTTCTTTCTTTCTTTCTTTCTTTCTTTCTTAGGAATTTTTCCTCCTTCTTAAATGTTCTTTCTTTCTTTCTTTCTTAGGAATTTTTCCTCCTTCTTAAATGTTCTTTCTTTCTTTCTTTCTTTCTTTCTTTCTTTCTTTCTTTCTTTTATAAACTTTATACTTTATTTTTTCTTTCCCTGCAACAATTGTACACGCTTGTTAAACTTTATTTCCGTACCTTGCTTTCTTTCTTTCTTTCTTTCTTTCTTTCTTTCTTTCTTTCTTTCTTAGGAATTTTTCCTCCTTCTTAAATGTTCTTTCTTTCTTTCTTTCTTTCTTTCTTTCTTTCTTTCTTTCTTTCTTTCTTAGGAATTTTTCCTCCTTCTTAAATGTTCTTTCTTTCTTTCTTTCTTTCTTTCTTTCTTTCTTTCTTTCTTTTATAAACTTTATACTTTATTTTTTCTTTCCCTGCAACAATTGTACACGCTTGTTAAACTTTATTTCCGTACCTTGCTTTCTTTCTTTCTTTCTTTCTTTCTTTCTTTCTTTCTTTCTTTCTTTCTTAGGAATTTTTCCTCCTTCTTAAATGTTCTTTCTTTCTTTCTTTCTTTCTTTCTTTCTTTCTTTCTTTCTTTCTTTCTTAGGAATTTTTCCTCCTTCTTAAATGTTCTTTCTTTCTTTCTTTCTTTCTTTCTTTCTTTTATAATCTTTATTTATATACTTCTTTCTTTTTCTGCAATAATTTTACACGCTTGTTTCTTTCTTTCTTTTATAAACTTTATTTCTGTACCTTTCTTTCTTTCTTTCTTTCTTTCTTTCTTTCTTTCTTTCTTTCTTTCTTTCTTACAGGAATTTTTCCTCCTTCTTAAATGTTCTTTCTTTCTTTCTTTCTTTCTTTCTTTCTGCTACGACACTAGTTTAACTGTAGTTTGCTTTTTATTTACTTTTATTCTTTCTTCATTTTTAATGCAATATTTCCCAAGAAATGGACGGAGATAACGAGACCGATGTTCACGTATGCATAGCCACTCAGACCTCTGCTAATTAAATGCTCATCGTATAAAAATTCTCTTATCGTATTAACGAACATCTTCGAATATCGAGTCGAACCCCAAGGTTTCGACCTCTACTTAGTAGAATCTGACGAAACTAGCATGTTTTTAAAAAATCTTCTACGATTACCATTTTAGATATCCCATGTCATATCTTATAGCATGTATGCCGTACGAAGTGTGAGAAATATCTTAAAAATGGATTACTAGTGGAATAAATTGGATCTTAATTAGATACCTATTTACTAATGTCTTGAGCCAGACTAAAGCTTAGTCAAATGCTACATTAACTTGTACACAAATGTTATGAACAATGGCTATAAGCAAAATTATATAATTTCTCCTCTAGCAAGGTGATAAAGCCACTACGACGCAAGCGGTTGCTGATAATGAAAGAAACTGAGAAAAAGTTGCTGAGGAGAAAGGACAATAAAAAGAAGAGGATTCAAGATGGTGATTGACGTTGCATTTACATTTTTGAAGATCGTAGTTGACAGGAAAGGAAGCAACTAGAAGAGACTCCCACAGGCGAGATGTGCGAGAGAGGAAACCATTAGAATGGAACGTACGGTTTCATCTAGCTATTTCAAAGATGAAATGATGAGACCTAATTGCCAATCAAGTATTATATCTAAATTCTCGAATCCACGCTAACAGATTTGAGATCTCGAAATAATAGCGATAAAAACATTTATGTTAATTGATCTTAATAAATACCTGTATTAAAGCAATGTCGCATAGATGCCTAGAATCCGACGTTGTTTCATAAGAATTACTGACACTCGCAAACATGAACAAGTACGAAGTATTAGGTTGGTGCCAAAATAATGTCGTTTTCTCACATACTAACATATGTGAGAAAACGACATTATTTTTGCACCAACCTAATAGCAAGACGATCTCTGCGTCAAATTACAACAGTTAGTGAATTACTGGTAATGTTTCTAATATTATTAGGTCGGTGCCAAAATAATGTCGTTTTCTCGCATAGTAACATATGTGAGAAAACGACATTATTTTTGCACCAACCTAATAGCAAGACAAGATCTCTGCGTCAAATTACAACAGTTAGTGAATTACTGGTAATGTTTCTAATATTATTAGGTCGGTGCCAAAATAATGTCGTTTTCTCGCATAGTAACATATGTGAGAAAACGACATTATTTTTGCACCAACCTAATAGCAAGACAAGATCTCTGCGTCAAATTACAACAGTTAGTGAATTACTGGTAATGTTTCTAATATTATTAGGTCGGTGCCAAAATAATGTCGTTTTCTCGCATAGTAACATATGTGAGAAAACGACATTATTTTTGCATCAACCTAATAGCAAGACAAGATCTCTGCGTCAAATTACAACAGTTAGTGAATTACTGGTAATGTTTCTAATATTATTAGGTCGGTGCCAAAATAATGTCGTTTTCTCGCATAGTAACATATGTGAGAAAACGACATTATTTTTGCACCAACCTAATAGCAAGACAAGATCTCTGCGTCAAATTACAACAGTTAGTGAATTACTGGTAATGTTTCTAATATTATTAGGTCGGTGCCAAAATAATGTCGTTTTCTCGCATAGTAACATATGTGAGAAAACGACATTACTTTAGCACCAACCTAATAGCAAGACAAGATCTCTGCGTCAAATTACAACAGTTAGTGAATTACTGGTAATGTTTCTAATATTATTAGGTCGGTGCCAAAATAATGTCGTTTTCTCGCATAGTAACATATGTGAGAAAACGACATTATTTTTGCATCAACCTAAAAGATTATGGTTCTGAAACGGTAGATGATATAAATTGATGACAGAAGTGTATTTTTTTTTTTTCAAGAAATCTCTTTTCTTAAGTTTTAATTCTTTATTAATCTGAAAGAAGAATAAGCGTTAAACAGTCAAAAAGCTGTTTAGAAAAATAATTAAAAACACAAATTTTAAGATGGTAATTTAAAGGAACAAACATCGTCTAAAAATAAATTAAACTCTTTTTCAAATCTTTCCCAAACATTTAAAAAAAATTAAATCCTTAAATCGGCTCCTGATAATTTCGATCGATTATTTTTTTTTTATTTTTTTATTTTTTTTGTTATCAAACAGATTTTATTCAAATTGCCGCTGCCTTAAAATCCCTGGAATGATTTTAAATATCTCAAAAATTTCTTCTTCGATTTTTGGAACTAAAAAAAAAAAAAAAAAAATAACCATTGTAATTTGAAATGAAGTAAAAAGAACCTGAGGCTAAAATTTCAATCAATGGACGTCGATATTTACTGAAAAATTACTGCTTCTTTTTACGCCAAAAAGACTATTTAGTTTTCTAATAAGAGAAAATATCAACAAAACTTCCATGTTAAATAAATATATTTGGCTAGTTTTATATATATTTCTTTCAAAAATGTTTCAGCCAGTTTATTCCTCCATATTCATCATGCGAAAGACATCTTTCGAAAAAAATGGTGATCAA
>OZ010580.1:46372307-46409807 GCA_963932145.1 Acanthosepion lycidas | reverse complement strand
AAGAGAAAAGGAAATGTAGAATGAAAAACAGAGAAAGAGGTCATTAAGAAAGAGAAAGAGAAGGAATGTATAAGGCAAAACAGTGAAAGAGAAGAGAAAGAAAGAGAGTTTGAAAGTTAGAAAGAAAAACGAAATATAGAGCAAAGTACAGGGGGAAAAAGGTAGAAAGAGAGAGAGAGGAAATATAGAATAAAAAAAAAAACAGAGAACGAGAACAGGTAGAAAGAGAGGGTAAATATAGAATGAAAGAGAAATAGAAGAGGCAGAAAAAGAGAGAAAGTATAAAAAGGAAAATAAAATACAGAATTAAAGACTGAAAAAAAGTGAAAAGATAGAAAAAAGTGGAAAGAAATATAGAATGGAACACAGAAAATATGTAACCATAGAAAAAGAAATATGGCGAAAGAGAAAATGAAATATAAAAATGTTGACAGTGAAAGAAGACAGAATGAAAGAAATGAAGGAAAAGAAATAAATAATAGACGTGAAAGGAGAAAGAAAAAGAAAAACGCACTGAAGGAGAAAGAAAATATTGAATAAAAAGTCAAGATAATGAGACGGAAAGATTGAGAGAGGTGGTAAAAAAAAAAAAAAAAAAAAAAAAATCGGAGACAAAAGGAATGACGGTGAAAGCAAGCTGTTTCCACGCTTTAGATGTTTTCTTTCGGGAGGTGCAACATTCCGCGTTCCCTTGAAGAAGTCCTCGCACTGATGACTAACATCCTAATCTCCGGAGAACCGCTGCTTCTTTTCCACTATTCCTTTTCATTACACCCCTTCAATCCTTTACTTTACTCTTCTTCTTTACTCAACCCTTGCGGCTTATTTAAAATTTTCTTTCATGATCGTTGCTGCCAACTGCTGCATACAGTAAGGTGCATATCTGGCCTTAGTTTTGTTATGCTGGTTTGAAATCTTAAAAGAGATTGGCAGGTAGGGGGGCAAAGAATTAGACGAATTGGAAGACAGATAGACGCGGAGACAAGGAGACATACGGAAACGGAAAAAGCTGGGAGAGAAAAACAATATTGAAGGGGAAGAGTTTACTTTTAATAATAATAAAAGAAATAATACCCACAAATCTATCTATCTATCTATCTATCTATCTATCTATCTATCTATCTATCTATCTTGGCCAGGCTAATATTATCTAGCTAGCTAGATACTAGTCTGAATATTCGAGAAATATTATTAAAAAAAAAAAGAATTCTCTGGTAAGATTGCATCGTTATATTTTGCAGTTTAACAATGAAATATTGTAAAATCAATCATCTTAGTCTAATATCTATCTATCTATCTATCTATCTATTTATCTATCTATCTATCTATCTATCTATCTATCTATCTATCTATCTATCTATCTTCGTTTGGAATGTGGCGTAGGATGCTTATATGATCAGTGTCCATCTACTCACATCTATACTTGCAAATGGACAGGGTATCGGCTCATTACGATAGACTCATTGAAGGGCTTATTTGTAGCCAATTCCTGAAAGAAATAAGAAAAATTGTACTCACATGTACAGCTCACACATCACGCAAACCTTTATCTATGTAAAATGTATGTGATCTTGAGTTTTTTTTTGTTTTTTTTTTTACAATAAGGATCAGTGTAAAATGTCATGAAACCATATCTGACATTAGGTCTCTGGTTGGGACCAGGAACGATAATATATGTACAACAGAAATCAAAGGAAATAATAATAGAATCCTTCATCATAAAATCAACAACCTTCCACAACATAAACTAACAATTCGGCCATATTGTAATGGTCGTATTCTGTAATAAAAACATGTCTATGTATCTGAAAACAACACATCATTTAAGATAGCACAATCGAAAATAGTTAACAGTCTTACTGAAGCGAATAGTCATTTGGGTAATAATCAAAAATGGATTCGAATTGAGAAATACGATGTCACAAGAATTACTTGAAATAATATAAGAATGAAGACTTTTTTGAAACAGTAAAATAAGGAAGCGTTATTAGTAATTGAGAAATAATGAATAGTTGCTTGAAAGAGGGAAACAAAATTAATTGGAGTCGAGAAATAAGCCAAATGCTTTGTAATATAGAATTTCGGGAGAATTACTTGAATAGTTGAAAATGGAGGAATTGATTGGCAATGTGAGATAAGACGTATTACTTGGAATTTGAAAAGTAATGATCGAAATAGAAAAGAGAGAAATAAGGAAAATGATTGGAAAACAGAAACAAAATAAAAGCAATTCTGAAATTGGACAAAGTGCCAGTAGGGGCCCTAGGGTAATTCAGCCAGGTTTTTCTATGGAAACGGTAATAAGACTTCTTTGACAACATCTCAAAGTTCCCCCTTTCTCTTAAACAGAAACAGACATCTCGATTCAGTACCCATGTCATGTCCTAGAAGTTGTTGTCATAGCCGTCCACCCTGCAAGAACAAAAACTACATGCAAATCGTTGATATAACTATTAAACGCATCATCATTATAATTATCTAGATGCTAATGATGCTCGAACAATTATCAATATCCTAATGACAGATACGATCATTATCATCTCCATTGTTAGCAACAATCAAAATCATTAAAATCGAAATGGATCTTATCATCATCATCATCATAATCTAAAGCAACATTAAAAATAGCTTACTGCCACAACACATTGAAACAGAGGTTCCTTACGATAACCGAAGTTAAGCCACGTCGAGCCTGGGCAGTAACTAGATGGGTAACCACTTGGGAATACCAAGTGCTGTGGATGTGCAGGTGGTGTAGTGGGTAATAGTTCAGAATTTTTAACCGCAGTGACAAGTTCCAATTCCAGTTGGGTTCGTTATATTAACTTACGCGCAAATATCCCTGGAAAAGATATGAATTCATGTCTTCTCCCCCCACCGTGTGTCAATTAGTAAGATTTGTAACACTAAATCATTATTATCGCAAAAAAAAACTTTCTTGCCATCTAAAAGTATTTTCTGGCTCTAAAATAACTTTCAAAGGGTTGATAAACCGTAATAAACGAATCAATCATTAAAAATAAATCAACTTTGACATTATCAG
Organism: Acanthosepion lycidas; assembly: GCA_963932145.1. Classification (NCBI taxonomy): domain Eukaryota; kingdom Metazoa; phylum Mollusca; class Cephalopoda; order Sepiida; family Sepiidae; genus Acanthosepion; species Acanthosepion lycidas. The sequence continues at coordinate 46,406,764 of OZ010580.1, read as the reverse complement.
CATGCTAATGCATATTACAAGCATCACCCTCAGATTGATCATCAACCTTCACCAAAAGTAAATGTTTATCATCTTTAACAATCTAGTGGTGGATACGATAATCATCATATTTGTTGCCAGGAAAATGAAATAATTATCACTATCCTCAACATCGTAATGGCTTTTAAGACAATCATCATCATCCTAAGCATCACCAAAATGAAACAGCCATCACTATCACCAACATCGTAAAGGATGCTATGACCATCATCAAACTAGGCATTCTTCTTCTTATATGTACCATCATCCTTCAAGAAGTGGGCGTTCATGGCTCCCCATAGATTCCTATTATTTCTGTCATGACTCTCCTCGATTTCCTACTTCTGATCAATATTTTCCTTTACTTTCCCTACTGGGACATTTCTTTCATCCATTTGCATCAGCTTAGATTGCACCATGCTTGCCTCAATATCACCTGTGAGTGTCATATTCTCCAAGCCATATTTCCTCATTATGTGTCCGAGAAATTTCAACAATCTCTTTTTGATTGTAACATTTGTTCTCGCATCATTCGTTGTTCACATGTTTCGCCCATGATTCTGTCAGCATCCCGTTGGGGGAAAGGACATCACCCCCATGCCTCACGGTCTCCTTTTCACCTTTGTACAACTTGTCGTATATTCACTGCCATACAGGAGGATTGATATTGCATATTTAACAGTCGTTTAATAAACCTTTTTTTTTTGTTTCTAACCGTTTTTTCCTGTTTCTGAATACTTTGTTTAGCTTTTGGAAGGCATCTTTTTGGAGGGCATTTTGGAAGGCATCTTTTGGAGGACAATTTGAAAGGCATCTTTTGGAGGGCATTTTGGAAGGCATCTTTTGGAGGACATTTTGAAAGACATCTTTTGGAGGACATTTTGGAAGGCATCTTTTGGAGGGCATTTTGGAAGGCATCTTTTGGAGGACATTTTGGAAGGCATCTTTTGGAGGACATTTTGGAAGGCATCTTTTTGGAGAGCATTTTGGAAGGCATCTTTTGGAGGACAATTTGAAAGGCATCTTTTGGAGGACATTTTGGAAGGCATCTTTTGGAGGACATTTTGAAAGACATCTTTTGGAGGACATTTTCGAAGGCATCTTTTGGAGGACATTTTGAAAGGCATCATCATCATCACTCATAAGCATTACAAAAATAAAGACGCCATGGCTCACATCATCACCTCATCGTCATTTTCACTCATTAATTAATGAAGAAGGAATTCAAAATTCATCCCATTGCATTATCAGCTTCAAGATGGTCACTTTATAATCAAAATGAAAACTACCATGTCTAACATCCAATCGTTCTCATCCGCATACCTTTTTAAACTAATGTTCACCAAATACAAGGCTCAAAAGCTCCTCAAGTTACGGAATAATGATGTATGAGCGTAGGAGTAGGAGGTCAGAAGCGCATTTTATGAGGATATGTAGGATAGATAACGGTTAAATCTTGAATTAAAGAGGTTGAGATCGGAGTGACCGGGAAAGAATCCTCTTGGGAGTCTGTTCTACAAAGTAACGCTGCTTGGGAAGAAATACTTCTTCTTACAAATGGAATACAAAGGGAATGAGGATGATTCGTCTTACAGTAAATGGTATGACGTGTCTTAGCTGCGAAGGTTAGAACTGATGGAACTATAGAATATAGCTCGTCAGGGCATTTGCCCTGGAAAGAGCGAGAGAGTAGCGAGAGACTTGCGACGTTTCGTCTGTCAGAAAATGGAAAATAATTAACCGCCCAGAAGTCAAGGTAGACGCTTTTGAATTTTATCAAGACGGGCAAGTGAGGACTGGATAGTTCTAATATGGCAGCAATACTGTATATTTAGTTTTTTCTGACTTTTGTTAAAGTAGAACATATCAGTAGGAGCTAAGTACTTACTGGATATATACGAGTCCCACTGGAAGTCATCGATAAGAGCAAGTGCCCAACAATGGGTATTTCTGAGAGAACACTCATGCATCATAATAGGTGAAAGTTTGGAGTCTGCTCGGTGATGTTGGAAGGTTACTAGTTTGATTTTTGAGGTAATGAATGCAACGGGCTAGTCCCACCCGACAACCAACATTGAGACACAAGGACAAAAATTAAAAAAAAAATAAAAAAAAATAAAAAAAATACATAACTAGGAATAATAATTTTGTATTTTTTCATATTTCATTCCTGTTTATTTTTAGTAGTTTTATTTTATTTTATAAAAGTCTTTCTTTCCTTCTTTCTTTCTTTTTTTCTGGAAATTTCCTCCATTCTCTCTAACAGTTTTCCTTTTTATTCTCTAGACTTCTTTCTATCCACAATATTCCTTACTTTCTTTAATTTGTTAATTTCCTGAAAATTGCGTTCAAACTCTTACCAGTCGGGGTTGACATCATTTTCAACACTTCTTATATTTAGACACGCTACATCCGGGATATTGAGCTCTTTTACTCACTAGATATAACATACCATAAACTATATTTTATCATATATATATATATATATATATATATATATATATATGTGTGTGTGTGTGTGTGTATGTGTGTATGTATATATATATATGTGTGTGTATGTGTATATATATATATATATATATATATATATATATATATGAAATGCCATATGGAAATTGATGACCCGGTTTCATCCGTAAAAATATTTTATTTCCCTAAAATAAAATCTACATTAACGAGACAAAACGTGATTCACGTTAAGCGACTAAACGCGTGATATTTTTAAACTTTAACTATAATATTATTTGTTTTTTACTTTAACTATAATGTTATAGAAATCATAAATAATTTCAACTCGATTGTTGTTCATGTTTTCAATATTCAAAATTGTTTGAGTACTAATTTAGTACAGAATTATTATATATTAATACTAATTTAGTACGGAATTATTATATATTGAAATAGCTGCGTCCTATATGAATATATTTGCCTCGACCCACTATTCAGATCATTCTGATTTCAGTATCTTTCAGCAGCTACTTGATTATTACGTGTAGGGCCAAATTGAGCGAGAGACCAAAAAACACCTTGTAACCTTAGGCAATTATTATGGCAGCATTCACCACTTTAAACAGGTAGACCGTTCAGAAGTGATGCAGAATATTTCAGAAGTCATCTGTAGGATGTAGTTGAAGCCAATGGCGATTTTATTGAATAAATTTCGTCTTTCGTGTCTGAAGATATTTTTGTGTAATTTTGGTAAATACATCTGTTAAAATGAGATGCCAGTGTTATCTCATTTTTTGCGCAATTTAGACAATTTATCGCCCTGTCACTCCCTCTCCCCTCTCTCTCTCTATATATATATATATTCGTAATGAATGGAAAACTACATGCTACAATGGCATCAAGAACAAGGCAGCATCAAACATTGTCAAGCTTCGTCAAACTAGGGAAAGGAATAAAATATCTGCTGCTGTTCCAGCCATATACTCCAAGAATCCACACTCTTGCACAATCTGTAGACTTCTTTGCAAATCACTAGCAGGACTGAAATATCACTTGCGACTCACACACAAGGTTAAATAAACAAAGTTGTCGGAACTTCATACGTCGAATCCGACGGGAGAGTCCATCATATATACTTGCTGCCTATATATATATATATATATATATATATATATATATATATATATATATATATAGGCAGCAAGTATTCATCCAAACAAGTTTGATGAAAAAGAATTACAAGAAGACATATTGGTAGAACCTTGACAAATTCTAATTAGTACAATGCTGAGAACTTACCATGCGGAGAGTGCTGAGAAGTCCTGCAGAAAACGCTCCGATCTCAACTGTCAGATGAAAACCCACAAGCAACGTGAACAGAATTTACAAGACCCACCAGGCACTGTACAGAACAACATACTTTGTCGCGTCTGCAATAAGCATTGCAAGTCACTTAGTTTCAAGAGCGACTTTCGTTTCTATGAGAACTACTACTATAAATCAAACTTACCAACAAGTCATTCTTGCTTAAGTAGTCTACAGTCATCATGTATTATAGCCTGTATATTCTTTTTATATGCTTCTCAATATATTTTTGCATGTATTCTTTGATATGCTTGCATATGGTGATATATGTATATGGTGATATGCGCATATGTATTGTGTGTAAGACTTCGAGACGAAAAGTTTCGTACACAAAAAATGGTATGGAAATGTAAAATTGTTGGAATCAAAACGAAAAAAATTATAAATTGTTATTTTCTTATTCGGTTATAAAAATGCTTTCTCCTCCAAAATATTTGTTCTATTCTTACCCGCCAGTTAAATATTTCCTTTGACTGCCGACTGACATTCGTCTACAAGGAACTCAAAAATTAAAGAAAACCTCGCCATAAGGAAAACAGAAAAGAAGTGGATGAGGTGTCTTGTTGGAAGACATTTTGTTAGAAACGTGCTTTCAATAAATAACTCCTTCATTTCTTGAAATTTAAAAAAATAAAATATTGTTCTCTATTTACTTTTTAAATATCGTAAGAAACAGGATTTTAGTTTTCTCCAAGAAGCGGGTTTCTTTCATTAGTTCATAATGTTCATATTTTTAAATTACGGAAACAAAAAAACAAAACAAAAACAAAACAAAACAAAAAACAACAACAAACAAACAAACAAAAAACACACACATTTGCAACTTCAGTTTATTCACTATCTAAGGAACATGTTGCAGAATCATTTTTTGGTTTCCATTTTTGTCAACTCGTAGAGGCAGCATACTTTTTTTTGATGGAAGGTTACTGAAAATTTCATGGACGGAGCGAGGAAGCAACAATGAGAAAATGGCAACAGAAGCAGAATCAGGAAAAAAAAAAAGCTGAAATTCCTTGGACATAAACAGGAAATAGGGCTTGTAAAGATTGACCCCCACTGACCATATTGAGGCTAAGAAAGATAGATAGAATGTTGGGGAGGGCCATGATCGCCTATGTTCGGACGTTACCCAACACATAGAAGTGCCAGAATAGGTAACACTTCGAATATCTATATATATAAAACAGTGGATATCTGTGTATGTGTGTGTCTGTGTGTCTGTCCATGTGATATCTTTTCACTCGAGATCCACCCAACCGATTTTGACCAAACTTGGAATATGCATTGTACAATGTAAGAGATAGGCTCTTAGAGTAAACTTGATAATTAAAAAAAATCAATAAAGCCGATCAAAATCGATAAATACTACTTTTTTCCTCCAATTTCGTTCAAACTCTGTATGTAGGTTACTTACATCATGACGAGCTCAACGATATCTCATTTGTATTTCTACGCCACTGCGTTTAGCGAAAAACCGCGAAAAACGAAAAATCGATTTTAAGAACAAATTTTAAACTAAAAACTCCCTCAATTTTCAAGCAATCTAATATAAACTTCACTCAATTGTAGCCAAAAATATGTTCATTGTTTAACAGTCATTTAACTTGATGACTGAATCCATCCATATCGTGAAAACTTGCGTAAAAAGCGAAAAATGGCGATTTTTACTGGTTTGTTTCTTATTTTTCGTGGATCTTTCAGCCATTGCTTTATAAATGTATTCTCTTTTATATTCCTAGTAGCACACTGACAAATTGAATTTCAAAAACTCCAAAATAATTGTGGTCTGAAGTGGGTCTTCATGTTGCCTGTTTTACCCCTTCATGTTCTCGGCTAATTTCGATTGAATAAATACAGACTACTTCTGTTATATCAGTAAATGTATTAATTCAAAATGTTTTTTAATGAATGTACTTTAAAGTAATTGAAGAAGATAGACTCTGTTACACCTAAACATGGCGCTATCTTTGCTCCGTTCTAATTGAACACTTTTTCTGGTCGACCAGCTGAATGTGGCTGTTAGTATATAGTGTTTTCCCCTTCATGAAGCGTTTATCAACTTATAACTGTAATCCATAGATAGTGAGGTCGATCCTCACTAGATGCTCCACTCTGATAGAATTGATAAGCAACTGTAAATATTAATGTCTGCAAAGAAGTGAAAGAGAGAAAAAAAACAAGAAGAGAGGGAAAGAAAGAGAGAGGAGGTGAAAGAGAGAGGGGGTAAAAGAGAGAGGTAGAGAAAGCGAGAGGGGAGAAAAGAGAGGGGGATAAGAGAGAATGTATATAGCAAAAAGGTAAGAGAATTTTTTTTATCTTTTGTCACACGCACAGAGTTGGCGGAGTGAGATAAAAATAGAGATTGCGGGAGAGATCGAGAAATATAAAGAGAGACAAGCAAAGCATATTTGAGGGAAAGAAAGAGAGAGAGTGAAAGAGATAGATAGATAGATAGATAGAGAGAGAGAGAGAGAGAGAGAGAGAGAGAGAGAGAGAGAGAGAGAGAAAGAAGAGGTAACAGGAAGTGAAAGTGAGCATGTCAAATAAATGAGGGTGAAATAAAAAAGGGTAGAGTGTAAACAGAAAACTACGTGGTGGGAGGAGAAACAGAGAGAAATCAAAATGTAAGCGAGATAGATATAGATCGAAATTTAAGTGAGCTAAATTAGAGAGCGAGAGAGAGAGAGAGATGGGGAGAAGAAAATTATGTGTGAAATAGAGAAACAGATCAAAGAAAACCAAAAAGAAAGATATGAGATAGATAGATAGATAGATAGATAGATAGATAGATAGATAGATAGATGGATTAGCAAGTGAGCGCGACAGAGTGAAAATTAAATTGATTAATTAGAGAGGGATCAAGAGTGAAAGAAAAGAAGTGGAGAACAAACAATGATAATTGAGAGGGATATAGAGATATCTTGACATGAGAGAATGATAAAATGAAGGACAATAGCAAAATGAGTGAGAAGGATTCAAGAGAAAGAGCAACATGTGTGAGAGAGAAAAGAAAAGTGTAGCGGAAGGTGTGAGTATGACGCAGAGTGATGAGAAAGAAAACGAGTGAGTAAAACTTGATGGAAAATGGGGTTGAAAGGTTTCAAGTTAATTTGGTTTATTAAAATGTTGTCGTTCATGCAGGGCTGTAAGTTTTGTAAATTCACTCCTGATGAAATTCAAGTCTCGATTAAAATGAATTCGAACTTTGATCAATGTTGAACCAATCAAAAGTTTAACGTGAGTGCAATAGCTAAATCGATTGAGCGCCAGGAAGTAAAGGCTTGAAAAGAAACAAAGAATAAATCACAACGTGGAAGACAGAGAAGAAAGTGACCAAAACGTAAGACAGACAGACGGAAAGAAAGAAGGCAAAATCAAAGAAAGAAAGAAGAAAAAAAAAGAAAGAAAGAAAGAAAGAAAGAAGTCAAAAGGAAGAAAAAGAAACCAAATACTCGGACTCAAAATAGCCTTACGGTCACATCACGTTGAAGCATCGGTTTCCGAAGTTAAGCAACGTCAAACCCGGTCAGTTCCTAGATGGTGATCGTTAGGTGCTGTAAGCATAGATATGCGAGTAGTGTAATGGATAATGGTTCTGGATTGATAAGCGGAGTTTCAATTTCAGTTGGGTTTCGTCATATTCACTTACGCGCAATAACCCTTCTGAAATGTATGAATCCAACTCTTCTCCCCCTGCTATGGGATAATTAGTAAAACTTGTTTCAATAATCATTAATATATCTCCCCCACCAAATTCTTCCAGTATAAAAATATTTCTTAGCTTTAAATAACCTGAAAAGGGTTGATAAGTCATAGAAAACGAATCAATCAGGGACTCAAAATAATGACCGAGAGAAACAGCAAAGAGAAAAAGAGCGAAAAAAATATCAATGAATGTCAGAAAAATGAAAGATGGAAAGCAAAAGAAGAAAGAACAACAAAGCGACAGACAGGAAAGATGAGCGAAAACAATTACGGTATAAGATGATCTCTTTCAATATCATAGATTCCACAACAAATACAAGTAGATAGGTTCGCTTATCGTCCGGTTCACTCTCCTCCCCGTTCTTTTGAACAGAAGTAGAGGCTTGTTCCTTGTTTCCTGTTTAGAACTGGGTTTCTGGTTCCTTCTAAATTCTTCTCATTCTCTTTAACTCCCAGGAGACTTTTTCGTCTTAGTGGCATTATTGCCTTACTTGTGGTCAAGCTGAAATTAACTGTCAGCTCCAGAAATCGCTACATAAGGTTTTGAATTCAAATTTCCCACTTCTAGACTGGTTACCAACCACGACTAGCGACCCCCCCTGTGTTTTGCTATTTAACCCATAGCTAGGATGGGGAAGATATGGATTCATATTTTCTCCAATGTGCAAAAGTGAATGCAACGAACACTGTCCCGTTTCGAGATGCTAACACTGCACAATCTGCATAGCCATTGCAGACAAAAAAGAACAGAGAAAAAAGCCAATAAATAAATAAAAAAAAACAGTAAAAGATTGACAGGAGAAAAAAACAAAAAGCAAAAAAATAATACAGAAGTAATTATTCACATTTTCAAAGAATAGGAAAAAGAAAATTAACGACTTAAGAAGAGATTGAACGCGGTTCGCCAATTTCTTGCTCTGAGGTACTAACTGTTAGACTAATGAACGTGCATTGGAGACAAAATAAAATAAAATAAAAAACGAACCAAGAAATAAAAAAATGAAAAAAGTGTAAAGGAAAGATAGAGAAAGACATAGAAAGAAAATGAAAAAGAAAGAAAAGAAAAAAAGAAATAATATTGATGTAAGCATTCATATAAAAAGAGAATGGTAAAAAAAAAAAATGAACGAGAAAAAAGAAGAGTTAAAAACTGAAAAAAATAAGAAAAACGAATGACAGAAAAACGAATATGAACAAGAAAACATGGGAAGAAATAAAACAGAACGAAAGAAAAGTTAAAAGGGATAAAAATGGCTGGAATAAGGAAGGAAACAAAAGAAGGACATGTTGAAAGATAAAGAAAATGGAAGATAAGCAGACAAAAAGTAAGAAAAGAGAAAAAAAAGGATGCTATAAAAGACAAAATGGCTGATAAATGACAGGCAGATAGATAACGAAAAACGGAGGGCGGTTCGAAAAAGGTAAGAAGAATCGAAGACAGGAAACACACACACGCACAGAAAATAAGAAAATGGCGGAAATAGAAAAGAAGAAAATGGCTAAAATAATGAAAAAAAAAAAAAAAAAAAAAATGACAGGCACCAAAAAATAAAAATGGAAATAAAAGATATTCAGAAATAAGAACAAAAAATATTTTACAGAACGAAGAAGAAAAACAAAACTTGAAAATAAAAAAGTAAATAACACTAATGCATAATTTTTGAATTTCTTTACTTTTTTTAGGCAACATTCCACGAATAATTGAATGGCATCTGTTAATATATTTACCTACAGAAAAATTTATGTATGAGCGTGGGTGGGTCGAGTCACAGGGAAATGTCTGTGTTTCTGTGTGTCTACATATGCTTTTGCAGCGGTATAGACAAATAACAAGGAAGAATATGCAAAACCAAATAATAATAATAATCAATAATAATAATAATACTTAAAGGAACTCAAATTGATTGTGTGGGAAATAGATAAAAATAATCAAATAAAAATGCAGCTAAAATAATAAAAAAAAAGATAAAGGGTAAGCAATTTAAAAAGAAACCTTGAAAAAAAATACCGTATATGACCAATAAGCATTCAGAAATATTGATCCCGATGCAGATAAAAGCAAAACCCATCAATGGCTGTAGTGTGCAGGATAAAAGCAGAAATAGAGGCATTTATAATGGCTGCACAAGACCAGGAATTATCAAGTAAGGATAATAAAGAATGAACATTATATGAACAATATATTGAGACAGTTAACCACTTAGTGTCTGATGGTCCAATCTTAACTTTGAAAGAATACAAAGATTGACATGTTTAGATTAGGCAGTATATTTACTGGAGATTGCCAGTATTACAGTGAGCCACATGCTAAAAATGGTATGAAGATCAACCTGAAATTACCATCAGTCAGTTTGGTGCCATGCGTGATACTCGCTTAGGCGATCATGTATATTTCGATACATGGCTGACGACGCAGATTTTTTTCCCCGGAGTAGGTTGCCATTTCTTTCTGCGGTAGACCAGTTGCTATCCAAGGCTACAGAAACCATTATGTCCTGTTATTTAACGCTAGCTGGGGGAGAAGAAGAAGATTCATGCCTTTCCCAAGGGTATTAGCACGTAAGTGAATGTAATGGATCTGACTGGAATTTGAACTCGGCTCTCCGATTTCTCAATCCGAACAGCTATCCATTACTCTACCGTGCCTCCAAGTAAGTTATTTGCCATGCGTGATACACGCTTAGGCGATCATGTATCTTTTGATACATGACTGACGAGGTAGATTTTGTAGGTTGCCATTTCTTTCTGTCGTAGACTAGTTGCCATCCAAGGTTATAGAACCCGGTCTGTTCTGCTATTTACCCATAGCTTAGAAGAAGAGGATTCATACTTTTCCAAAGAGTATTAGCACGTAAGTGAATGTAATGGATCAGACTGGAATTGGAACACAGCTCTCCAATTTCTCAATCCTAGCCGCTGTCCATTACTCCACCGTGCCTCCAAGTCAGTTATGTGCCATGCGTGATAGACGCTTAGGCGATCATGTATCTTTTGATACATGACTGACGAGGCATAGAATGCTATTCACTATAATTTGGAACTTTGCCATTTATACTGTTTTATTTTTGTCTATGTTTTCATCACTTTTGTTACTAAATACTCCATATTGTGACAATAGAAGACATACGAAGAAAGGTGAAATGTGGTAAGAGCCTAGGCTTAAATTTACTGTAGATAATCTAGCGATTAAAGCACTTTACTAAAAAAAGAATCTAAATGAAAATGGTTAAATTTTATACCCAAAACACATCTAAAAAACAGTTTAAAATTTAAAATACACAACATCTCTCATTGTTGCGGATGTGCAGCTGCATAAACGTAAAAAAAACAAACTTAGTCCTATGAACTCCTAAATGACGAAAAGCGTCACACGAATACTTTTTCCACTTTTTCATCAAAATATACCAAACAGTATAAATCATAAAAGCAGCTTCTAAACATCCTTGTCCTAGTGAATTGTTTTCACTTTTAATTAGCATAGCATCACGTGTTTTAATCACTAGATCATCCCTAGAAAATTTGCACCGAAGTTCTTATAACGTCTCGTCATTCTTAGCAGATCTATTATGATAGTCATATAAAAACTAACAGACCAGATATACTGTTTAAAGACAACAAACACAAATGTTTTCTCATAGATATATCAGTGCAATCAGATAAAAATAGATCTGTTTAAAAATATGAGAAAATAAATAGAAGGATTTTGAAACTGACAAAGATTTAGCACCATAAAAATACTGGGTATGTGTTATAGTGGAACACACCTATTCTATAGATAATAGACTCTCCCACCTATAATAAGTAGTAGTAGTAATAGTAACGGGAGTCGCTCAGTGGGGTCGGGCAGTCAGTCGATGTCGGACGACGATTAGTAGAATACTTCAGTATCAGCGATCACAACTAGATTACTCTGCGTTATACCTATTATATCAAGTTCCTAACGTTTTGTACGTCGAACCTATTTTAGGACCGACTTAGTACAAATACAAGCCTCCACTGTGAAACCACTCCATAGCAGTATGATTAAAAAAGGTACGGACAACCAATTAAAGATATACCCATTTGATATCTGTCTATATTTCTGTGATGAGGTATTATGTACACTATTTACATTATTTGGACTATTGTCTTTATCTTTATCGCCATATTTATTACAACGTTTCGGCAGCTGTACGCTCCGGCCTTCTTCAGGTGGTTGGAATGTCGAACTGAAGGACACATGGCACAGTGGATAAAAGCGTTGGTTACATCCAGTGACAGGACTCAAAGAGTGTGAGTTCAATACCCGGTTAATACAATGGGGAACTTGGAGAGGGGAATTAACAGGAGATAATTGATAACTGACATCCATTAAAAAAATAAAAAAATAAAAAACATGGCATGAGTAACTAGAACAGTCTACCCCAGTGAAGGCCATTCCAACCGGAGCGTACAACAGCCGAAACGTTGTAATAAATATGGCGACAAAGATGAGGACAATAGTCCGAATGATATAAATAGTATATATACCCATTTACTAGCAAATCCGATTATGCAAAACTACTGATCTCCTCAGGAAAGTATTATTAATGGAAGGAAAATATTAAAATTCCGCATAATAAGTGTCACTTACCACTTACAATCTTCCTTTTTCATACATCTTGGCTAATGACCCGGCAAGCAAATGTACGAACAGATAGCAAAAGAAGATAATAATAATAATAATAATAATAATAATAATAATAATAATAATAATTGAAGTGGAAATCTAAAATATGTAGCACATGAAGACACCAATAACTGTAGTGGGGACTGGAGCCCTCAGTTTGACTTGAATCGGTTCTGGTAGACTCATTGAACGGATCCGTGATAGCACATGTCTCAAAAAATCTGACAAGTACAAGTACAGCTCACACCTTACAATGTAAAATGTATGTGATCTTAGGTTAAAAATGTTCAGTAAAAATATCAATATGCCATTTATGACCTTAGGTCTCTGGTTGGGACCTGGAAGGAAATGAATATACAACAGAAATCAAAGGAAATAATAACAAAAACAACAATAATAATAATAATAATAATAATAATAATAATAATAAGAAGAAGAAGAAGAAGAAGAAGAAGAATAAGAAGAAGAAGAAGAAGGAGAAGAAGAAGAAGAAGAAGAAGAAGAAGGAGAAGAAGAAGAAAAAGAAGTAGAGAAGAAGAGATCTAAACATGTGGCACAAGAGGACATGAAATCACAAACATGTGGCACATTAGGGTATCAATAATTCCAGTTGTAGTTGGAGACCTCGGACTGATTGGAAAATATTACAATAGACTGACCGAAGGTATCCCTGGTATTACCTTAAAGAAAAAATAAATTTTACTCACAAGTACAGCTCACATTACGAAGAGCTTTATCTATAGAAAATGTAAGTGATCTTAGTTTTTTTTTTTTTTTTCAGTCACCATCATATCTCGCAGTTCCTTGGTTAATACTTTCATCTTGATGTCCACTATTTTCTGCAGTAATTCCAGATAATAATTGTGACCAGTTCTGACATCATTCATCTTTGGTCAACCTCATTTTTATTCGACAGTTTGGTCATTTCTATCCAACGTCCATCACATGCGACTAATGCAAATTCTACCTTTTGTTTGACTTATCCAGCAACTATATCGTCCAGACGCAACCTGTTCCGGACACTCAAGTTAAATACTACTGAAGGTTCATCGTTGGACTTTACCAGCAACTACTCAATGATTTCACCAGACATTTAAACTGAACTTTCGAACTGCGTTTTTTTTTTCATGCCAACTTAAATTACTTGGACTCTACTTTTAGCACTTAGACACAGCTATATTATTTTATCCGGTCAGTAACCCTATTTTTACATAATTCAACCTCTATTTACTTGATTCATTATTTGGTCCTTTAATAGAAACTCTTCTTTTGTATATGATGTAAATAAATTTTGTATTAATTTTAGGTTTGTCGACCTGTCAGATTTCACATCTTTTATTTTAAAAATGTTAGTGGGCCTCTTGCACCTCATACATATTTGGGCGCACATGACATTTCATATTGCGCCCCTTCCAGGGAGAGGTCCACTACAACAATTTTCCTGAGACATTGGTTTCACATAAAAAAATTGCAAAAAACTGTGAAAATATCAGGGTTTTTTTCCCTATTACTTAAAATAAAAACTTGAAAAAATTAAATTTTTTATCCGATTTTCTTCAAACATGTCGCAAAAGATTGTATAACGAAAAACCACGAAAAACTGTAAAAAATGCCCATTTTTTCCTGGTTTTTCATCCGATGCTTTCCAAATTTTTTTGTGTAAATTACATATAACACACAAATTATAGTGAATATAATTGTTTGGTTTAGAGTATTTCAGTTATTGGACGAGATCTACAAACAAGGTTCAAAATCGGCTTTTGCAAATTTTCTTCATATGGTTTCATTGTAAATTGGCATTTGAACAAAAATGCAAAGATTGTTTAAGAATGATTACTGAAGCGTTAAAAGTGGAAAATTCCCAAAGGACTCTTATTAACCCAAGCTTTATAGTAAACGTGCGAAGAAGGAGGGGGTGTTCATGCGTTTGCATTTGCAGTTGAATCAAACTCTGACGCTTCATCCTTGTTTTTGTTTGATTATTAGATTTGTGAACAGTGCTATACTATTTGGAAGTTATTACGGTCATAGGAAATTTACTGAATATCTAAAACATTGAAACAATTTAACCCCGAGCAACGACTGCACAAGAAAGTTTTATCGATGGAATTCCTTTAAGAACAATGAGACACTTGCGAAGGACATACCGAAAAAAAGATGAGTGGGGAATAGCTTAGTATATCAACGGATGATGCATGCAACTGCGTACTCAGGTATACATTTCTAGATAGAGGTGTGCGGGTATACAGGGAGTGCGGTTATACAATTGCACCCATGTACACCCTGGCAACACCAGTTACCTCAGACAGGATTATAATAAAGGACAATAAATTCAGGAAATGTATGCTTATTATACATAGCAGTATCATCTGAGAGAAACACCTCCATGAAAATTATCGAGTAATTGTCCAATTACAAGGACCTGGAGATAGAGATGAAGAGGATGTGAGGAATGAAGAATGACACAGTACCAATAGTAATCGGAGCACTGGGCCTTGTGAGAAAAGGAATGCATAATTTTACTCACAGTGTCCCAGGTAACATCAACATAGAAGTTGCCCAGAAGATCACCTTCCTAGGAACATCCCATATACTAAGAAAAGTTCAATCAATTAAATGAGAATTCTTCTATATGGCCTAAGGACGTTAGTTTGGACCCGGCTCTACAGGATAAAAAGCAGAAAACATAACATACACAAATAATAATAATAATTATAATAATAATAATAATAATAATAATAATAAACCTACTCTACATGGATGATCTCAAACTACTTGCCAAAGACGACAATGAGTTGAAAGACCACCTCAATATTGTAAAATACTTCAGTGATGACATAGGTATGGACTTCGGATTAGATAAATGTGCAAAAGTAACATTCAAGAAAGGTAGAATTACAGAAACACCCTTAATAGATTTAGATTTTGTCACAAATATTAGGGTACTGGAGTATGGTGAAGCTTATAAGTACCTAGGAATTAGCGAAGGAGATGGCATACAACACCCCCAAATGGAGGAAAAATAAGAAAAGAGTACTACAGGCGTGTACGTCTGGTACTAAATACTGAGCTAAACTCAAAAAACAGAATATCAGCCATAAACACATTGGCTGTCCCTGTGGTGCAATACAGCTTTAATGTCCTTAACTGGACCATAGCTGAAATTAAGCGAATGGACGCCAAAACGAGAAAGCTTCTCACTTGCTATCGCATGCATCATCCCAAAGTTGATGCTGATCGTCTCTATGTGCCCAGATCCGAAGGATGCAGAAGATTAGTTCAACTAAAACTCTCCTACAAAACTACAACAATTGGCTTCCAAAGATACTTGTAAACTACAGAAAACTGGATGATGGTATGCATCAAGGAACATGAAAGTAGTAAGCGTCTTTACTCCGTAATAAAAGAAGCCCAAAAATTCAAAATGGAATTTTAAATGGGCGTAGAGATGCAAGTACAGCACAATACACCGGCTGAAACTGCAAAATACTTAAAAAAGACAGCAAAGACGAATGCAACCGACCAGATACAGAAGCGATGGCAAGATAAACCGCTTCATGGCCAATACTCTGCCCGTACCAAACAAGCTGACGTAGACAAAACCCGTACCCATCAGTGGCTACGCAGTGTAGGTTTGAAAGCGGAAACTGAAGGTTTTATCCTTGCTGCACAGGACCAATGCTTGCTAACTAGGAATTATCAAGCACATATACTAAAATATTGTGTCAGCCCAAAATGCAGATTCTGTGATAAATATCCAGAAACGATTGATCATCTTGTATCAGGTTGCACGATATTGGCACCCACTGAATATAAAACCTTTAAAAAATTTATAAGTTAAAAGATTACTCAGAATAGGTTACTAAAATGGGATAAAAGGTTTCTCCAAACGGGTAAACGGTTACTCAAAACCGTTAAACGGTTACTAAAATGGGATAAAAGGTTTCTCCAAACGGGTAAACGGTTACTCAAAACCGTTAAACGGTTACTAAAATGGGATAAAAGGTTTCTCCAAACGGTCAAACGGTTACTCAAAACCGTTAAACGGTTACTAAAATTGGATAAAAGGTTTCTCCAAACGGTTAAACGGTTACTCAAAACCGTTAAACGGTTACTAAAATGGGATAAAATGTTTCTCAAAACGGTTACTAAAAACATTTAAATAGTTACTAAAACGTTTGAACAGTTAATCAAAACGGTTAAACGGTTATTAAAAATAGCTAATCCATTCCCCCCACCAAAATAAAAGAGTCCATCCTGGGTATGACGATATACTAAATCCGCGTCCTGGGTAAGACGATAAACTACGTTCAACAACAAGGCCTCTGATCAGAGGTTTTGAGAAGCGTGGAACAACCTCTTAATTGCTGATGTTCCCAGATCCACCCTGACCCGGGTGGTAGCACCTGTTAGGGACCCTGATATGGGCAAATAGTTAACACCCAAACTCAGGTCAAAACACAATGAAAGTGTAAAAATAGGGTTTAATACCAGAAATACTTTGTAAAAAAAGAAAACATATTATCAGCAATACACTTTTTGAAAAAAATATCACCAGCGAAGGTAAATTAATACCAGAAATAGATTTTTGAAAGAAGAAATAGATTTTTGAAGGAAGAAATAGATTTTTGGAAAACCAACAATGAAACTTTTGTCGGTATTAAATAACCCATTCGGGTTGATATGCCGTAAGAAAAAAAAATAACAAACCCCAAAAAGTCACTGTCATCCAATTGTAGTAGAAGTTCAAACAGAAGATCAAATCGATATTTGATATGACAACGATATTAATCAATCAGTCTAGATAAATAAAAATGTTCGAAGCTTAGCTTAATGTTAAACAAAGTCGCGTGCGTGCGGCACCCAGTTAGACTCATGTTCAGCGGTCTGATGTACTCGACTACGAACCGTTACTTCTTAGGAAAACACCACATCATTTGCTAGTTTATTAACTGGTTCTGACATCGATGTCTAAAACTAAAAGAGAAATAAATCCTGTTTTGCAATGGAAGTAGACCAGCGCCATTGATCAGATTCTAGAAACACTACCTTCAAGGGCCGTTTTTTAATACATTAGTCAACTTGAATCTATCTATCTATCTATCTATCTATCTATCTATCTATCTATCTATCTATCTATCTATCTATCTATCTATAACACCAGAAGGGAAATACTGACGTGCGATGAAAGCAAACCAACGCTATTGGTAAGACAAGAAATGCACTATAACAGTGAAAAATGATTTCCATCGTTATAGCGCGTCTCTTGCCTCATTTCATTGTAATATACGGAACATATTCGTGAATATGAAAGGATTATGATAAAAATAAGCAGACATAATATTTGTGATTTATTCAATCAGACATGCCTAAAAGAGAATTTGCTGCCTAAATACACACTCGCAAGCACGCACACACACACACATATATATATATCATAATTATTTTAAAAAAATATGTTTCCATCGCGACCCAGAACATCCTGTTTAGCTCTACGGATCGTAATGAGCACTTTTTTTTATATTAGGTTGGTGCAAAAATAATTTCGTTTTCTAACATATGTTACTATGTGAGAAAACGAAATTATTTTTGCACCAACCTAATAAATAAAAATAAAAGCTTAGAACTCTGAATTATAAATATTACTACTCTTTCCTATTATTTTAAATATATATATATATATATATATATAAAACTTCCAGCGAAATCCTGATTTGAGATAGAAACAAACCAACACTAATGGTAAGATTGTAGAAACACTACATTCAAGGCTCGTTTTCAATACATTAGTCAGTTTGTAAAATCTTCAATATATGAATATTTCTATCTATCTACCTGCCTATCTATCTTAATATGTTACCTTATTAACTATCTAATATTCTCATGGTTTTCCTTTCTTATTTACCTTGGGCAATCTCATCTATCTCAGTACGCTCATACGTTTTTCGATCCAGTTCTTTAAACATCCACCTCTAATTGTGATTAAAATAACAAACAAACAAACAAACACAAGGACTAGCAACTCCTACATAAAACAAAATTAAAATAATAAAAAACAATCACTAGAGACTTTGTTATTTTAATTCACTTTTATACTTTTTTTTAATAAATAACATTTGAATGCTGTTGCAAATGTTTGTTGTGGACATGCGCATTAAATGCAAAATGAAATTACCGAACGCCTCAGAAGAAAAGCGTGTGCCTTCCGCAAAGCAACTTCACAGCCTCGCAGAAATCTTATTAAATCATGAAGCTATTACATTAATGAACCATGTTGAGTCTTTGCATCTGGAATAACAAGTTCTAAAGTGGTAGCAACGGGGCCAGTCACTGATACAAGATAAACTGAGTTGTACGGTTTAATACCGTACTGTTCGCAAAAAAGAAACGTCTAGGAAAGTTTGGGTCATTTTTTTCATTTAACCAGAACGAGAGACTTTGACGTGGAGTAATGGTTAGCAAGCTTGTCTTGCCAGATAAGTTTTGACTGTGTAATGAGTTCGATCCTCAATTAATGCCCCGTATTTTCGATCTTGTGCCGCATCTAAGCTATGCTATAGTAAATTGATTATATTTCGGAAATGTAATATATATATATACATATATATGTAAGCAAATATATGGATATAGATCCGACAGTATGAAGAAAAATATACGGAAAAAAAATTTAAACAATGCTTTAGTTGTACACACAATTTTCATTCAAAATACTCAAATTTTAGGAATACGTTTTCACAGCGTCGCCCACGTGACGACAACCTGACCATGTTTAAACGGAACGCTGATCATATAAAACTTTCAGTTATCTGTTTGGATAAGTTTTGTTCTTATGTCCTTCGTCTTTGTCATGTTGAATTGATAATGTCAATTATATTTTATGAATATGTCCTGAAGATGGTTTATTAGACCCGAAACGTCCGACGTTGACATTATATTAACATTAAAACAGCATAATTGCATATAAGGATTTTTTTTTCCGTATATTTTTCTTCATACATACATACACACACAGACATATATATATATATATATATATATATATATATATATATATATATATATATATATATACATACGCACGAGGGGTTGTTGAAAGTTTTTAAATCGAGGAAAAAATCCAACAAAGTATGTCTAGTCATTTTGTCAAGTAATCAAACTGAGAATAAACAAGCTCTCTCCCATGCGTATTGGCACACATACACACATAAATGTATATGTGTGTGTGAGTATATAATTATATATATGAGAGCCTTTCGAATTCCAGTCGAATACATTACATTCACTTACGTCGCAATACCCTTGGGAAAAGTATAAATCCTCTTCTCCTCCAGCTATGGGTAAATATAAGGGCAGACTGGATTCTATAGCCTTGGATGGCAACTGGTCTAAGAGAACAACAACTCTTAATTCAAAACCTGTGTAGTGTTGTTTGGGGAACTTGTGGCACGTAATGCACCAGGTCTCTGTATTCGGCCCTTCAAAAAGTGTGGATGGTTCTGCACAAAGCCTTCATCACTATAATCAAATCATATGTGCTTGTGTCTCGGCTGTCAGTTTCCTAGGAACTGATCTGCTTGACCCTCATACGTCGAATTCGACGGGAGAGTCGACTATATATATATATATATATATATATATATATATATATATAGAGAGAGAGAGAGAGAGAGAGAGAGAGAGAGAGAGAGATATGGGTAAATAGCAGGACAGACTGGGTTCTATAGCCTTGGATGGCAACTGGTCTGAGAGAACAACAACTCTGAATTCAAAACCTGCGGAGGGTCGGATTGGGGGCCTTGTGGCACTTAGTGCACCAGGTAACTGTATTCGGCCCTTCAAAAAGTGTGGATGGTTCTGCACTAACCCTTCACCACTATAATCAAATCAATCAATATGTGCTGGTGTCTGGGCTGTCAGTTTCCTAGGAACTAATCTGCTTGATCCTCATACGTCGAATACGACGGGAGAGTCCACCGCAAGTATATATATGCATATGCAATGGATTAAATCCGCTAAATATATTTTCTGTTTATACGTTAATTTTATGAATTTGTGACACTATTTAGGGTTGTTAGAAAGAAAGAAGAAAAAAGAAAAGGCGAGAATTAAATTTAGGTGATAAGAAGCAATCACGAACAGAACACTAAGCGATGTTATTTTTCTGACAAAGAAAAGTGGTAAGATTTTATTTTCATTATCGAGGAAAGTAAGACACTGGATTTAATTTAATTAATGACGACACACCGAATGGACGACAGCAGTCTGCCCATGGCAATGGTGAAAATTTCAGGTCGGTCGGGTGGGCTGCAAGGCAGAAGGCTAAGAGATAGAAAAATTAATTGGGTCGCGAGAAGGATGTCTCTGGACCTTCCGCAGAGTACTGAGAGATAAAAATTAATTAGGTCAAGCTCTGACCGAAACCAAAATATCTGTTGTACCACCCCCACATCATTTGGAAAAAACACCTGTTTTATGTCGAAGCTGGCCACGATAGGAAAATTATTTTATCAGAACGAATAATTAGCGCCAGAATGTGAAATCGCCAGATGACCGCCCACTTGATAATTGGCGAAAAGTCTCGATTGATAAAGTCCAGGTGATAAGAGTCTAAGGACTTATTGTCAGGCAGGAGAAAAGAAAGAAAAGAAAAAGAAAAAAAAAGAAATAATTTTTTTTTCTTTGAGCAAGATTTTTTTTAACCCGAGGCCAGTCTGGCCACATCCACACTGCTGGGCGCCCTTTGGCTGAATGGTGACATGAGCGGTAGGCGAAGGTAATCATGTGAAGAAGGAGGGGAGGCCTGTTAACGCCCCCTGAAGGGATCAGTGTGAGATGACACAGTGAGAGAGAGGGGAACCCATTGACACCCTCTGAGGGTATGGGTGAGATACCAATATGAGAACAGAAGAAGGTGGGAGGACGATTCCCTACCCTAGAAATTAAAGACCTCCAAAAATGGAAATTACTAAATTTTCTTGACCAAAAACAAAGAAAATTCTTAATGCGGATTTAGAATTATAAGGGAACCTCAAACCCCGATAGGCCCACCCCGGTTTTGGTCGGCGTCCATATAAGCAGAGTCGCAATGAGTTCCGGCAGTTGAATTAAGGAGTTCGCAGCTGAGTTGAATTAAGTTGGGTTGGAGTTGCAGGCCTGCCTCGCAGGAACCTGACTGAAAGATCCATGCATTCTCGACCTCAACTTCTAACCAAGAACAATTTATTTTTGAAGAACGACTTAGACTCACACCAACAAAACAAGTTTTACGAATATCGCCTCAAGATACACCAAAACCAGTTCCTTAAAAAAAACAAAAAACAACTTAAGATATTAAGACCTGCCTAAAGAACACAAAGTGTCACGAATCCATATAAGCGGGTTGGTAGAAAGACGCAGTCCTGTATTCAGAAACCATATATAAAATATTGTTATCCTTTTTTAACACATTTGAACTTTTCGAGTTATTACTTTATTTTCTTTTACATATACTTGTGTGGTATTACCCTTGTTCGAACTCGACTTGCATTACGGCCCGGTGACTGATTGATATCGTCTACCTAAGATCAAGTCACAACGTGGGTAGGTTAGACTAGAAATCAAAACAGTTACTTCAGTAAACAGACGTTGGAGGCGAGCTGGGAACGACAAGGCTGATACCGAATCTAACCAGATTCCCATCCGAATCAGCAAAAGGTTAGAACGTCACATTTGATGCCGCGATTAATACCAAGTCACATTGGTCGTCACAGGACAGGATAGGACGGCGACAGCGCGGAGACAGACAGGGTGACGTCACAACTGGTCACGTGACCGGGATAGCACGACGGACGCGGCCAGGCAGACGTCAAATTTGGCGCAGCGACACCGGGGGACGTCACAATACAACTAGCTCTGTTTTATTTAAACAGTATTAATTACATTAACCGGCCTGAATATTCATGAAATTTCACAGGAAATATGTGTCTTCCGACAGCAATCGAATTTCTCTCGCATATAGAAACCGTCATTTCGCCTGACGTACTGTTGACCGTTTATGAGAAGTAGTTTGAAATAAAATTTTAAATAAAACCATGCGCGCAACACAATATTATTTCTGACGTGAAACGCAATCTGTTTCCCTTCAATTCTGCATCATTAATAACGGTCGCTACGAGAACGTTGTGTATTTTTATACAACGTTGAAAAATCTCAGTTGCAGTTGTAAAAAGAAATCGCAATACAAAAACCGGTGGAAAAAAAATGCTGGTAGCGCCAAGACTGGCAGTATCTCCCTAGCTACCGAAACTGCGTTACCTCCCCTGGTTGTCGGCTTACAAGGGCTAGGTGTCACACGTGTTTTCACACGTTCTTATATATATATATATATATATATATATATATATATATATATGGTTAATATGATATATATATATATATATATATATATATATATATATATATATATATATATATATATATATATATGTGGTTAATTTCAATATGTGTATGTGTGTGTAAGATCTCTTGTAGTATCCAAAATAGAAGATGAGACAAAGTGGAAAGCCAAAGAAATCAAACACAACACACTTCGGCGAAACGAGTCGTTTAAAAGCTTTTCCACAATGTCATCACCATCTTTATCGAAATCATTAAGTATGAAAGTATAGAAACATTAAATTACATCTATCTCACTCTATTAAATTTAAGTATGAAAGAATAGAAATATTAAATTACATCTATCTCACTCATGTCTTCTTCTCTCCCCCAACTCATTTCCTCACTTCATTAATTTACATATGCTTAATACGGCCCGTCAAAAATGTGTAAATTTCTTTTCATTTTTTGTTTCAACCTTTGGAAGTAAAGTCTGATGATCCGCAGTCCTTTAAAAGGGCTGTGGTGAAATAAGTTATTACATCGAACATTAAGTGGTGTGTTTTTATTTAAATTATTTGCTCTGGATTTACATTGAGCTCTCTGGATTTTATCCTCCTTGGGTCTACCCATACGGATTACCTAGTTTTTCATAAACTAAATCTTACTTATTATAAAACCCAGGTTGTGTGTGTGTGTGTGTGTCTGTACGTTTATATATTGGATCGGATTTCCTACATTTTTCAACCGATTTCAACAAAACTTCCAGGACTACGTAAAATTACCTTGCGGTGGTTCTGACAACACCAAAAATTGGAAAAAACACAATAGTTTTTCCACAATATAATTTGAAAACACGATTAAGAGGCATTAATTAAAGGGGGACAACTCATATCGAGTTATACTTATAAAACCCAGGTTGTTTGTGAGTGTGTGTCTGTGTTCGTTTGTATATGGGATCGGATTTCCTACATTTTTCAACCGATTTCAACAAAACTTCACTATCTTTTTTGGCAAGTACTGTTTCTTATTGTCTTGCACACTTTTTTCTTTATTTTTACATTCAGAATGCTTTAAAAATTCCATTTACAAGACAATTGTTTATAATAAAATTCCGTTCAATCGGTAGACTCATAATGATTGAAAACAAAGTTTTTGTTTGAGTTTGGGTTACACCAATTCGAAACCCCCCACCCCCCAAAAAAACAAAAAACAAAACAAAAAAATAATTAAGACACGCGTGGCTGTCAACCTTAAACAATAATCTTTGTCAATTTTATTTTTCAGTCTTAATGATGGTCGATACTTGATCTATCTCTTACTGTTACATCCCCGGGCAACGCCGGGCTCTACTGCTAGTGTATATATATATATATATATATATATATATATATATATATATATATATATATATATATATGTGTGTGTGTGTGTGTGTGCGCGCGTGAAAGTGTATGTGTGTGTAGGTATATAAGTGTACATGTAAAAATTCAGATATAAATAAGTGAAGAAAATAATCATAAAAAAACATCACAAGCAGTAAACCTTCATCAAGGCAGTTGCCGGCATTTTATTTAGTAACCTGTGTCGAAACACGGAAATAAGATGGAGAAATCAACGTTAAGTGTTCAAATTTGGAATTAGCGAAGTTTCTAAAATATACGAAAATCACATTGTGTAAAGCAACGGTAAACTCTAGCGCAGTGCTACTCAAATTATGGTACATATTACTGGTGCCGGTACGCAGAGTGTTTCCAGGAAACAAAGAAACAGTAGTCGCATTTAATGCCATGGCTGACTGTCAGGATATCTGACTCGTTTTCTTTTTCAATTTTAGTTTTATGTTTATTATGATTACATTTTTCCAATTATCCACTCATGTTAAATATGCTATACAACTAACGAATGCGATATAATGAACAGTGAAATAATATACGTATGACAACACTGTCATGATGATATGGTGTATCATTGGTTGGTAAGCACACTTAGGAATACCAAAAGACCATTTTCATGGACATATATGGCTTTAAAAAATTCGCCTGGCTACGGAATTAGCCACGTGGATTTTGGCGAAATATTTTTAAAATCCGCATTTAACTCCTTCGATTCATAATCTAGCCGCTTTGTAGATTTTCAAATTTCACTGTAAGTCTCTAACAACACAAGGTACAGGCGTCGCTAGAGTTGTATGGTGAGAAGAAGGTCGCAACGTGTGTTGACAGAATTACGACATTTCTCGGCCACCAGTCACACCATATTCACCCCAAAATAAATCATTTTATTGGAAAGAGAATACAATACAATAGGTGCGTACTACCTCGGGACCACCTGACATCGCCCCCTAAACCCCCAGCTGGATTGGAAAGCTTCGCCGGCGATCCCTTGAAGAAAAAAAAAAAAAACTACCAGTACGTCACATCAGTTAGTTTGAGAAGCACTGCTATAGAGTACGCTAAGGGACGTAAATTTTTGGCATATTAAACGAAAGTGAATTGATGTTGTTGTTGTTATTGATTTTTATGTAATTATTCATTTAATTTATGTGTCTTCATTTTATTTTCATTATTGAATTATTTAATTGATTTTTCATGAATTAGCCGTTTTTCTTGTAATTTTTCAAACGTTCATCGTCTGACATGGAAGATATTTGATAAAATGTATGTTAATGTTCTAGCAAGTTACAATTATTGCATTTTCAAGAACTTTTCGTCTAAACTTAATCATTGTAATAAATATGGCGACAAAGATAGAACAATAGTCCGAATAATGTAAATAGTGTACTTCCTGTAAATTCCTTCCCACAATACATCGACATCACAAGCGCGAAGGATGGATTTTGCTGCTGGATTTGCGTTGACAACTTTATAGCAATCATAGAGTAGAGCACGTGATCTTTAGTTGAGAAGAGTATAGTGGCGAGTTCCTAACTATATTATGAAGAATATTCTTATAATCTGAATGGAAAAGATATAAATTACTCATAGTAGCATTACTAAATATCATAAAGCGGTGATAGTTTAATAAATTTTTTAAAAAATATTTTCACCTCAAACAGAACTTTCGATCCAACGTGATTGTGCGTTCACAACTGTTCCGTGAAAGGTAGTTTTCAGCACAGCATACACCGATCAGTTTTACATTGTTTTAAACAGAACGCGTTCAATTATGTTTGGGACATCATATAAAACACTGAACGCATGAAATGTTGAGAAGAAAAAGAAGCATTTTCAATGTAGAGAGAAGCGAAACGATCAAGTTTTTGGAATTGAAAAAGTTTTGGGAAAATATGAAGAATTATTTGCTTGACTCAGAAATGTTAAAAACTTATGTCTGTTTGGATATAACTGATTAATTTAGTTTGGATTTGGTTTACTTTATTTTCTGTATGCTTCGATGTGCGGCTGAGTAATGGATATTGGTTCCAATTCTCTTTGGGTTCGTTATATTCATTTACGCGGAAACAACCTTGCGCAATGTGTCAACCCACGTCTTCCCTCCAGCTATGGTTTAACTTGCATAACTCAATCGTTATTATCTAAAAAGGTCACTACAGTCAAAAACATTTTATGGCTTTAAATAACCTTCAAAGGGTTGATAAGTAGTAAAAACAAATCAATCAACATAACCATCTCCCACATAGCAGTGTTAATCTCTTCATAATTAATACTC
The DNA here is from genome assembly GCA_963932145.1 of Acanthosepion lycidas. Taxonomy (NCBI): domain Eukaryota; kingdom Metazoa; phylum Mollusca; class Cephalopoda; order Sepiida; family Sepiidae; genus Acanthosepion; species Acanthosepion lycidas. The sequence continues at coordinate 46,380,555 of OZ010580.1, read as the reverse complement.
ACTCTAGAAATGTTGCAAAGATTCAGGGCAGTTACATGGATAAGACAAAAAATATTTATTTCTATAATCTATTCTCGGGTGATTTGGGCAACGTGTGGCCTTGTCTTATCGCGTAACAGCAATACGCCTTCACGATTAACCAACGATGGCTGCTTTTTTTCTGCAGTTAATTGTGCAGTACATGCAACAGATATCAGCATTCCTCTGTATCAATTGTTTCCTTTTTAGACCTTCATGATAGACACATACGTGTAGTCCTGGTTTAGCAACGGATTCTCCTTTTTTCATGCGTGCTAATCATTGCTGTATCCGTCGGATATATTTATAAAGAACCAACTTTATGTCTCTGGTGATTATTCTACCCAGAAAATATTCGGGAGCAAGCCTACTCTTCAATAACGAGAAAAGGCTAACGCTTAGATAAATCAATAACGAGAAATCACTAACGAGCAAATGGTAACTCTTAAGTAAAGCTAAAAATCAATCAGATGATGAGGGATCTACTGAACAAGTTTAGACTCTTTTATGAGTTCATCAATGCATTTTATGGTGATTTTCTAAGCGGAGATTAGATGTGGCACAAAGCCGAAAGTATGGGGTATCCAGTGAGGATCGAACTCGCTATTCAGTCGGAATTTGTTATGATATTTTGTTAGTTTCCAGAAAAAAAATGATATATTCCTTCCTAGAGAAAAGATTCAGGTTGTCATTTAAAGACTTCCAGGAATTTATTATTCTCTTGAAATTGTTAGAATTGCTGATAGTCTGAAGGTGACTAATGTTTGAAGAAAATAAAATACAAAAATCTCATCCTTGCTCTCTGATCATTTCAGCCATTGCTTTTAACACATATTTTACATTATCCAGTTACGTTCTTCAAACAAGTCAGTTTCTCACTTAATTATCACAGAATAAAAATTTGCTATAACTAAAAAAAAAAAAAAAAAAAAAAATCGCAATAAACAGGGAACTTCTTATCCTGTGGATAATGTTTTGTTTAACTTATTGGAAGCTCTCTTGCATTTTCTTCGTTGCGTTACTATCTATCCACATATAAAATGTCCATTGATTTTCGGCTTTGGCGAAGCGTAGTCTTCTACAAGATCAAATAGTAGAAGGAGGAAGAGTTTCCTTGCTTAACTTGGACATTCCTATTCGAAAAGACCACAAAACTTGTAATCAAACTCTCTATATTAACAATGGTTAATACAGAGAGTTTGATCAACAAGATAATTTGCATTCCATGACGTCAAAAATCAAACAACTTTAGGAAGTATGGGATATGCTTGTTATTTCTTTTGATTTTTTTCTTAGCGTTCCTTGGGTATGTTTTTTGCTTTATGAATTCAAAAGCAGAATTCTTTCTTATATAAATCAATAGGCTTAATTATATTAAGAAAAATCTCATGCAAATAATATAAATAATAAAATTGATAAATAACTTTAATGTTTCTGTCAATCTTGAAGATGTTGATTGGGTTGATTGTTTTTAAGAATTGACAAACATGGCTGCGTTATATCACGATAAAAAACTAGTCTTTTATGAATATTTGAGTTTACAAATACAGTGTAACCCGGATATAAGAGAGTTGTCGGGACTGGAGAATAAGTCTATCCGGGTTTCTCTTATATCCGGGTTTGGTCTATTTTGTTTAGGTAAGTATGGCTCTAATTTGGGACCAGAGAAAATCTCTCTTATATCCGGGTTTCTCTTATATCCGAGTTACACTGTATTTATTTGGGTCGACGTTACATAAATATTGATTTTAAAATATTTGAGTCTCTAAACATTTACTTGATTCTAGGATAGTTAAATATTGGTCGATTATATTTGAGTCTGCAAGCATTTATTTGGTTCGGCATAGGCAAACATATATATATATATATATATATATATATATATATATATATATATATATATATATATATATATATATAAAGTGAACATAGAAGTCAACACTCAGAGGCGGCAGGCTTTTTCATGCTAGACGCAATCGTCAGGACTGACGATTGCGTCTAGCATGAAACAGCCTGTCCCACTGAGTGTTGACTTCAATGTTCACTTTTATATTTATATTTACTTACGCTCTATCTCTGATATTGAGCACTTTATTCTATAAATATAGAACACCTTAAAACTATATTTCTTCATATATATATATATATATATATATATATATATATATATATATGAATCTATCTCTAGCTATAGGTAAATAGCAAAACAGACTCTGTCCTATAGTCTTGTGTGGCAATCGTTCTAGGAGAAAGGCAGCTCTGAAATGAAAACCTGAGGAGGGTCGTTTGGGGACTTTGTAGCACACTATGTGCCCCAGTTCTTTGTATTCGACTCTTCCTAAATGTGTGATTGGTTTTGCACAAGACATCAGCATTATAATCGAATCATTTACCTGCTGGACTTTCACACCTAATACTCTGAAAAACGACAGCAGTGTTCTGTGTATATATAGAGTTGGGGAAAAATATTCGTACATATACACATTTTATTTTCCAACTAATGAATGGTTATAATATTCATATAATTAACTGTACACAGATGTATAATTACTTAATATGCATAGAAAACAGAAAAATAAAACTTGATTTAATAGAAATAAATTCCATTTATCCATTTTAATGGGGAAAAAATTATTCGTACAATACAAAAAAGAATGCATAATCTTACATTATTCACTTCTACAGCAACCAACCTTCTACAGCAACCAACCTCTTCTTGTAGTTCTCAATTAATGATTTGCAAATTTTAGTTGGTATTTTCTTCCATTCTTCTTCGTATATGGTCTTCAGATTGGGGATGTTTGTTGGAGCTTTCGATTGGATTTGAATTTTCAAATAAGGCCACAGATTCACGATTGGGTTTAAGTCTTGGGACTGACTTGGCATTTCAGGATATTTACATTATTTTTAGCAAGCCATTTCTTCGTAGATTTTGCTGTGTGCTTAGGATCATTATCTTGTTGGAAAATCTAATCGGGAGGAATTTCAAGATTTTCAACCGAAATCATTAAATTTGCTTTGTACGAATACTTTTTTCACTCATTAAAACGGATAAATGGGATTTATTTCTATTAAATCAATTTTTTTTTCTGTTTTCTACGGATATTTCAATATTATGCAACTGTGTACAGATCATTATATGAAAAGTATGTTTATTCATTAGTTGGAAATACAAAAAATTAAAAATTTGTATATGTATAAATATTTGTTTCCAACACAGTATATAAGAATAATACAAATATGATATTTCTGACTTTGCTCACACGCACATATATATATATATACATTAAGAAATGGACAAAATCCGACAATTTATTTATTAAAGACATTTTTATGTCTAACGTTCTTTTTATAGATACAAGTATTTAAGTAAATGCTCTGTTTATAATAAACAGTATTAAATAACATTTACCGGCCTGAATGTCCGAGAAATTTTCATAGAAAATATTCGTCCATTTACGCTGACGTGCCTTAACCGACTCGGCCACAAAGGAGCGTTCGGTAGGCAAGGTCGAATTTACTGCTTATAAACTTCAATCTTCCATGAATCTCGTACATTCATAACTGCCCATGGCGTATCAAGTCGGTTAAGGCACGTCAGCGTAAATGACGGTTCCGTATAGGATGCAGATTCGAATCCTTTCAAAGGACGAATATTTTCTATGAAAATTTCTCGGACATTCAGGCCGGTAAATGTTATTATAAACAGAGCATTTACTTAAATACTTGTATCTATAAAAAGAACGTTAAACATAAAAATGTCTTTATTATATATATATATATATATATATATATATATATATATATATATATATATATAAAGGGAGAGAGAGATGAATAACAAAAGGCGGATAATGTGCTGCATATAAACAGAATATTGCAATCTAGATTTTTGTGACGTTCTAATGGCCAAATATTTTGTCAAATATTCCACGATAATCGTTACTTTCACTGCTTTAATAATCATCTGGAATTTTTCATGTATTCCCATGAGATTTTCTGATAGCATATCTGATATTTACTAATCTTAGTCGAGTCTTTTATAAGGCCTAATGGATGAAAAAAATATCTTGCGTCATTTCTTCAAATAAGGAATGCTTGCCACCTGACTCTTGAAAATCAGTATCCCCCAACCTGTTTTATTTTCACTTGGAATCGAATTCCGTCTCTTCAATTCTAAGATTTCTTGATTTTCTTGTTGTTCTTCTTCTTGATGGTGTTGTTGTTGTTGTTGTTATCCTCCTCCTCCTCCTCTAAGTACTTTTTCTTCATTTCCCTCCAAACGTCTTTTTCTTATTCTAAGTCTCCTTTTCTTTACTATTTTCCTCCAAACTTCCTTGTTGCTCGCTTGCTCCCTGATGTTTTCAGCATCCTTCTTTAAACCCACATCTTTCTTGAATTAAGTCCCCTCTTCATTTGTAAAGAATTTGTCCAAAATTTCACGGCCATATCGGAGGATAGATATGACATTGCAGTTCAGCAATTTCTTTTTTTTCTTTTTTTTCTTTTGTTAAATTTTCCCGTTTCTCCTTTTTTCCCTGCCGGATCCTAAGATCGATGTCAAGCTATTAAAAAATATAGCATGGAATGATGTAGCATGTAATAATGTAGCATAAAATAATGTACAATGGAATGATATAGAATGGGATGATGTAGCATAAAATAATGTACTATGGAATGATGTAGCATAAAATGATGTAGCATGGAATAATGTAGAATGGAATAATGTAACATGGAATGATGTATCATGAAATGACGTAGGAATGATGTAGGATGAAATGATGTAGAATGGAATGATGTGACATGGAATGATGTAGTATGGAATGATGTAGGATAAAGTGATGTAACATGAAATAATGTAGAATGGAATGATGTAACATGGAATAATTTAGCATGAAATGATGTAGCATGGAATGATGTTGTGTGTAATGATGTAGAATGGAATGATATAACATGGAATGATGTAGCATAAAATGATGTAGCATGAAATAATGTAGAATGGAATGATGTAACATGGACTGATGTTGCGTGGAATGATGTAGCATAAAATTATGTTTCATAGAATGATGTAGAATGGAATGATGTCGCATGGAATGATTTAGCACAGAATGATGTAGCATAAAATGAGGCAGCATGGAATGATGTAGAATGGAATGATGTAACATGTACTCCAACAGCCCGCTGCAATAGTAATTGTTAATGAACTAATCTGCTTACTGCCATTAGTTATTTCTTCGATCCTGCCTAAGTTCTTCATATCTCTGTCCCTGTGCCAAACGAAGCTAGGCTTAATAAATAACAACAATACACCGAGGTAGAGATCTCAAATTAGCATTTTCCGGCAGTAATCCATGATAATAATTATAGATTATTAATAGGCATCCAACTTCGAGACACGTTTCCTGGACATGTTTGGCAGGAGTGAAGAATTAGAGATATTCTATCTTAAAATGTATAGAATTAGAAAATGGATAACGGATTTAAAATTAAAATAAATTATAAATAATAATAAAAGCAGGATAATGATTTGCATGCGAGAAGCGATGAATTTCTCCATTTTATGCGAATATCCTGAAGAATGAAATTGGCAAAAATTGAAAAAAATAATCACAAAAATGGATATGAGCCAAACAGTAAAACAGTAACAGAAGAAAGAAGAATATAAAAATAAATCAATTATTCGAAAATAAAACAAAAAGAGACACAAAATGGTAAAAATTAGAACGCACTAGGAGGAACCGAGTACTGAAATTTATGCTATTTTAGTCCAGAGTTTTCTTCCTTTTCTCTGTGGAATTTTTGGTTGGAAATTTCAAAACCATAAAAAGAAAGAATCTTTTTGACTATTTAAAAAAAATATTTATAAGAACATTCTAAATTTCCTGGTAGGTTAGTTGAAAAGAAAATAACCCAACCAAAAGTGAAAAAACGCAAAAAAAAAAAAAAGAAAAAAAAGAAAAAATTAAAAAAAAAAAAAAAAAAGAGGCTAACGGTAAAAAAAAAAGAAGACAACGCAAAAAATGCGTAATGCAACGAGACGGGCGCAAAGGACAAGGAAAGAGAACAACTGTGAAACTAAGACAAAAGTAAGCCATTGAAATGTGGACATTTGTTAACCATCAAAGAGGTGTGAGTGTAGGACGAAGAACATTTCTCGCTCTAAACAAAAAAAGGGTTAAAAATAGGAAAAAAAACATAGCAGATAAAGGCAATTAATCCTTTCCATTGGTCGCTTTTTGTTGAAGAGATACGATGTCCTTTTTTGTTATGATTTAATTTTTACTTCAAATTTAATGATAGCTTCTGTTTAGTCCGCTATTGTCTGATTCATTGGAAGATCTTTCTTTCTTTCTTTCTTTCTTTCTTTCTCTTCTGACGTATGAGGAGTCCATTGTTACATATTTAATTTGGCACAGATTTAGTGTTTGTCATTACTTCCATTTTCTTAGATTTTATTCCAGCAGCGGCTTGTTTTATAGAATTTTATAGAATTTTAATTCTTTTATTCTTTCGTTTTGGGAGAATTTTATTTCTTTTTTCTTTTTTTCCTTCCATAAAATGTTCAGTCTTTCATTCACACACAATTTGTTTGCTCCAGTTTTTTCTTTCTATTTTCCCCTTCATTCTTTCATTTTTTCTCTCATTCAATTTCTTTCTTTTATAAATTTTCTCATTGTTTATTCTTGAAATTTTTCGTCCCATTTTCTTTCTAATTTTTTTTCTTTCTTTTTTGAAGTTATCTTTCACTTATTCAACATTATTTGTTAGCCCCATGTTCTTTCTTTCTTTCTTTTTTCTTTCTTTCTTTCTTTCTTTCTTTTTTCTTTCTTTCTTTCTTTCTTTCTTTCTTTCTTTCTTTGATAAACTTTTGTTTGTCCTATGTTTCTTTCTTTCTTCCTTTCTCTCTCTCTCTCTCTTTCTTTCTTTGATAAAATTTTGTTTGTCCTATGTTTCTTTCTTTCTTTCTTTCTCTCTCTCTCTTTCTTTCTTTTTTCTTTCTTTCTTTCTTTCTTTCTTTCTTTGATAAACTTTTGTTTGTCCTATGTTTCTTTCTTTCTTTCTTTCTTTCTCTCTCTCTCTCTCTTTCTTTCTTTCTTTTTTCTTTCTTTCTTTCTTTCTTTCTTTCTTTGATAAACTTTTGTGTCCTATGTTTCTTTCTTTCTTCCTTTCTCTCTCTCTCTCTCTTTCTTTCTTTGATAAAATTTTGTTTGTCCTATGTTTCTTTCTTTCTTTCTTTCTCTCTCTCTCTTTCTTTCTTTTTTCTTTCTTTCTTTCTTTCTTTCTTTCTTTCTTTCTTTCTTTCTTTCTTTTCTTTGATAAACTTTTCTTTCACTCATTCGCATATAATTTGTTTGTCCCATGTTTTTCTTTCTTTCTTTCTTTCTTTGAAGAATTTTTATTTCATTCTTTTCTATTCTTAATTTTTTCCCGTTGTTTAATTTTTTTCTATAAAATAATTCCCTTCATTTATTTGCCCATTCTCTTGTCATTTCATTTTTTTTTTCTTTTTCTTTATTTCTTTCTTCCCTCGATGCTAAAATGACGTGTTAAACTGGGCTGGTTTCGCACTATTTAAATTCACGATTTAAATTCTAGCACTAATAATCACGTGACGCTCATTGAAAGTAATGAAAAAGTGCTGAGAGCAAATGAAAATCAACAAACGAAATCTGCTGAGAAATTAAAAGACTGAAAGATGAGAGGACGAAAATAAACTAGACAAACAATGAAAAGCTACACAAAAACAATATAAAACAATAGATATTGGTTTTATATGGTTTTTGTGTTGATTTTCTTTGTTTAACTCTAAACAATATAAAACATAATATTCACGGAAACCATCCTCGGTTAGTGTTTTCTTTCCATAGTCAGAAATGTGTTGGACTAAATAAATATTTGGATTAAAAGAAAGTTTAGGTAACAATTCGTTTCCTAAAATCTTTTGTTTTGTTTATTAAAATCTAATTACAGTATTTCTATGAAATACACGGAGAAATATTTGATTCGATCTGATGTTTGACAAGGATTCGAATATTGAGCCACTTTCATGAATTTTATTCTTAAATTCTTATTATTTACTGATATTCCTAAAGACAGACAAACACAGTCATTGGTTGAATTGCCGTTGATATTTGACAAGGGTTTGAATATTGAAAGATGTTCATAAATTGTTATTCTTAAATTCCTATTCTTTTTTCTTAGAATAAAGAATTAGAATTTAAGAATAAAA
>OZ010580.1:46359807-46367307 GCA_963932145.1 Acanthosepion lycidas | reverse complement strand
TCAGACACGCTCGGTGGGGGTAGGGATTAATTACCTGCACCCAAAGATAAGCTCAGATATCGCCTTCATTTCTTTTAGTCTCGTACATCCGGTATGTCATCTGTAAAAACTGATTAGCAAGACCGGTTAGCCTTTATTTTGATCTTACATTCTTGAGTCCATTCATTCATTCCATAAATAGATTCTTGCATTCTTATGTTCTTATATTTTTCTATTCTTACATTCTTACATTCTTGCATTCATTCATTCAGGTGGAGCTGATCACTTCGCAGAACTAAATATTTCGTTCAGACTTCTTTCTTTCATGTACATATACATCTTTATTTCCTTACTCTCTTTTTCTCTCACACAAACACATACACTCGAACTCGCGTATACACTTCTCTTTTTCTCGCATATAAATACACTTGATATCCTTAACATATCCATGCACTCTTTCTTTATCTCTTTCCTACACTCGTTCTGCTTCTCTCTCTCTCTCTGTTTGTTTGTTTCTTTCCTATACCATTTTCTTCTCCTCCTTCTCACACAGCAACCAACGCGTACTGACTTTGGCGTTCCTTCCAATATATGCACTTTGTCATTTTACTCCCTATTTTTCTCTTTCTCTGTCATACTATTTCTTTTCCTCTCTCTCTCTTTCTCTCTCTCTCTCACACACACAGGCACACACACACTTTCTTCCCCTCTCCCTCTCATACGCAAGCATAGACTTTTTTCACTGATGCATACTTAATCTTTCTCATACGTACGCATACATACTATATCTATCTGTTTCTGACACACACTTTCTCTTTCTTTCTCTGTCTCAAATAAGCATACACTCATTCCCTTTCTGTCTTCTTTTTTGTCTGTTTGTCTCACTTTCTCTCCCCAACCTCTCTGTCTCAGACACATTTTATTTCGCTCTCCTTCTGTCTGTATGCCTGTCTGTCCCCTATTTTACATGCTTTCTATTTCCCTCTCTCTCTGTCTCATACAAGCATACAATCATTCCCTTTTTTCTCATACTATTTGCTTTTCGTCTGTCTCACTTTCTCTTTACCTCTTTCCCTCTCTCTCTCACACACAGACTCACAATTTGTCTTTCATCTATTTCTTAAGAGAAACACAATTAAGCTTTACCCTCTTTCTCTCCCATAACACATAGATACATACACTTTATATTTCACATATATATATATATATATATATATATATGAACATCTACTTGTTTACCAAACTCTTTTAGATAGACACCTTTCTTGGGCACTTCGAGGTGGTGCAATGATTAGCAAGCTTTTTCTGGCTAGAACAATTACGACTGAGTAGTGAGTTCGATCCCCACTGGGTGCCCCATACTTTCAGTTCGGTAATTTTTTTCTTCTTTTTGCTGCTGTTGTTGTTGTTGTTCTTCTTCTTCTTTTTCTTCTTCTTCTTCTCCTTCTTCTTCTTCTTCTTATTCTCTTAGTCCTATCTTTCTCTCTTATATACTTGTTTCCTATGTCTCACCCTCTCTCTTATATACTTACTTTCTATTTCTCTCCTACATTTATTATTCTTTCAGTTCGGTAATTTTTTTCTTCTTTTTGCTGCTGCTGTTCTTGTTGTTGTGCTTCTTCTTCTTCTTCTTCTTCTTCTTCTTCTTCTTCTTCTTCTTCTTCTTCTTCTTCTTATTCTCTTAGTCCTATCTTTCTCTCTTATATACTGGTTTCCTATGTCTCACCCTCTCTCTTATATACTTCATCTCTCTCTACTTCCCTCGTTTATTCTTATTTTTGTTCTCTCCCTCTTTCTCTTTCTCCCCTCTCACACACAAACACATATACAATGTGTCTTTAAAATAAATTTTCTCAATCTTTAGATTTCTCTCTCACAATTTTTCTTTCTTTCTCTCTCTTTTTCTCTTTCTCTCTCTTATATATTAAAACTTAATCTTTCTCTCCTTCTTACAGAACTGGCAGAAAAGAAAGTGTTTATGCATGCGTGTTGGTCAGGTTTAGAGAGACAGAGAGAGTCACAGAGAGAGAGAGAAAGATTCTTTGCTTGTGTGAGAGAAAAGAAGTTGAAGTAAAAGAATATGAGAAAAAGAGAGAGAAAGAGAGAGAGAGAGAGAATGTGTGTGCATTTGTAAGAAAGAGAGAGAGAAACAGAGAATGGAAAGATATAATTAAAGAGAGTGTGCTTGCTTTGTGAGGAGGGAGAGGGCGCGACAGAGACAGGGAGTAAATACAGTGTTTCTGCGTGAGAAACTAAGAGAGATAGACAGATAGATAGATAGATAGATAGATAGAGAGAGAGAGAGAGAGAGATTGTGTGTGTGATAATTTTCCCGAATGTACGACGGGGAGATGAAACATAGAGGTTGTTTTTTTTGTATAAGAGAGACAGAGTGGAAAATATGTGCGTAGAAATTAAAAGAAAAAATTATGTGTGTGTGTATGTGTGTATATGTGTGTGTGTGTGTGTGTGAGAGAGAGAGAGGGATAGAGAGAGTCATGGAGAAATAAGACTGTTTTTATGAGTGAGAGTAAAAAAATGTTTTACATCTGGGAGCAAGACAGTATAACAAAGTGAGAACGAATGGGAGAAACACTATAAGAAATTGAGAGAGAGGGAATTTATAAGAAATTGAGTGAGAGAGTGTAAGAAAGTAAGACAGAGAGAGAGAGAGAGAGAGAGAGAGAAAGAAAGAAAGAAAGATCAGCTAAAACAAATTCAGAGAGAGAAATAGAGGGTATAAAAGAAAGAGAGAGAGAAAGAGTAGGAATTAAAGACAGTGTTCATTTAAGCATGCCCTTGGCTTGTAGAAAAGTCATAATTCGCGATATCACACGAAGTAAACAAACAAGAAATATATAAAGTTATATAATTTGTCGTTTAAACGGTGCAATCTTTTCTTCTCTTTTAAACTTTACATTGGAATTGGCATGAAATGACAGCGAAGGAACAATGTTTTCGTAACAATGGTCTTTGTTTAATAATATTTGGAGGCTAATCCTGTATGTTGAAATGCATGAGTCATTTGTTTTAACGTCACAACGGATTTCAAGACAGTTCTTGATAGCAGAGACTGATACATCAAATTAATGATGTCCCTGTCAACATGGCTTTCTTTCCCTCTCGCCTTTCTTTTCATTTACTCTGCGTGTCTGGATTTTATTCGCCGCACTTCTGGTTAATTTACGTCGTTCTTTACAGGCGAATACATATGCATGTATATATATATATATATATATATATATATATATATGTATATATATATATATATATATATATATATATATATATATATATATATATATATATAATATTAGTGGTAAATATACACATAGATATACAAAATATATAAATATATATACAAAATATATAAATATATATGAAAAATATATATAAATATATACATAGAAAATATATAAATATATATACATACATGCATACGATTCCAATGGAATAAATTATGACCATGTAATATTAGTGTTTAAGTTAAGCCTTTTTATTATATATATATATATATATATATATATATATATATATATATATATATATATATATATATACTCTTCGAGTCTGGGTTTTATTCGGCGCACTTGTTAATTTAAGTCGTTCTTTACAAACGCATGCATTCAACAAACTTCCTATCCTTCTATCTATATATCTATCTATCTATTTGTATATATATATATATATATATATATATATATATATATATATATATATATATATATATATATATATATATTTAACGGTGTCGTGTTTCTGAATTCTGCTTTCTTTCCTGCTTTCACATTTTATATTCCTGATTTTTCTTTTTTTCTTTCTTTGTTTTTTTCTTTCAGTTGCACTCTTTCATTCTTTCTTTCTTTCTTCCTTTCTTTCTTTCTATATTTTTAATTTATGTCTATTTCTTTTTCTTCATTTCTTTCAGTCTTCCACATTTCACATTCTTGATCTTTCTTACTTTCTACGAGTTACATCTTCATCTATCTATCTATCTATCTATCTATCTATCTATCTATCTATCTATCTATCTATCTATCTATCACCTTGTTCATATCTATCTATCTATCTATCTATCTATCTATCTATCTATCTATCTATAACCTTGTTCATATCTATCTATCTATCTATCTATCTATCTATCTATCTATCTATCACCTTGTTCATATCTATCTATCTATCTATCTATCTATCTATCACCTTGTTCATATCTATCTATCTATCTATCTATCTATCACCTTGTTCATATCTATCTATCTATCTATCTATCTATCTATCTATCTATCTATCTATCTATCTATCTATTTGCACATCAGTAATTACGGAGCTTAATAAAAGAACAAATAATTTATTTTACACAATAAATGTTTATTTTTCAACATTATCGTTCTTGTCATTGCATTTAATTCAGTCTTGAATTTTCATACACATAGACTGAAAATGAAGCAATTAAAAATTCATCTCAATGTATTTATTTGCAATAACGCATTTGTATTAATTAATTTGCTTTCTAGCCTACCCACAAAACGTAACAACATCGCCAACAAAATCTTGTCTATCATTCTGCCATAGTGATGATGTCTGAGATGTTGATTCGGTGATGATGATGATCGAAATCCTCGAAACAAAACAACAAAAACACGAAGTTTTGGTCAGTTTATCTAAAATTATGATATGGATGTAAAATATGATACACGAAAATTGGAAAAAAAATATTTAAAAATTAGATAGATTTTGTCATTTAAATTTAACAAAGCTTGCTAATATAACCTGCTTTTATCAACTTGTATCAAAAAGCAAGACGGAAAAATACGGACATTTTATATACGGACAGAAGAAATACCGACATTTTATATATAGATATAGAAAATCGTGGCAAAATTCAAACTAAATTTCAGATCGAACATTATGTATTGAAGAAAACGTTGTTCTCTGTGTATCATGAGTTCTTTATTCTGAATAGTTGGGACCTAAACAAATCGTTACTGTGCAACGCTTTAGCGAGCATCTGGCTTGTTTGAAGAATGTTCTGCAATAGAAAGTAATGTTTCTGAACAATGAACAGTTATTTCACTGCATGATAATACTTGCCCATATGTCTCAAAGACAGTGGCTCAAATGATCTTAGAACAAGGATGTAAAGTTCTTACTTATATGACATATACTTTGGACCGTTTAAATTCAGTTAAACTCATCATATTTGAGCAATTTTCAGAAAGATCCTAAATTCCAGTAAATAATAATAGAATGAAATCCGGAGTCGTTCTTGGTTTGGTTTATTTTGTTTTACGGCATATCAACACCCCTATGAGTTATTTAACGCCGACAAGATTTTTTAGAATAGGTTCGTATGAATAGAATATGCATTTGTAAGAAATCAGTTTGTAGATTAGGTTTAATTGACGTACTTTTGTAAAAAGTGTGTTTGTCTAGAGTCAAATTCATTGCTGGTAATTTTTTTTTTTAAAAATGTATTGCTGGTATTTTTACTATAAAAATCTATTTTTATACTTTCATAGTGTTGTTAATCCCAGATTGATGATTAACTATTTGCCCATAGCTAGTACCCAAATTGGAGCTACCTCCCTGGATCTGGATGAACCTGGGAGCAACAGCAGTTAAGAGGTAGTCCCAGTCTCATCAAAAAGCTCCCGATCCGAGGTCTTGCTGCCGGATGTAGTTTATCGTCATACCCAGGACGTTGTCCTTGGTAATGAACTGTATATTCTATCTGAAAGGAAACGAAAGATCCACGGAAGAAGGGGAAAATAGTTTGATGGTTGATAATAATTTAATACGAATTTACAACGCTGTAAACATTTGCATCAAATTACTACGATTCTTTGCGGTTTTCCCAAGAATATGCACATTTTTGTAAGTCCTCACTGTGACTTTCGTGTACTTCTACCTAGACTTCCTCACTCAGGTCCAAGCCACGCCCTTGCAATCGGAATATTAAGTTGGATAACGCGAACATATCACAGGGGTGAGTTCAGGTTAATGCAAACCACGAGTTGTTGAACGTTTATGCAAGCCAGTAATTGTCAAACAACGATTTATATGGAGACGGGTGCATTGTCAGGAGGGAAATCCACGTCGTTGATCTTTCCCAGGTCTTGAAGTATACCCCAAATGCTACCCACTTCTTCAGGACGTGGTCGATCATGTTTCTCCACAATTTCCTGCTATTTGTAGTTATTGATATCCCTAATCTCTTGTCAACCATTTTACACAAGTTTGTCCTTCTTGCCGTCAGTATGTCCTGTGAGTGTCGAATTTTCCAAGTCGTCTTTCCTCATTATGTGCCCTAGAAAATTCAACAGTCTCTTTCTTATTTTATGTATAAATGTCCTTTTTGTTTCTATTTTATCTAAAACATTTTATCTGACATGTGCAGTCCATCGTATCCTCAGCCTCCTTCGGGAGAACCATATTTCTGCTGTTTCAAGTCTCTTCTTCTGAGACGAGATTGCCCAGTATTTACTGACATATAGGAGGACTGATATTACATAACATTTCACTACTGTTTTCTTTACTTTCACGAACGTTTCCCGTTTCTTAATACTTTGCTTAGCATTTGGAAGGCATCTTTGCTTTTCCAAAGCGCCTTCGGATTTTGGGGTCTCGTTTTCCGTTCTCTGTTAAAACACTTCGGAAATATTTAATTTTGATTTGGCTATCTCTTATTTGTAATTCTTATGTTTGGCTGCCCCTTTTGCTGACAAACAGGCGTTCAGTCTTCCGTCTTCTTCGGTTCCTCTACGTTAAGACTTGTATTTATAATTTGACCGGAAGAAAAAATGTTAATACTTTGTGAAGAATGTTTTGAGAGTCAAGAAAGTGTTGGGAAAAAATCACACACACACACATATAAACAAACGATTAGGCGATTCTGCTTCATAATTTTGGTGACTTACACTAACGACTGTTTCTTTCTGGGTTGTATCTTGTAACCATATGCATTAACAATGATGATTTAAGAATGGAATTCTGCAATGGTTACGCCATGCTGTTTTTGGTCGTCTCTTAACAATGTATTTTGGTTTGTACACACCCGTAAAAATGTACTTGAGCGCTCCAGTATAACAATTTTGCATTTCCAACTACATTACAGTTAGAGACACTACAAACCGTAGGAATAATATTACGAACTTTTGAGATGTTTTCTAGTGTCATGGCCGTCGATGATCTTACAGAAAAACTCATCACTGTTTACAGAAATTTGTTTCTCCTTGAAGCGATTTATATTTTTCTTATCCTGTATCATTACGCAGTTTTGAGGGAGGCATTCTATGGGTAATTAGCAGCGCATTTGAAACCCTTCAACTATGTAAAGAAATCTATTTAGAGTGTTGGGCTAGAACAGTAGCCCCATAAAATTTATTGTTACTATAAACAAAAAAAAAAAAAAAAGAAAAAGAAAAAAAAAGGGTTTTCATGGATACTACGTGGGATGGAAAAGAAATATTATTACCCTATGACGTGTGACACGGGAAGTGACTTTCCTTTTCTTGGTTGATA
>OZ010580.1:46332307-46354807 GCA_963932145.1 Acanthosepion lycidas | reverse complement strand
CGGAGTCGGTCTTTGAAACATTTAACCATTGCTATGACAAAGATACTATCATTTGGTGTTGCCAATGCAAGGTTATAACAAAATTCTTTATTAGTTAGTTCGATATTTACTCCTCTTTTATGGTCAACTTGTGCATCTTTAAATTATAGCTTACCGGCGGGGTATTGCGAAAACTCAGTAGAATCTTTTTTTTACATTGATTTTTACATTATGTAAAGAAGTAAGAGGGTACAAATGAAAAGATTAGAAACTGACATGGATTTCCGTTTTACTGAAACAGACACTAAACGTACAAGAGTGTTATCGATTCTTTCTTTCTTTCTTTCTTTCTTTCTTTCTTTCTTTCTTTCTTTCTTTCTTTCTTTCTTTCTTTCTCTTCCTCAATAAAGCCAAACACCGACATTGATATATCGTTTTCTTCCGCCTTTCATCTCATTCAAAACGAAATGGTGCATTATTTCGCTGTGTTAATAACAGGGCGTGAAATAATTGGGTACTTACCATAAGACTTTTTTTTAATACTTTTATTTCTAGCAACACATATTAACGGCTTCAGCATACTTTAGAGTGAGGATAGCCGGAAGTAAACAAAAGGGTTAGTTTTTTTTATGTTCCCTGCTGCTATATATACCAAAAACTTTTGGGTAGAGGACAGACAGGCTATTACAGGATGTAACGGAAGTTCTAACTTACTAAAGGCAGAACAAACAGAATTATAAAATTATTCTTACTGTATGTCGCACAATTACACTGATGGACTTTTTAAAGGCAAATATAAAAATGAATATATATATATATATATATATATATATATATATATATATATATATATATATATGAAACGTATGTGTATATAAATATAAATAAATATATATATATAATTATTTATATATTATATGCGCGGTACTTATTAGAAAGCGCTCAATATCAAAGATAGAGCTCACATATTTGGTTGGATTGATGTAAGTTTGTGACCCTGGGTTTCACGCTTTTGCGATCGTCAGACAATATATATAAGTATCAAAAATACTTTTTACAAACTTTGGAGGCGAGTTGCCCACACCAAAACAAGGACAAAAGCTCATATAAACATATGTATGCAAGTCCTACGTTTTTGAGTGATAAAATTTGAAGTTTACGCTGTTATATGTACAATCCAAGATACAATCCCAAAATACATATTACCATAGTTTGTGGTGCAACGGATCGTGTCTCAGCAACGCGAGGATAAACACCAGAAAAGGTTGTATGACTCGGTTGTCTTTCGTCTGGAAACGGAAACTAATACAGCCGTATAGCCTCGCGGCCATTACTATTCACGCAGCTGTATGTAAAAAACAAAAAACAAAAAGAACATAACACTTTTCTCACGATATGAATATCCAGCCGTTGTTAAATGGAACACTTCGCAGTTAATTTACTACTACACACGTTAAGCGTGGAAAATAAACTAGCCACAAATGACAAATGTAACCTTGTCTACATGGAAAACGGCGCCATTCACCGTAAACTTTCATTAAACTTAACTCAAAAACAAAGGATTTGTGGACATATGTTTATATGGATTTGTTTTGGTATGAGGAATCCGCCGCCAAAGTTTGTAAAAGTATTTTTATATTATCTCTCCCCCTTCTTTCTCTCTCTCTCTCTCTGTCTCTCTCTTTATATATATATATATATATATATATATAGTATAGGCAATAAATCCTTTGGTATATAATCATGAGACAATTTTGTTTTCTTTTCTGTATGATATATATATATATATATATATATATATATATATATATATATATATATATATATATATATATATATATATATCTGCGTGCACACACATACATACATTACATATATATATATAACAAAAATATAACCTGAAGAATATTAATGAGCGTTCTTAATTTTGAACATTGTGAAAACCTAACGATATTCTATTTTAGTTTATAAATATATGTTGCAAAATAGAATCCTTACATTTGCTTTGCTAAAGTCTATCAGAAGACAAAACGCATATGTAAAGAAAGTTTTCCTTTTGTTTTTATTCATACATACATTATATGTTTTATATATATATAATATATATATATATATATATATATATATATATATATATATATATATGTATTCATATATATTATATTTATTCACACACAAACACACACATATATATATGTAAGTATATATATATATATATATATATATATATATATATATATATATATATATATATATATATATATATATATTAATATATGCATATATATATATAAAACTAAATACAAAAGACATTTTCTTTTTACACATATATTTTTCTTTATATATGAATTTTAAGCACACACACATATATATATATTTATAGCGTGCGATGGGTAAATAGTCGACAATTTTATATTTTTAATTTCGCAAATACCCGTTTTTTGTTTTCAATTATGTCGACTTTAGATTATAATTGGGTCAGTTGAGCACTGTCTATGAGAAAAAGAGCACCACGATGCAATTCACTCTTACAGATATTTGGAACCGGCATCCTGAACTGCTTGGCATTCGCACCGGAAGCTCCAGTACGAACATTTCAAAGTCTTTTTGTGTCGATCTGAGGACATTGCAGAGAATTCCAAAAGAGGTGGATAAGTTTAATATTGATTACGAATGTATTTGGTGTAATCACTAATGGCGAAGTTATGCCTCCATTCATCTTCCTACAGCATCTCAGGCTCAACACGGAAGCCCGTATCAAGTGCCTTGAGAAGGTAGTGCTGTCCTGAGTCAAGAGGATGCCTGCTGGAAGACTCTGTCTGACAACAGGACTCTGCCCCATGCTACACAGGTAGGTAAACCCAGTCATGGTTGTTAGACAATTTCTCTGACCACATCGCTCCTTACATCTGGACACCTAACAACTCAGACTGCAAACACCTTGAGTATTATATTTGTGGCGCAGTTGAGCGATAAACCAACAAAACTACTTGTAACACCAAAGCTTAACTAAAAGCAAGGGTTATAGTAACATTTACCAACTAAAATAAGGAGACCGCTCAGAAGAGTTGAAGGCGATTCCGAAATCGCCTGACGTTTTTATTGAAGAAATATACTCTTTACTATTTCAAGAGATGTTTGTGTAATTTTCGTAAATATATCTGTTAAAATGAGAGTATTGTTTAAATTTTTGCATAATTTGGACGACAAGAGTGTTGAGTGTGATAGACATAAGCAAAAAAATTATATAAAAAGTTAGAGTAATATTTATTAAAACGATATTGTTTTTTTGTGCCTCATACCTCTACTCTACCTCCTTTCACTATATATACATACATGCCTGCATATATATATACATATATATATATATATATACATATGTGTGTATGTGTCTGTGTGTTTGTATATATATATATATATATATACATATATATATACGCAGACATATATATATATGTATATATATATATATGCACCCCAAACGCATACATATTTATACATACGCAATTCCCAGTTCACAAGAAAAATTTCTACGAAAGTAATTCACTGAAACTTAAGGTCTAGTATACAGATATATATAGGCCCCTCTTGTAAAGACAATTAAACACATAAATAAGTACACACACACATACACACCCAGAGCCACACACACAAACATACACACACACACACACACATATATATATATATATATATATATATATATATATATATATATATATATATATATATATATATATATAGGGGGAGAGAGAGAGATGTGACAACATCACTAGCTATGAAATGTTCTCTTTTTCACTTGGCGAACAAATTTGGCGCCTGAACCAAACGCAAAGGCCAAGGGAATTGGATGAAGCAGACGAAGATGCAAAGAAAACAATAAAAAGTAAACGCACCAAAGATGGAAACTATATTTTCTGTGCGGACTTTCCTCAAGCGGTAATGAGGCAACACACTTTTATCATTTATTGCTTGTCTCCTTACTGCCACATCGCCATTACCGGTGAGAAACAGCATTACTGCTATCAACATCATATTTATTCATACGACAACCATGTTGACAACGATATTTGTCTTTGTATATTAGTTGTGTTTTTTTCTTTTTTCCTTTCCTTTCCTTTCCTTTTTTCTTTCATTAAATTTAAGTTGTTCTTTTCTTCTTCTCAGCTACGACTTTCTCCGTTTATCTTTATTTAATTCCTTATTCCTTTTTTGTCTCCATCGTCTCCCTTTACTGCTTTAGTTTTAACACCTTTTCTTTCTTTCACATTGTTTGTTATCTCTTTGTCTTGTTTTCTTTTATCTTTCTTCTTCCTCATACTTTTCCCCTCTCTTTACCTCTTGCTACTACTATCGCGATCTTTTTTTTCATTTACGACTGCAACTACCACTTTTTCATTTCTCCTATTTAATTGATTTTTACTCTTTCTCCGTGTTTTTTTTTTACTGCATCTTTCTCTTTTCCATCCCTCTGTCCAATTATTTTTCTTCTCTCTCATGTTTTTCTCTCTTCCTCTCCTCCTACTTCAACTCGACTCCTCCTCCTCTTTTATAAGTCTTCTCTTTTGCATTTGTTAATCTTCCCTTGTTTTTCTCTTCTTGTTGCTTTTGCTGCCATGTCCCAGTCATCCCTTCTACTCTTATAGAAATGCTGTTTATTTTCTCTAGTTTTTATTTTTACTAGCTGAAGTGTTCTTCTTATTTTGGCTGTTGTTATTCAAAATCATATTCTGTGGAATGTGTGGAACTCCCCTTTGGCTGATAACATTAGACAAAACACTAGGCGGGGGTTGGGTAGGCAGAAGGAAAAGAAATGAGAGCAAAACAAAAGATCTTTTAGAAGCGGAGCGTAGGCTTTTATTGACAAATCTAGCAAGGTTACAGAACTTTGCCTGGCTAGAAATACCTTCAAGGATAATATTTCGTGTGCAATTATGTGTTAGCCGATTCATTCCGACCAGGCACATAAAGATGGAATAAAAAAAACTATTCTTAAATCGAGACAAAAATTACACTGCAGACGAATCCATTTTGCTGGAAAAGTTTTTTTTGTCCTGTCGTCTATAGAAAAAAATAACAGTAGAAAAAAAAAAAGGTTTCTTTTTAAAAGCAGTGTAAAACCTTTCTTACGAGCATTTTATTTGTTTAGAATCGAAGACATTCCTTTTCTTCAATATTAAGCAGTAAATTTATTAGAAACTTGAACCATTTTAAATATTGTCTTACAATTTGAGTTATACCTTGCAGTTATCTCATGTATTACCGTATTCTATTGTCGATATTCCTGCGTATTACCACCAAGGGACAGCAAAATGATACCTTTCAAAGAACGTTATGTGGGTAATGGATATTTTTAGGTCAGTAAAAATTGATCTGGTCTGTAACTATCCTGACTAGAATCCCATCAGGATTCTTTGGCAAAGTGGGGTGTAGAGTAGTAGGTGTTAGCAGTGAATGGTCGGGCTAAGCTTTGATACAAAGAATGCTTTCGCTCATTTCACAGTGCATGTTCGTTAAACAGTTTTCCTTCTCAACTAGCTGCAAGCAAAAGCTAAATACACAGATATCCCTGCTATTTAACCCATAATTAGGAGGAAGTGATGTATTCTTGCCCTTTACGAGGGCCATAGTAAGAAGTGAACACAACAGACTAATTCGGAATTTGAATTCGCCGATTGCAATTTTCTCCATTTCACATGAATGCAGAATAAACGTATAACCATATATATATATATATATATATATATATATATATATATATATATATATATATATATATATATATATATGATATAATATAATATAATATAATATAGAAAATGTGTATATATATATATATATATATTGACCATTAATATTATCACTATATATATATATATATATATATATATATATATATATATATATATATATATGTATGTATGTATGAGTATATATATATATATATATATATATATATATATATATATATATTATTCTATTAACTGCCAAGTTCTTTCAAGACGTAGATGATTTTAACTCTTCACAACTTCCTGTATTTTTGACATTTTACCATCCTTTGCTATCCCAGTTTCCTGGCTTGCATTGCCTTCAGTGTGTCTCGTCAACATTAAGTTATGCATTATATGTCCGTTATTGTATCCATTAAACTATCTAAGCAAAGCTTAAGGCCTCATGCCGTTGAAAACACCGGTTCCCGTACGATCATCGGAGTTAAGCAAAGTCGGGCACGATCAGAATCTGGATGGGTGACTGCTTGTGAATACCAGGTGCTGTAAGTTTGGATGTGCTTCTGGTATGGCTTTGAATATTTTAACAGAGGTACCGAATTCTAATTGGGTTCGTTATATTCACTTGACGTGCATATGACTTGGGAAAGTGATGAATCCAGCTCGTCTTCCCCAGCTATGGATTTATTAGTAAGACTTGTATCACTAAATCATTCTTATCTCAAACTACCAAAAATTCTTACAGTCTAAGAATATTTTCTGGTTTTAAATAACCTTCAAACGGTTGATATACTGTAGAAAACGAATCAATCAATATCTATATAAAAAAAAGCCGAGAAAAGCCGATTCACCCTTTCCGTTTCTGACAAGCCCCTTCTTACCTATATACAGAATCAACAGAAAAAGATGTACTACAGTTTGATAATCGCTTAAAGTATGCAACTGACAATTATTGTGCAGTGTTAATTCCTATGTTTATGTTTTATATCTAATAACGCCCTATCCACAAAAATATAGTAATTTAAGAAATTAGTTCAGCACCTGTCGACTGCGTTGTGAATGAAACTCTGATTAGTGCTACTGGTGAGGAATATATATATATATATATATATATATATATATATATATATATATATATATATATATATATATATATATACATTTCAGTTATAATTTATTTCGTTAATATATTTAAATATTCATCTCTTCAGATTGATATATTTATTTGTTTCCATTGATCTCTCTTTGGATTAATTTCCTCCTAGGAATTATCCCTACCAATTACTAATTGGTATTATATATATATATATATATATATATATATATAATAGCCAGTTTTACCCTGAAGATTCAATTAAGTGAAACCTAGGTAGGTTTGTCTGGCTCCTTAGGATTTATTCTAGTTAATCGCTCTAGCGTATTTACATTGTTCGGAATATTGTTCTCATCTTTATTGCCATCTTCACGATATTTCGCCCGTTATACGTGATCTTCAGGTGATTGGAATTTCGAACCCAACCCTTTACTTCATTCATCGGTGTAGATTGTTTTAGTTCCAAGTGCCATGCTTCTTCCGGATATTTCAGTTATCTCCCTTTAAGTCAACTCTCCAAGATTTTGTTCTTCACTGCAGTAGGCTGGTACTGAACTCACAAACATTTTGGGTCCAAGTTATTGGATTCAAATAACGTTTTCATCTACTGGGCTATGTGTCAAGGAGTTAAGCTAAAGGGAGATAACTAAGACACCCGGAAGAGGCATGCCAAGTGGGAACAGAACAATCTACCCCAGTGAACGAAAAAAAGGCTTCAGTTCGAAATTCCGATCACCTGAAGAAGGTAGTAACTTACACCGGTCGAAACGTTGTGAATATGGCAATAAAGATGAGGACAACAGTCCGAATAATGTAAATAATTACAATACATCATCTCGGAAATATAGACAGATATCCGGCTAGTTACCTTTAAGCCCAACAACCAGCCCATCTACTCAGTAAGGAATGGTTGGTGGGATTTAATGTAAAGAGATTGTAACAACTTCAAATGAAATTAGGAATTAGCTAATCTCATTACTGATACCTTACATGAAAAACTTACTAAAACATTACTATTTTTAACAAATGTTCAGCTATCGCTAAACCAGTTATATTCACGCACATTTTTTTATACATTCATATAATATTTGGTTCTTGGCTTTCATTTTTAGTTGTTGTACACATTTTTTGCAGACGATTCGAACTCATTTATATTATTTAATATAAATAAATAGCACGAGTTCGAATTTTGGTTGAGGTTGTTTGTATTCATTTTATTTTGTGCTAAGGCAGGAATTCATTTCTGTTTTATAGTTCTCCAGGTACCTAGCAACGTGTTTCCTCGCCGGCATGCCACAATTATTAATACGCAAGTTTATGGGTGAGGGGATATTTAAACAAAGAAACCATTCTCCCATAACTGTACCATTTGTTCTGAAGTAGTCTTAAATAGGATAGTAAACCATTCCAATAAAGATCATTATTCATTTCTTTTATTATCCCTTCTTTTATTGTCTTTAATGTTTTTATCAGAACTCTTGTTTGTGTTTACATTCTACGATTAGCACGGATCGTAAAATAAAGAATTAATAATTTGAAATCACATATTTTTAGAAGCTTTTCTGACATGAAAAACGACATACTGATTAATCTACAAATTTAGTTATATGACCACATTGTTTCTTGCCCAGTTTTAATCCGCGCCATATTGTTTGTTTACTCTGAGGAGTTAAACGTAATCGAAAATTTCCTGAAATTTTTGCTAAAATGTTTACATTATTATTTTATTTTATGTGTGTGTTGAAATAAAACGCAAAATAAAAGGTTTCGAATTCAAATTCCAGACTAGATAGCTTTGTTCGCTTTCGTAGAAATACCTTAGGAATTGTATGAATCCATCTTTTCTACCAATCCATCCAGGGAGTGAAAGCAGAGAGGATTGTATTCTCTAACTCTCGTTGACAACCATTATAATTATAATAAGCCGGTTTCGTGTGGGCTAGCAACTCCACTACGTTACGGAAAGCGCAGCTATAACAACGGCTAGCCTTGTTAAGACGTGGATCTGTGCTTCACAAGGGGTCAACAAGGTTAACCCCAACAACAACAGCAACAACGGTACTGTAGCGTGTGTAGATCCGACAAAAATTACTAAACCCTAATGACGTAAAAATTCTTTTGTTTTACATCACATTTATTTACTTTTCAACATAATCTCTTTCTTTGTCAACACACTTGCTCCGATACTCCTCCATTAATCGCAGAGGTCGGATATTATATAGCAACAATTTCCAATCAAGATTCCATTAAATCTGTGTCAGGTCACATACTTAAAGGCAATTATAGGTATCTGCTTTTTGTGTTGGATGCCCAGCACGCTTTTGATGAAACAATAGTCACCTAAACATGACAGCATCGACAGACTGGAAAAGGCTATTGAAATAGGTCCTTTCATAATATTGATATCAATCATAAAAAATTGTTTGCTAAGATTTTGTTTGATTGTTTAGCGGCATATCAACACCTAATGGGTCATTTAATACCGAAATTTAATTTTCTTGGGAGCTTTGGTATTTTTTTTTCAAAAATATATTGCTAATAATTTTTTCCTATGAAAATATATTTTATATTTTCATAATTTTCTGACCTCAGTTTAGGCGTTTACTATTTAGCCCATAGATGAGACCCTAATAGGCGATACCTTCCCTGGTCAGGGTGGACCTGGGAACAACAGCAATTAAGATTAGTTCAAGGTTTCATTTCAAATCGAACTTGAGATCTATATTTTCATTACTCTTTAAAATGTAAATGTAATAGACGTAAAGAATTTTTTTCTTTATATGAAAAGAATACCTAAGCCAAGTGTCGACCATGTTATAAAACTCCCAGCAAAGAAATAGGAGAGTAAAATCGAACAAGAAGACACCAAGGTTAAAAAGTGTCAAGTTAGGCTTCCGGAAAATTGCCAACAGGACTTGATAGGATACGTCGGATATTTGAATAAAAGTGAATATGAATTCAAATGGCATTGATAAACTCTGAATAAAGGCGTTATCGCAAAGGTTTCAAAGAAAAAATCTCGAATCAAGTCATTGAAACGAACTTCATATGTCTACATAGGCAAAGACGATACGTCTGTATTGAAAAACATTGTTTGTTGGTTGATGCTTGGCGGCATATCAACACCTTAATGGGTTATTCCGAAATGTAAATATCTTGAACATAGTTTTATGGCTTCAACTACAAATAAAATATATTGTAAATTTTGCTATAAAATCTATTGTTGGAAATCCTACTATAAATCGGTATTGCCTGTCATTTTTTATATAAAAATGTATTGCTGGTTCTTTGATAACCTTTGTTGATAACCATATAAAATGTATTGTTATTCCTTTTACAACAACAATTAAGACTAGTTCAAGGTTTCATTTCAAATCGAATAGGTATTGTTGGCAACCATATAAAATGAATTTCTGATATTTTTACTAGAAATAGGTATTGTTGGTAACTATATAAAATGTATTGCTGCTATTTTTACTATAAAATGCATTTTATACTTTAATAATATTTAGATCTCTCTTTCTGATTATGTGAATGTTTTTTTTGTTGCCATTTTCCTTAAAACAATCTCGTTTACGTTTATTGATTGATTTGTTTGTTTAACGGCATATCAAGTGCTTATGGGTCATGTAGTACCGAAAATTATTTTTTGGGAGCTTTGAAGTAGGAAGAATATGTTGTTATTCTGCTTTCACAGTTGAATACATGGTAGATGTTACTCAGCTTTTGTGCATATGCATAGTGTGTGGACACAACTACTAAAAAGTAGTGATCTTGTGTGTTTCATGTAATTCTGAAGTTATATTTTGAAATATAGTTTGATTTCTTTAAGGAATCATAATATATTACATGATTTTATGTCATGAAATTTCTTGCATCTTGGCTGGCTGATTTCGTTTCACGCCATATCAACACCTCTATGGATTTTTTGATGCCGAAATCTAAATATTTCGGAACAATTTTATGGCTTCAACTAAATATATTTTGAACGCAATTGCCTTTAACTAGGTATAGGTCATTTTTTATATACAAATGTATTATTGGTATCTCTATCTATAAAAGGCAGGATGTGTGTGTGTGTGTGTGTGTGTGTGTAACGAATGCACAGCCGCAATTTTCGATGGATTTGCACCAAAATTGACATGCACATGCTCCAAGTTTGCGGGAAAGCCAAAACCGACTTTCCATTTCCCAACTCCCATTGATATTGGAAATAATCGATATTTTCATGCTTCTACGGCAGTTTTCATGTAGTTTGCGGCCATTTTCTACTGGCCAGAGTGAGAGCCTATAGCTGACTGCCACGAATAGGCAGGAAGATTCTATTGGCCAGCGTGAGAGCCAACAGCTGACTGACACGAATGTTAAATAGCATGCTAGCATGCAAAAAAATCGATAGCTGCATTTGTCACAGGTGGGAAAAATTTAAATCTGCATAGCACTTTACTCCAATTGACTCATTCGCTTGCTTAAACTCAACTTTGATTCTGATTCCGCCGAACTGGGTTGGGTGTGAAAAAGTATTTGTTGTTAACATTCTTTTTTTATTCGGTTTTTCCAGTCACGAGTCCTTTTTTAAAGCTGGTCGTTTTGTGTTCATTTTGTTTAGTTCTTTTTTCGTAACAGATTTAATGTTTAGTATAGAGCTTAGAAAAATTCGCAGTGTGAGGTAGGCAAGAAGTAAGGCATGTAGCAACATCAGCACGGCAAGGGTACTCCTTTAAAGGCAAGGAAGGGCAAAAATATTTTAAGTCAAGTGATATCGATTGCTGTATGAGTCGTACAATTTTTGAATCAAGCACGGGCAACGTCAGGCCATGCTGCTAGTTTTACTATAAGAATTATTTTTATACTTTGATACTGTTTTGTTTTTGTTTGGGGGTTCACTATTTGCTCATAGGTGAGCCTCTAGCAGGTGCTACCATCTCGGGTCAGAGTGGACAACAGCAATGAAGAGGTGTTTCCGGGATCCTCGGAACCTTCAATGTCTCGATCAGATGGCTTGCTGCTGGATGTAGTTTATCGTCATACCCAGAATTAAACCGTGTTTGTACACGCCCGTGGGTGTACAGGGGATGTCATGGATAAACGTCTCGGAATGAGAAGTCAGAGAACCGATTTCGAATTCCAGTGGAGGTGGTTACATTCACTTTACGCGCGAATACCGTTGGGAAAGGCATGAATCCATATTCCCCACCAGCTTCCAAAAAAACCATTAGCACTATAATCAAATCAGATGTGCGAGTTGTCTGGGTGTTCTATTGTAGTCGTTGCACTCCTAGCAAGGCGACAATGTCACTAAGACGCATGGGATTTACAGAGAGCGAAAGTGAAAGAGAATAAGAAGACTGAGAATGGGGAGGTTTTGGAGAAAGGAGAGAAAAGAACAGGCTTTAAGAAAACGAAAGAAGGCGATTGACGTTGCATTTAAAACTTTGAAGATTTTAGTTATCAGGGGAGCAAGAAATTAGGAGTTCCACAGGTAGGAAGTGCGAGAAAAGAAACTGTTAGAGTAGAAGTGGCGGTTTCTACTAGTCAGTTCAGCAATAAAACGGTGAGACCTAAATGCCAATCTAGTAGGACGCTTAAATTCATGTAGTTAGGGCATCAGGGAAAAAAGCTCATCAGAAAAATTGTCGGAGAATTATTTGTAGAAACTACGGAGGGAGGCTACGTCATGTCGGTGAGAAAGTGATTGAATGACTGCTCAGGATTGGTTACATTAAAGTCTTTCGTCTGTCTTTCTATCTGTCTGTCGGTGTGTCTGTCTCTCTTTATATATATATATATATATATATATATAATAGCTGGCTATTCGTATTCGAGGATATCCGTCTACTAAGTCGGCTAGCCAATCCCTACTGCAGACGTTCGCTCAGGCACGTTTGTTTTTTGCTCAACACACACAGAGCCCACCTGTGGTTCATACTGCAACTATGCTGAGCAGACCATAGTTTCTGGTAGAGAGCGTGCTAGCTATCGTGGTCAACCATTTGAACAAGGCTAGCGTGCTCAAGCCCTCGGCCACGATGGCTTGTAGCTTTGTGCTAGCACAGCTATCGATGACCTTCAAGAGTTCTGTCTGCCCAATTTCACCCACAAGCCTTGGGTCATCCCATATGGGCGCGGAGGCGAGTGGTTAGAACGTTCGCTTTCTGACCATGAGATCCGGGTCCGAATCTCACCATAGTCGATTTGTCAGGAAGGAGACTTCCTGATGTTATCGGAATGGGTCGAGGTCGATCCCAGCGTGCGGCACCTTTGAAAGCGCCTGAAAACCATACCACGGGTTTATATATATATATATATATATATATATATATATATATATATATATATATATATATATATATATATATTGAATTAAGATCCTTTTAGTAAATGGCCATATTCACCTACGAATTTTAATTTAAAAATTCGCAGGATTTTTTAAAGTCTTTATGGTATCAGTTTGTAGTGGACTTTACAAACTGATACCACAAAGAGTTTGAAAAATACTGCAAATTTTTAAATTATAATTCGTAGGTGAAAATGGTCATTTACTAAAGGTATCTTAATTCCAATTGTAAATAAAATGTTGCTCTTTTTAATGAAAATAAACATAGAGCTCTCATTTGTGAGTCAGTTGTAACATATTTCGAATTCTATGTTGTGTTAATAGGAGTCGCCTTATCATTTGATAAGACAGCAGAAGTGTTGAAACAAAATGGCTATTTTTGTAGTGATTTTATAACATATTTATATTATAATTTTCGAATAAAAAATGATATTCGCTCTATTTTGTATTGAGCACTCTTTGAAGAATAGTACTTTTTGTTTATTGGAATATATTCCGTATACACCAATCCTATACTTGGATACATATATATATATATATATATATATATATATATATATATATATATATATATATATATATATGTGTGTGTGTGTGTGTGTGTGTCTGTGTGTGTGCATAAAATCTTCCATATAAAATAAATATATCAAAGAAAAACATTTTTGAAAAGTATATCAAAATTTTGCATTTCAAATATTTAAATAAGAATTATTTAAAAATCAAATCGTAATTACTCTACTTAAAATATATTAATAATATCGTACTTAATATATATATATATATATATATATATATATATATATATATATATATATATATATATAATGTCCTATTTAAAAGAATCCATTGAAAAGAAACAACTAAAATATCTTATTCAAAATAAAGAACAAACTTGTCTTCTTGATTGCAAATAAAGAACCATCGTTATTGTATGATTTTCATACGAACATAGATTGCGCTTTATTTATTTATATCAGTTTTGTGAAGAAGAATATCTTGATATATCTATCACTTGAGACTCGACCATACAACGTATCATTGGCTGATTTAAATTTAATATCAAGAAAGAAGCGTGGGAAACAAGAGTGACAATAATAGATACTCCACCTTGCAAAGAAAGAATATCAACTTTATAAATGTGGAAAATTTTTTTTTAAATTTCCAAGGAATATACAAACTGAATTAAATGTGGAATAGGACATTAAAGAATGTACTCCCACTTGTTTTAAAAGTACAAATTCACTACTTGCAAGTTTATTATGGGCAAATTAAAAAGACACCCTCGGGGAAACTGTGCGAATAAAAATAAATCTGTGGCTTTATGACACATGCCTGTGGAATGCTAAATAGTTTATTTATTTTTCATTTTCGAAGATGAAAAATATGACACAAGGTCGTCTTTTTTTACTTGTATCTGTGGCATAAGGAGAAAATAGGTTAGTAAAGGAGTAATTATTGCAGAAAGCCACCAAAGTGTGGAGTGTAATGTTCGCTCGCATCCTAGAGACACAGCGTTACAAGCCTATCGCTATTCTATCGCTAACTCTATAGAAGATGTTCAAAAGATATCCATTTTTTAGTTCCACCAGTTCAGACCTTTACATCTAGGACACGCCATGCTACTTCGACGGAATTGAATCACCATTATTTCTACCATATTCACATTGTAAATTGAAAGGTTCTAATTTGGGAAACAGACTCCCACCTGATTGCTTCCCTGAACCCTACTATTTTAAACTCTTCAAGTTAGAGACCAATCATTATCTATCCTCCTTATCCTACTTCTTATCACATTCTATTTCATTCATATAGCACACCTTATTCATCATAACAATTTTAACAGTAATACTCTAACTTGTGTGGCACTTGAGCCTTCTTTTATGTGAATTTTATGTTAAAAATGTCCTGATGGGACATGACATATATATATATATATATATATATATATATATATATATATTAATTGATTCATCGCGTCTGATAGAAACCTCAGGAAGCACTGGACGGCCGTTTCGTCCTATATTTGGGACTCATCAGCAGTGCGCATCCACTACCGAGGGAATCGAAACCCCGACAGTTAGGTTGGCAAGCGAAGACTATATCAACTGCTCCGCCGGGACGAAGTGATTGCAAATTAGACTCTAAGAAGCGCCGCTCACTCTCACATTCCGTGGTGGAACTCAACTGAGATTCTCTCTGACCATCTGAGCCTCCTGGAGCCACGACTACTCTCACCGAGCCGCTCCAACTGGAGCATTAGAAGCTGGTTCAAGCGATGATAAACACACATAGTAATGAGGAGGATTTGATAATTATATTAATTGATTCATCGAGTCTGATAGAAACCTCAGGAAGTTCCTCTCCAACCAACTGTAATCATCACGCTTTAACCAGATGAAGAGCGACGCTTTTCCGCTGTCTCATGGAGATCTGCTACCACGCTTCTTTTTATCTCCTTGTTGTAGCCAAATCGTCTTTTGAGCACATTGGCAACATCTTTTTCTAACAAAACCACGACATCCCACCGCTAGATGGTAGAATTCAATCTTCTATTCATATTCTTCTCATTTGTCTATCAGGTCTTAAGGTTTTCTTTGCTCTGCCTGTTCCAAATTTTTTTCCCCAAGGAATTATCAGTTCTAACAACGGTGCTTTTTTGTCATTTTAATTCCATAACACTAGGTCTGGCCGTTGGTTTTTTTGCTACGATAGAAAAGACAAGTACAGAATCAAGATCTGCTACTAATTTCCATTCTCCTGATCATCTTTCACCTTCCATTGTTTTCATTTGAGAGCCTCTAGTGGATTCCTCTCTGCCTTCTTTGTGAAACTGTACTTTAGTCATCACTTGCTTGGTAGGTCCCGTTCCTTCATTGATATCATCAATCTTCTTCCTGAAGGAAAGGTAAAACACCTTCAAGACTTGATTCTGTTGCTACATAAGTAAATAAAAAAAAGTATTAGATAAAATTAAGTGACTAATCCGGTTCCGTAGATCTGAGCCTTATCTGAGTTGGAA
Source organism: Acanthosepion lycidas (assembly GCA_963932145.1). Taxonomy (NCBI): domain Eukaryota; kingdom Metazoa; phylum Mollusca; class Cephalopoda; order Sepiida; family Sepiidae; genus Acanthosepion; species Acanthosepion lycidas. The sequence goes on along the minus strand of OZ010580.1, from coordinate 46,338,650 downwards.
ACATAATAGGGCAATGTATTTCTTGCTTTAATTTTATTAATAAATAATCATTTAAAAATCTCTAATGGCTTGCATACCCTGTTTTTGAAAGAACGCATTTTTTACTTCAACTTATCCATTTTAAATAATTTCTAAGTTTTTTTTTAGCACGATGTATCAATTGAAAAAGTTTGATAAAAAAATGAATCATATCGTTTTTTTTTTGTTTTTTTTAAGTTGAAAATTAAAAAGGACAGGAATTTTCAATTTTTAAAAAAACCGTTACGATTAATTTTTTTTATTAAAATTTTTAGTATTGACAAGGTCCAGGGAATTTTTCTCTCTAGTTGCGAAATGGGCCTATAAATCGGCTAAAATTGAATTTCATTTTTATGTCATTTATATTTATGCTTTATAATACATATATTGAACTCTCTTTTGTGGATCAGTTTTATTTTATATTATTACGGCTCACATGGATTACTTACACCAGGATTTTTACCTATATATATATATATATATATATATATATATATATATATATATATTGAACAATAAAAAAAAAAAATTAAAAAATTAAAATCTTTAGACACACTGGCTTGTAGATTAATATTCTTTCGTTTATTATTATTATTATTATTATTATTATTATTATTATTATTATTATTATTATTATTCCATTTAGATTCCTCGACTAGTTTCGGCCGAAATTGCCATCATCGGGAGGAGAAATATTTCTGCTTGCTGCTAGCACTAAACTACAGAAATGAATGTCTTGATGGAGAAAATGAACTTTTGTCTGTAGTTTTCATTTGTTTTTTTTATTTTTTTATCTTTTTAATATATATATATATATATATATATATATATATATATATATATATATATATATATATATATGAAAACGCCCAGACACATTCACGAAATACCCAACAGAATTCTAGCACAGACCCATAGACACACACACTTACACACACACACACACATACTAACGTTAGAAAATATGAATATGTGATATCTATCTGATTAGTGAAAGCAAAGAGCACAGTATTCGAAATACGCCAAACTTCTCCATGTGTCCCCCTCATTAATCAATCCAACAATTTATAATGGTAGAATTCAATGTTCCATCCACATTCTTCTCATTTGTCTATCAGGTCTTCACGTTTTCTTTGTTCTCATTGTTCCAATTTGTTTTCCCAACGGACTGTCAGTTCCAACAACAGTGATGTTTGTCATTTTCATTCGATAACACTAGGGTCTGGCCATTGGCTTGTTGCTAAGATTGGAAAGACAAGTACAGAATCAAGCTCTGCTACTATTTTCGATTCTCTTGACCATTTCGCTAAAAGGAAAGCCTTTCAAATTTATAGTTTCTTACTTCAAACGTAAATACCTATCTCTGAGTTTTTTACACAGAATTAATTTCATCCACCGGCCTTCGTATTCGAAAAACCTTAAAAAAGGAAATCCACTAAAATAACTTTGAACCAATATATATATATATATATATATATATATATATATATATATATTTAGTTTATGCAAAACTAGGTAATCCGTATGGGTAGACCCAAGGAGGATGATATTTTTCATTTCAACCTTTGGAAGTAAAGTCAGATGACCCAGAGCCCTTTATGGGACCTTAAAGTAGTCCTACCGACCCAAAAATTACCAAGGGAATTCTGCAACTCATGAAAGCCTCTATCTTAAAAACAACTTAAAAGAGGCCGTTTGACCAACACAAGGGCTGACCAGAATTAGTGATTAAAAAAACAAAACAAAAACAAATGAAAAGCTACAAATAAAGTTCATTTTCTTCAGAAAGTCATTCAATCCTGTAGTTCATTGCTATTTAGAAGCAGGAATTTTTTCTCCTGATGATGGCCATGCTGGCCGAAACTAGTCGAGGAACCTAATTGAAATAATAAAACAAAGAACTTTTAATTTTACAACCCAGTGTGTCTGAAAATTTTAATTTTTTAATATATTTTATTGTTCACAACACACACGCTCGTGCGCGCGCGCACACACACACACACATACATATATATATATATATATATATATATATATATATATATATATATATATATGAATAGAATAGACAATGGGAAAATTGTATTAGTCTTTGCTGATATGCTTATTCCTCCGACTTTATCAAGGAAAGTGATAACAAACAAAAGTGAAATGTTGTGTAGTTACACGAAATACAAAATTTTATGAAGACGCCCCTGCGAAAATCTCTTTTTGCATATTAAAATCTTGTGTCTTTTATTTTTATAAGTATTTTTTTTTCTTTTACATGTCGACAATGTATGATAGTTCTCAGAACATATCTGTGGAGAAGACAAAATAAATAAAATAGACAATCGGAAAATAGTACATCGTCCTTACCGACGCGTTTCGTCATCCGACTTTATCAAGGCAAGTGATGATAATCGAGTGGCTTTTAAAAATTCTTGAATGTCATGTAACTATACAACTGTTCGTTTTTGTTTATTATCACTTATATATATATATATATATATATATATATATATATATATATATATATATATATATATATATATATTAAGCATTACGCCCCGAGCAAGCCACTAGGACGCAAGGGGTTACAGAAAATTTAGAGCAAGATCAGATAGGAGTGATAGAAGAAAGGATGAGGGTAGTGGATAGATCAAGGCAACTGGAGATGTCGATTGACATTAGATTTGAATATTTGGAGATTATAGCTGTCAGGGAAACAGGAATAGAGAAGAGAGTTCCACAGGCGAGAGGTGCAAGATATGAAGCTATTGGAGTAGAAGAGACGGCTACATTTAACAGTTTCACCAGTGAACGGGTGAGAGCGGGATGCCAGCCTAGCAGGACGTTTGAATTCATGAAGTCTGAGAACCAGCGCAAGCAGCTGATCAGAGTAATTGCCATGGAAGGATTTCTAAAAAAGACAGAGAGGTACTAGGTTGAGGTGTTCGCCACTAATAAAGATCTAATATTATGCTGACTTTTAAGGTAACCTCGTTTCCAACTGGGAGATTGGCGCAACACAATCTTCCATCGTAAAATAGAATGCGAATGACGCATTAAATCTACGGCCTAAAACCAATGAAATCAAAACAATTTCAAAGAGAAACGAATAGAAGTTGGGCTTAGTGAGAAATCGAATGGAGAAACGAATATGGAGGTGTACGATCAAGTGACGCTGAAAGCAAAGATTCCAATCTGATCACCAGGTAAACAGTCTTAAACCTGTTTAAGATTTGGAAAAAAACACCAAGTACTGTAATCAATTTGTTGCCTTTTGCCAGACTAAGCGAAGCTTATTATTTAAAGAGAAGCAGCAAAGAAGTAATTAAAAAGAATCGAAAAGAATAAATGAAACGAAAAACTTTTATACCAGATCTTAGCGAAAATTAGTATGGATAATGAACTTATTTCTTTTGCGACGTAAAAATCCGACTGGTAAAAATAATTCAGCTTTTATTGGTTCATTCAAATTTAATCAGAAACAAATTAGATTTGAAACTTGAGTGAAGTCTTAAAGAAGCGGGAAAACATGGCGGTCGAAGGAGACAAATGCGAGAGGACACGCCTGGGAAAATAAAAAGAAAAGATGAAACTAAAAAGAAAAAAAAAACAAATAAAAAACTAAATATCGAGAACAAAGTGGTAAAAAAGAGAAAGGAAAAAAAAAAGGAATATTTCAGAATCGTTAAATTACCGCGAGTTGTGAGCAGAAAGGTTAAGGAAAAAAAAACAAAAAAAAACAAAAAACAAACAAACTTGCCTTGCGGCTTTTCAATCGGTCGGTGTTCGAATTCCGTTTAAAAAATTAGCATATCGAATGCCGATTTTCTAGTAAGGAATTAAGAACAAACTTAGTTTAGAATTGAATTCAAATTCCGTTGAAATATTGCGCAATACAATCTTCTGATTCGTAACTTCCTTTCTCTACTCGATGTTTCTGCCTTATAATGTGTTCTTTTTAATTTTTGTTTTTCCTTAAAAGTTCTTTGTTTTATTCTTTCAATTAGATTCATCGACTAGTTTCGGCCAGCATGGCCATCATCAGGAGAAAAAAAAATCCTGCTTTTAAGTAGCAATGAACTACAGGATTGAATGACTTTCTGAAGAAAATGAACTTTATCTGCAGTTTTCATTTGTTTTTTTGTTTTTTTTATCACTAATTTTGTTCAGCCCTTGTGTTGGTCAAACGGCCTCTTTTAAGTTGTTTTTAAGATAGAGGCTGGGGAGATTCATGAGTCGCAGAATTCCCTTGGTCATTTTAACAGATTTATTGGTCGCTAGGAAGAGGATGTGTATGTTAAGTGTGTTTTATCACACACACACACACACACATATATATATATATATATATATATTGGTTCAAAGTTATTTTAGTGGATTTCCTTTGTTAACGTTTTTCGAATACGAAGGCCGGTGGATGAAATTAATTCTGTATAAAAAGCTCAAAGATGGATATTTACTCTCCCTCTCTCTTATATATTTCCTTTCTTTTTCTGTCCCTTATTTATTCTTCTGTTAGTTCTGTAATAATAATAATAATAATAATAATAATAATAATAATAATAATTCTTTCGTCCTTTAACCCCGGAGAGGTCGTTGCTGCGCCGACGTGCTGAGTTGTCCACCATTCTCCTCCATCTCCCGCGGTCGTGTTCCAGAGCATGTCTCCGCGAATGGTTTCTTGGTGTGCTCGTCATGTGGCGTGTCTTGGGCGTTTTAATCTGACTGTGGCCTTTCAGCACCAGGTTAGACCTCAGCCGATGTCCCTCAACAAGGTGGCTCGCCTTGGTCGTGAACACGTGGCAGTTATCGTTCATCTGAGGAATCCTCCCCCCCTGGTGCCGTGTTAAACATCAACCCTCTCACGTGATTTTAGCCCGTCATCTAAAACGGTGTTACATTAAGTATCATCTAGTGTTCTAGCTTGCACTGAGATGTAAAGAAGCGGCTAATTTTACGGGCATCTTAGACGGGCAATAACCTTACGTCATCTATACTACGTCGCTTACAAAGATTATGGAAGGTTCAGAATTTCAGAAAATGCGTTCTATCGAAAAAAGAATATTTGTCAGCGTTTAAGCAAAAATAAAATGAGCAAATAAAACATTAATAAAACTGCTCTAGATTTAGATTTTCTTTTATCCGAATACACGAAATTTTCTGTTTAAATGGAGACGCTAAAAACTCCTTTTCAAAATGAAACTCACGTTACAATGATCCAAACAGATATCTTCACCCTGTTCTTGTCTCTAGATGGAACCACGAAATCCCAAAATAGCAACGAATGCGATAATGCCTTTTGACAGCTTTCTGCTGCCAGTGATCTTTTTTTCCTTACGTTTTTTCCCCGGCAGATCTTCGATTAACTAACGACAATCATATTAACATGTTCGAAAAAATAAAGTCGTTTTACTGGAAACGATATAAAACAAAATATCATTTAAATTGTTTTTATCTTTTTAAGTCATCCGTAATTTAAAATTATAGTCAATAACCATGTTTAAAGAAATCTGAATTTGTCTCCGAGAAAAGTCTTCAACTTTCAAATATGTATCAATATTGCGAGTTTCTTTCTTCATTTAATAATAAGCTTAATAAAGCTTATCAGACGTTTTGAAAAGAATTTACTTAAAATCAATAGACAACACTTGTCTATATTATTTAATGAAACATGTATGAATATATATATATATATATATATATATATATATATATATATATATATATATATATATATATACAAACACACACACACACACACACACACATATATATATATATATATATATATATATATATATATATATATTCTCAGAATAAATCTGTATAGAAGACAAATTGTCTAAAATAGACAATCGGAAAATAGTATTTAGTCCTTGACGCCACGTTTCAACACTTGACGTTATCAAGTCAAGTAATGATGCACAAAAGCGAAATGTTGTGTAGTTACATGAAATTCAAGAAATTTTAAAAGACGCTACTGCGTTACCCTCTTTTTGAATATTAGTAACTTTTTTTTAATCATCTATCTATCTATCTATCTATCTATCTATCTATCTATCACATATTCTCAAGTAGTTCATTATGAGTTATTTTGCTAGTGTATATAAATATTTCATAGAATTTAGTTATTAAATACAAGTGTTCATTAAATTAGTTTTACTTCAAAATAAAGCATATACTTTTACTATTTCTATAATTCAATTCCTAAACTTATCTATTATTAAAAAAATAAATAAGCTTTTTTCATTGAATGTTTAGGGGTCCCCCTCCCACAAAAAAAAAAATTAAGAGTAAAAGTGATCCATGTGTTAAAAAAGGTTGGAAACCACTG
>OZ010580.1:46294807-46327307 GCA_963932145.1 Acanthosepion lycidas | reverse complement strand
TTATGGGTTATCAACATTTTATGGGTTATTTAAAAGAAAAAATATTTTCGATTGTAAAAATAAATCTTTTTTGCGAATGAATATTGCGCCAACAATTTTTTGGGGAATAAGTGATTTTTTCGGTTGATGTCCTACTTTTAACCAATAGCTGTGGGAGGAGATGGTTCCATACATTTCCCATGGGTATTTGCGTCTAAGTGAATATAATGAACCCTACAATAATTGGAACTTTTCAACTTTTCATTCTGAGCTGCGATCCGTTACACCACGTCCCATATGTTGTAGGAATAATTATGTCCAGGAAGTTTTTGTTTTTGTTTGACTCATTGCAAATCAATTGATGTTCTATCGAGGTTTATAAGATTTATTCGGAGCACTTCTATTACTTTAAACATTTGTAACAACTACCGTCCTGGGTATGTTAATAAAGTAAATTCAGCAGCAAGGCATCTGATCAGTAGGTTTTGAGGAGCGTGAAACCACCTCTTAATAGCTGTTATTCCCAGATATACGCTGACTAGGGGTACTACCATCCCAGCCATAGTAATATAGTGAGGCCCTAAACAAAAACACTATGAAAGTATAAAACTACATTTTAATAGTAAAAATAGCAGAAATACATTATTATATATAAAAAAAAGCTGACAATACAGGATCACCAATACATTTTCTCTGTAGTTGAAGGTATACAATTCCGTTTAAAATATATTTAGTTGAAGCCATATAATTGTGCGCAAATTATTTAGATCTTGGCATTTAATAACCCATACAGATGTCGATATGCCGCTAAACAAAATCAACCAACCGAAAAAACAACCAACATGAACTCTTTCATGACATTAATCCATACAATCTACAATTTCTGAAATTAAACTGTATTCTAAAATAATAAAAGAAAACAACAACATAAAACATACATATCATCACCACTAGTAATTGTACACACAGAGTTGTATCTGCAAAATAGATGAGTATGATTTACCAGGTATTCAATTGTGAGAGCAAAGTAAAACCCGTTAAACAAATCAACTATTAAAACTTGATAACAGGGATATGAAATGTTGGGGTATCCTAAAGTTGCTCATTTGTTATGTACATCGATGAGCATTTCATACATAACTTAAAATCACTATACTTTCACCTTCAGTGCTTATTATTATAAACAGCCCGAGGTTATTTCCTGCTCGTCAGATGAGGCTATGATTATTTAAAGGAACTTTGCCTCTAACTCCACGATGGACGAGCCATACCCTACCAGATTGTCCCCTCTTACAGAGCACAGTATTTGTAATATCTCTGTCAAAGCACAGGAACTTTGCAGACTCGTCAAAAGACTTGACTTTACAAAGGTTACCGTACCGGATAAAATCCATATGATTGTTCTTAAAACATTAGCCCATTATTGTCTTCAATTTGGTAAAACTGTCTAACGGTTGCTCGAAGGGGAAATGTTTCCCAAGTCTATGGAAGCTGTCAGCTGTATGTTTAGTTTCAAAGAATTGCGGCTGAACGTTCATTTCAGTTTCAATATCGAACCACCAGCCTCCATGTGGTCATCAGCAATGAGTCTATGTTCAACAAGAATGGTGTTGATCTGTTCTAGGGAAAACCCGAGCGACACATAATAGATATTTTACTGGTCTAGGTCCACTGCTGATGTTCTAACGATCTTTAAACATAGAATCAGTGAGTCACGAGGACGATCGCTTTAGATATCTGAAAGGCCTTTGACAAGGTATGGTAAAGGGGGTTGCTATACAAACTGTCCAGCTATGGAAAATCTGGCAAGGAAATGATAAAGATCATTGTCAATGGATAATCTTCTAAATCTTATGAGATCAATGTCGGACTTTCACAATGCTCTCTTTTTGCTCCTATCCCCTCTCCGCTTTATATTGATGATCTATGTAAGGACATACTCAGGTCATTAGCAAATATCTATTGCAGGTGATACAACAATGCATCGATGCCATTCCAGAAATTAAGAGGATTGGAGCCTGACAGCTGATCTCTAATCTGACCTGGCTCTAACAGCTTAATTGGGAAAAACATTCAATATAAAATGCAATAACTGCAAAAGCAGGCAGTAATCTTTTATTATCACTGAAAAGACACTGAAGTTTCACCTATCCTGATAAATTGTTGGACTCTCAAGGAAGTTCTCCTTGCTTTGAACATCCGGTTGGACTAATGTTCACACCAGACCTCAAGGGTGCTCACTGATACAATCCATCGGCAAAGATATTGGTAAAGCATTCAGTCCCATGGACCACTCCAGAAAGTACTTCATTCCTCCTGTCATGCTCTATATTTAGAAGAATTTAAAAAATGGATGGTCGCTCTCATCCGAAAACAAGCATCTACTAGGTCGGCTAGCCAATACCCCTTGTTGACGCCTGCTCAGGCACATTTGAGTTTTTTCAGTTGAATATCTTTGTTTTTCAATATTTATTGTACAAACGTCATTTTTATGGTGAAGCGTGTTTGAATAGACGCTGTATTTAATTTAATTTAATTAGATTTTTAATTTAATTTAATAAGGTTTCTCTAATGCGCACTTCAGTAGACGTAACTGACACTGGCTGAATTAGAAGAAAGCAAAAGAAAAACAGGGCGTCTACTGAGACAAGATTATCCACAAAAATAACGTTTTTAATAAGAAATAATAGCGAATTAAATATAAAATCTGTCAAATCTTCAGAACACACACACACAGATATATATATATATATATATATATATATATATATATATATATATATATATATACCGGGTGTAAGAGCAAAATTGTCCAAAATCCTTAATATCTAAAAAACACTAAACTGAGTTTCTATTTTCAGGCTTTTTAGATTAAAACCATCTTGGTACTATTTGTTGTAAGCATCACTGAAAACCCTTTGAGTTATTTAGCTAGAAAGAGAATAGGTTAAAGTCATTTTGTATCAGCCCTACAGTCTTTCCAAGTGAGCAATGGTGAGAGGAAAAAGATCATTCAGGCTTTATAATAGTATCAACATTCAAACTGTGGCTTCCATCTTCAAAGTCCATTCAAGAACTATCAAGAGAACGGTGAATAAGTTTAAAAAGAGGAAACAGTAGAGAGGAAAATTGGATTAGGTGGCCACAACAGCAAAAGGGATCATCGTTTCAACTTAGAGCTAAATACATTCTTATTGTTCAAATTAGAGTCCAATGGTGTTATACAAACCTCGGTGAATTTCAGTAAGATATCATTAATCATTTCTAAGTTGCAGACGTTCAAATGTTAATCTCACAATTGGACAATTTCTCTTATCATATATATTTATAGTGGGTGTAACAGCAAAATTGTCCAAGTCTAAACGGCTTGGACAATTTTTCTGCTACACCCACTATAAATATAAATGATAAGGATATAGTTTTATTAAAAAATGATATATTTATGGGTAAAAATCGTCAGTTTAAGAGATAGAGCACATGTCTACATAAAAGCAGACGCTGAAGTCAACATCAAACGTTGACAGTCTCTACATAATTTTCGGGCACATGACTTAAAGATTGCGTTCAAGCATAAAACAGACTGCCACTTGGTTTTGTCTTCCGTTTTCAAAATTACACACACACACACACACATATATATATATATATATATATATATATATATATATATATATATATATATATATATATATATATATATGATGCATTTAAATATCCGCTTATGCTTTTTATATTATGCAAAAAAAGGTTGACAAAAATGTTTTATCCTCCATTTTATATATGTGTCTTGGAACTTGGAAAAAAAAAATTATGGCCGTTATGGTACTTAGACTTTATGAATTTAAGCGCAGTACTCATCATTTCGAAATTCCTACATACTAACAGTTTCTTTTATCGCACATATTGCTTTTTGAACTCTTTCTGGCTTTAAAATTTCAATGCGATGTCAATTATTATCTTCTGTCTTTTATTATTTTTTAAGAACAATCAGCTTGGTTTTCACCCGGCACGGTAACCTTTGTAAAGCCAAGTCTTTTGACGAGTCTGTGAAATTACTGTGCTTTGACAGAAATATTACAAATGCTGTGTAAGAGGGGGCAGTCGGGTAGGGGATGGGTCTTATCTGCCGTGGAGCTTGGTGCAGAGTTCATTTAAATAATCATAGTCTCATTCTTTTAGTGTCCGTTTTACTTAATAGTAGTTTTTTTCTTATTTTCTCCAACATTCAGTAACATTTTGCGTGCTAGAGGCTTTATAGCCTTTTCCGGAGTAAAATGAACACACACACACACATATATATATATATATATATATTCGCACACGCACATGCATATATATATGCTTGCGTGCGTATGTGTAAACAAGGAGAGAGTGGATTATAATATATATATATATATATATATATATATATATATATATATATATATATATATATATATTATGAAATGGACAAAGTCCGACAATTATTTTTTAAGACTCTTTTATGTTTATACATTCTTTTTTATAGACACAAATATTTAAGTAAATGCTCTGTTTTATAATAAATGTTGTTTAATACTCTTTATTAAACAAACCATTTACTTAAATATTTGTATCTATAAAAAGAATGTATAAATATAAAAATGTCTTAAAATATATATATATATATATATATATATATATATATATATATATATATATATATATATATATGTGTGTGTCTGTGTCTGTGTCTGTGTAAAATACACGAAGTGAGTTTTGAGAAGTTCTTAGCACGATCCACTTCCCAAAGACTGGTCGAATAATCAAACATCAGAGCTTTTTTTTTTTTTTTAAAAAAAAGTTTCTTTTGAAAATTTTCAGCATCTATATATCTATGTAGTATTATAGATTTTCAAAATGTTGCGATAGAAATCTTACTTAATTATCCCCTTATATATTTGTAGATATTCTGGGCCATCCCACTTCACAGAAGCCACAAGAATGCATGTCGCCATATAAAATATGGAATAACGGAACTAAAAAACGAGTTCGTGCTAAAGTTAGAGTCAAAAGATCAAATAGGTACCTGTATAAAAAGTTGCAGAACATCAAAACCAAGACATCGAGTGCGAACTACAAAAATCTGAAAGAGAAGAAAATCTTTTATGCAAATAGAACGAATATTTACGGCTGCAAATATGGGTGATATGGTACGCAAGACGTCCGTTCTGCAACATTTTCTGTTGGAAATGCATGTCTAAGTGGTTAGAACATTAGTGTTATAGCAAGTAAACATTGGTTCGAATAACACACACGTAGACTTGTAATGGAACTGAACGAGGAAACCATCCCAGCGCGCGGTACTGTTAGAAACTACTTTAAAACTATACCAGAGGTTTTTACAAGTCTTGTGGTTGAAAGTTGGTAAAGGAAACTAGCATGACGTCACAAGTCAACGTGACCAAGTGTTTGAGCGTTAAGGTTTTGTTCGAGACCTGTTCACGCCAGGGTGGACGCTCTCTCTCAGATACAATTACAATTCATGTTTCGAAAGATAAAGCCGTAGTTTCAAGAGGGGGTGCTGAAAGTTTCTCATGCCGATAATTTTTCAACAATCTTCATTTTGATGTCACTGAAATCTTGATTTTGGTAAGTGTTTTGATTTTTTGTTAGATGAAGCACCGTCAAAAATAATATTTGACTAGTTTTCCTTTGACCTAAATATAATTGGTTGTTTGATTCTACGACCTGTCAACGGTTCTCGGGTCGTTTAATGTCGAATTTCGTATAGGGCCTCCAGTGAAGATCAATATCACCACTCACTAGTATTGATCAACCAGACTAGCTCGTTAACCATCACTCCACATCAAGTGTTGCTTGGTTGATTTTAAGACGTATCAACAATTCTTGGTTTATTTAATGTCGAATTTCGTATAGTACTACAATGTAGTAATGGTCAACCAGACGAACTCGTTAACCATTACCACAAATCAAGTATTGGTTGGTTTGTTTCACAACGTATCAACATTTCTTGGGTTATTTAATGTCGAATTTCGTATAGAACATCCAGTGATAGTCGATCTCACTAATATGAACTAATAATCAACCAGACGAGCTCGTTAAGCATTACGGCTCGCCGATTGTTGGTTAGTTGATTTTACATGTCAACGCTTGTTAGGTTGTACAATGTGAACTTTTTTGCATTGGACTCTCAATGAAGATCTAAGTCACTACTCATTAGCAATGGTCAACCAGGCATTTGCTCCTTGTCGGAACAACGTCATCTTAAATTTAGTTACTCGTTTTTACAGTTATTCTACGACCATCAATTTTCTTGAGGCTTTTAAAAGACGAGTATTTGACGGGATGCTCAAACAATAAAAAAACAAAATCAACTTCAATATTAGAAAAAAACATTGTACAAAAAAATGATGATGTGAACTTTTGCCTGAACCACTGGAGAAATGAAATTATCCTCATAATGCCAATTTTTCATTGGAAGAAAGAGTTGTTTTTTCCCTCCCTTGTGTTTTTCAAGGCAAATCTCACCAAAGCTAATTAAGATTTTTTTTCTTTTTTTTCTTTCTATGCAATCAACGAAGAGCAAATTTATAATCGTTGGCTTAACGGACCTGCGCATTAATCATCATGTTATGAAGGCATTCTTAAAAACATGTAAACAACAGAAGAATAAAGAGAATGAAAATAGTCATTGAATACAATTACAGTGCCATGGTGTGTACTAATGGCAAGCGAGTTTCTATCGCAGACCAATGCGACTGTCGTGTGTTCAATATTCACTAGAAAACCACGGATGTGAACTTGCGTCACAATGTAATAGTGAGTAAGCTTGCGCTGAATATTATTGACTGCGTAGAGACTTCGATCCTCACTGAGTCCTGAATACATGGTGTCAGACTAAGATAATCTTCGTATATATCTATAGAAACTCCTTGCTTTTGTATAAGCTTCTCATTACAATCATTAACGATGCTGCAGGTCATTACGAATGAATAGTGAGTTTGATGCTCACAAGGTGCTCTATAATGTGTGTCCTTGTGTCAGAATAAAGTAATCTTAGTACATATTTGTAGAAACTAGTGGTGGTGTAATAGCAAATATTTACCATCTTTAATAATTCTGCAGATAATTAAGAATGAATATGGAGTTCGATCTTGACTGGGTGCTTTATAATTGTAATCTTAGTACAGGTTAAGTATTCTTTATCTGATTACCAAAATCCGAAAACATCCAAAATCTGAAAGCTTTCAGGCGCTGACACGACTTGCTACAAATGGAAAATTTCAGAAAGCAACATGGCTGCCCGTAGCATGATTATTGCGTTGCAGCGTTACAAATTAAATGCTGGCTTTTTTTTCAGTTTTCCTTACATTTAATTGTAATCAGCATCCAAGTTTTATTTTTATACAAATAGTATACCTGTATGTATTGTAATATTTTAAACAAAACACACCATCGTTGGTAGAGACTGTTAGCTTACCGAATTTTCCTTCTCATCTTGACAGTGATGTCATCGATGATGTATCTTCTCCCTCCAGTTTCTCACACCTGATGTGGAATTAGTGTTTGGCGTTGCATTTTTATATATTTTTGTAAGTAGTGATCTTGTTTTTGTACAGAAATTACAAATTATTTTTACGTGAAATCTTAATTTCAATACTAAAAATTCGAGTGAACATTGCAGGACTAGCGCCATTACCTGTATCTGTATGGACACAAAATTTATTGAATTTTTTGTAAAACTATTTTCAAGGTATATGCTATTTATATAAAACTACCTTCAGCGTATGTGTTATTTATATAAAACTACTTCCAGGGCATATGTTTGTTTTTTTCAATATTAAACTACCTTCAGGGTATGTGTATGTGCTGCGTTATGAAATGTAAACAGATATTGTAATTTATGCTTAGATTCTATTTCCAAGCTGACCCATTTTATCGATGTTATATACAAATTAAATAGATATATTCCTAAATCCGAAAAAATCTGAAAACCGAAGTACTGTTCAAGAATTTTGGATAAATGATTCTCAACCTGTAGATTTCTGTAGGAACATTTCTGTAAATCATTACGAATTAATAGCGATTTCGAGCCTCACTAAGTGTTTTATACTTGTGGCCTTGTACCCGACTGAGTTAAGCATAGCACACAGATAATTCTATTAAGTTATTCACCCCAAGCAAGGCGATAAATGCCACTAGTATCCAAGGAATTACTGAGAGCGTGAGAAACAGAGAAGACCAAAAAAACAGGATTCATGGCAACATAAAAGAATGAATTACGTTGTATTTAAATTTTTGAGGAACATAGTGGACAGAAAAGCAAGATTCCACAAGCAAGCAGTACGAGAGAAGAAACTACTAACAAATATCTTATAGTTACAACTCGAAATTTCAAAGTGATATTATGAGACCTAAGTGCCAATCTAGTCAGTTAAGTGCCATACGTTATACACGCTTGAGCCATCATGTCTCTTTCGATTTATGACTGATTAGAGAAAAGATTTTCACACAGTATACTGTCATTTCTTTCTGCGGTAGACTGGTTTTTATCCAAGGCTATAGGAGGCAGCCTGTCCTATTATTCAAACCATAGCTGGTGGCGAAGAGATGGATTCATACCTTCCTTTCCCAAGGTTATTTGTGCATAAGTGAATGTAACGAAGTCGGCTCTCCGAATTGTGATTTTGAATCGTTACCTATTACACCCTGCCGCACATCCCGAGCTACCAAAGGGAAAAAGCTCGCCACAACAATTACCGTGAAAATGTATTATAGAAAATTCACAGGGTAAATCGGTGGAAAAGTTTCTGAAGCTGAGATACCAGGTCAAGACCGATAACGTTTCAGATAGAGCTGGGCTGACAGAATAGTAAGAAAGAGGAAAAGGAACAGTGAAAGAGAAAAGCGAAAGAGAAGTGCGTAAAGGAAAAGAAAAAGTGATAAACAATGGAGTGATGATAGCAGTGAAAAGAAGAAAAGGAAAAAAAAAATTAAGATTAGGCAAAAACAAAGATTATCTAAATGTGTAAGCTTTTCGAAGAGTTAAAGAAATTGAAGTTAGAATAGGCCGCACTTTGTGTAGCCTTCTTCAACAGCGCAAGATGCAACAAAGCATTAACCTAATAATTCATGTCACGTTTTTTAAATAGCCTCGTCGAAACGCGTCTTTAATATGAACTAGACCACCCGTAACACGTTGGGTCAACCATATTGTGCTACTGTTTACATTTAGCTTCATGAGGAGTTTGTGAATATAGAGATATTTTAAAATACATTTATTTGCAGTTATTGAAGTTGCTTTCAACATTAAAAAAATTCCTGATTGAAGAAAGTTGGAATAGAAATACTTCGTGTATCGTATTTTTAAATCACACAAACGGAGACACACACAGAGACACGCACAGACACACACACACATAAAAGGAAGAGTTTATAGTAGTTACAACGAGAGAAAAGTGTGTTTATTAAAAAAAAGCTGAAAACATCACGATATTTATGTCTATTATATACAGAAAATGTAACAGAAGGCCAAAATGGAGGATGGGGAAAATTACGGTCTTAAATTTAAACTTAGCTAGCCAC
Organism: Acanthosepion lycidas; assembly: GCA_963932145.1. Lineage (NCBI taxonomy): Eukaryota > Metazoa > Mollusca > Cephalopoda > Sepiida > Sepiidae > Acanthosepion > Acanthosepion lycidas. Next base: position 46,317,761 of record OZ010580.1, on the reverse strand, counting down.
AAACACTGACCAAAGATACAAATAATCTTCCTAGCACCAAAACAACGCATTCTTACTTACCTTTCTTACTACATCCACCATTATAGTTTTTGGTTGTAATGTGCATTTTTAAAAAAAATATATATTATGCTTTATTTTCTATAATGGAAAATAAAGCATGATATTTAAAAAAAATCCACATTACAACCAAAAACGTTTGCGGTTTCTCTCTTCTTTTTAATATATATATATATATACTAGCAGCATGGTCCGGCGTTGCTCGTGCTTGATTCAAAAATTGTACGACTCATACAGCAATCGCTATCACTTGACTTCAAATATTTTTGCCCTTCCTTGCCTTTAAAGGAGTGCCCTTTGCCGTGCTGATGTTGCTACATGCCTTACTTCTTACCTATCTCACACTGCGAATTTTTTCTAAGCTCTATACTAAACATTAAATCTGTTACGAAAAAAGAACTAAACAAAATGAACACAAAACGATCAGCTTTAAAAAAGGACTCGTAACTGGAAAAACCGAATGAAAAAAGAATGTTAACAACAAATACTTTTTCACACCCAACCCAGTTCAACAGTTCTAGTTAACATTCGTATCAATCAGCTGTTGGCTCTCACGCTGGCCAATAGAATCTTCCTGCCTATTCGTGGCAGCCAGCTATAGGCTCCCACTCTGACCAGTAGAAAATGGCCGCAAACTACATGAAAATTTCCGTAGAAGCGTGAAAATATCGATTATTTCGATTATCGATCGGAGTTGGGAAATGCAAAGTCGGTGTTGGGCTTCCCGCTAAAACTTGTAGCATGTGCATGTAAATTTTGGTGCAAATCCGTCGAAAATTGCGGCCGTGCATTCGTTACACACACACACACACACACACACACACACACACAAACACACACACACACACTGCCTTATATATATATATATATATATATATATATATATATATATATATATATATTACCCGTGACCCGTTGGGTTACTGAATGTTCAGATTATAAAACAATGAAGTTGCTTTCAGCATTAAAAAAAATATATCTTTTTGAAGAAAGTTGAAATAAAAATATTTAAAATATTTTTGTTTAAAGAATGCTGAAATATAAATAAGCACGCACGCAATCATGGGAAGGTGGAAAGTGAGAGAGAGGTGGGTGGAAAGTGAGAGAGAGAGATGGGTGGAAAGTGAGAGAGAGAGTTTGGGTAGAAAGAGAAAGCGTTTTTTCTCCACTCCTTTCTCTCCCACACCTTCCTACACGATAATAAATCCATATATTTCTTTCACCCACTCTCTATATATGACTTCTGACAAACACACAAGCAACGTTCACAGACTTATATAGTAATAAAGATGACATGTAGGGCGCCCAATCCGCTTAGAAATGGCTTACATCACACTGAAAACAATGGTTCCCGTACCAGTACTTAAGCAACTTTGAGCCTGGCTACTACCTAAATGGGAATAACAGGGGCTTTAAACTGGTATGTGCCGGTGGTATATTCATCCAGACGCAACTTACGATTGGAAAGGCTGTGAATCCATCTCTTCTCACCCATCTATGGGCTAACTAGTAAGACTTGTATCACTACATCCTTATTGTCTACAAAAAATGAAATATTTTATTCCTTTAAATAACCTGGAAAAGGTTGATAATCCGTAAAACAAATCAATCAATCGTTCAGAAATATTTAAACTGCCAAATCTATATAACCGCTTTCATAGATAAATGATTAACAATAGTCTCAAGTGAATGAAGCCTGTAGAACTTACACAGGGCCATTGCACGTCGAACCACGTGGACTTGGCGCTAGAGAAACAAAACAATGGTCTTTACCAATTAACATAGATCACATGAACTGAAGACTTCCAACAGCAGCAACAACCAAAATGGAAAGCACATGTAAATGGAAGAGAAAATAATGACATACACCAAGATGTTGACGTTTCAGAGTACTTCAAAGAAAAGGTTAGGAAGGAAACCTCTATTAGTTCTGGAAAGAGCGATAGCCGTTAATGGAGCTGATAAACGTATTTTTAAAAACTTGTTTAAACAGAAAGATTTTATAAATTCCAAACGAAAGTAGAACTGCTGCTCACTTAATGAAGCCTGAATGTTTCTTTATAAGGAAACAGTTACCATTATCAATAGTCAGAAAACTAAATCGTGGGAAGTAGAGAAATTTGAACTAATAATTATTTGACAATCTTTTACATAGAGAGACTTCTTTAACTGATAAACAAAATTTGGGTTTAGATGACGGTATATTACATTTTAGAGAATGGAGTTTTCCATCTGCTAGATTCGTAAGTACCTTAGAACCGTCTGCTTTTTCCATTGAACTGGCTTCTCCGGTGTAAGGGAGATAACTATATTTGGAACAAAATATGGCAACCATTAAAGAGAGGGGTAACAGCTATAATTACAGAAAATAGAATTGGCGAACCAATTTCGAATCAGCGCTAAGTCTGTTACATTCACTGAGAAATAAATGCTCTCGGAAGAGGCAAAAATCATCCCTTGGCCCCGCCAGATATATGTTAAATATATGGATAACGGTAAATTTGAATTTGTAGTCTTGGCTGTTAGCAAGTCTAGGCGAAGTACATCTCTGAATTCAAAACCGAGAAGAGGGTAGCAGAGAAATAAGTCATTATATTTCCCAAGAACTCATAGTAATTCCTTTTATTTTAAATGGTTTCACTCCAAGTAGGGCGATAAAGCCACTAAGACGGGAGATGTTACTAGGAAGAAAGGACAATAAAATAAAATAAAATAAAAACCACTACGGAGTAGAAAGGTCAAATTGAGCCAGATTCAAGGAGGCACAAAATGACAATTGACGTTGCGATTAAATTTTTTTTCAAACAGACTAGCCCGTTAACCATTACACTTGACATAAAATCGAGAAGCTCGAAGAGAGATCGACAGGGAAGAAGTGCGTGAGAAGAAACGATTAGAATAGAACTTGTGGTTGCATTTAGAAATTTCAATATTAAAATGGTGTGACCTATCTGCCAATCTAGTACTGCTCTTAAATTCATTAATTAAATTAACAGAGAATAAAGAAAAGAGGCATGTGGAGCGCCTACGTCCTTAAGGAACGTTATATTACTAGGTCGAATCAGTCAAGAAATACGCAGCAATGGGGCTGGTTCGAAAGCGGATACTGTAAGAGAACGGATGAGAACAGTGATTGAAATAAAACAATGAAGGGACCGAGAAATGAATGAAGAAAATAAAAGTGACGAGAGTTGAAAATAGCGAGAATTTTAGAGAAAACAGAAGCAAGTAGTTTAAGAGAAAGAAAGAACAAGATTAAAAACACAAGAAGGAAAATAGAATATAACAATGAGGAAAAAAAAAAAAGTAAAGAGAAGAAAAATTAAAAGAAAAAAGAAAAGAAGCGCGGAACATAAATGTGAAGAGGTTAGAATTGATGGAGGCGCGAAGACAATTGGCTGTTGCTCGTAATTTCAATATCAGTTAGTAAATTGATTACAAGTTTAAGAATAGCAAAGCACGGTGTCCTTAATCTTATCTGCAGTGTTTTCTCCATGGTTAGGCAACGCTTTGAACGTTCACATTCTCACCTTGTCCAAAAAGAAAAAAAATAAATAAATGAAAAGTAAATAAATAAAAAAAAAACTTTAAAAAAGTAAATATTTTTAAAACAAATCAACGAACAAAAGAATTAGTTCTCCAAGAATAATAATCAGGAGATTTCTGCAAATAAACACAACTGATTGGAGTAAAGAAAACTAAAAGCAAATGAAAGCACTGAGAGGGCCGAACGAGCAAATTAAGACGAACCTGTAAGAGATTTAAAGTTTCCCAATAAAGAAGAAAATCTGTGATGGCTAAGGGTGTAACAGGATTGGATGCTGTAATATTGTCAGTTCAAATATCAATATTCTTACAACCCTACACGTATATATGCGACGTCTTTCCAGGACAAGGGTGATCATAGCGCGCCATAATTTTCTCCAATCACGATTATCGGTATCTGTATGCTTTGAACGTCTGTTTGGTCTCAAAATCACTCCAGACCTGTAACAGTTTATTCCATCGTTTCAGAAAGTAGCCGAATCTGTCAGCCATTTTGTTTTAGAAAAATGAGATTGGACCAAAAATGAATCATTGCTGCCATAACTTGTTTGGATCTGCTCGGCCACATTTTCAAATCGTGAGAGAGTTCGAAAGCGTCAACGTGGTCTTGTGGCTGATGAATTATTCTTCGTTTTACAATTCCTTTCTCTTGCCTCTTTATCTTTATTTCCATTGCAAATTTCCTGACGCGTTACATTCCTTAGTTTCACCAGTTCAGACTTTTACAGTTAAGACACACCATGCCACATACAGCACCATTCCCTTCGCATTCCATTGTTATGAAAGAAGCTCCATCCACCTCACAGGTATCGGTGGTCAGTACATGAGCCTAGATAAAAAAAGTACGTCTTGTGAGTGTCAAATTCTCGAAGCCAACTTTCCTCATTATGTGCTCTAGAAATTTCAACTGTCTTTTTGTCTCCAATTTCTTTCAAACTTCGTCGTTGCTAATATGTTCAACTCTTGCTATTCTCATCCTTCTATGGAAAAAACCCTACTACTGAGAGGTTCTCAAGGACACATGGTACAGTGGATAAAGGCGTTGGTTAGATCCAGTGACAGGACCCAAAGTGTGTGATTTCAATACCCAGTTAAGGCAGGGAAGAACTAGGAGAGGGAAATTAACAGGAGATAACTGATAACTGACATCCATTAAACATGGCACGTGGAACTGGAGCAGTCTACTCCAGTGAGCGAAATAAAGGGTTCAGTTCGACATTCCAACCACCTGAAGAAGGCCGGAGTGTACAACGGCCAAAACGTTGTAGTAAATATGGCGACAAAGATGGCGACAATAGTCCGAATAAGGTAAAGAGTGTACATAATACCTCATCTCAGAAATATAGACACATACTGGGAAGTAAACCAGACACATTTCTACATACCAATGTGTACATAAATATAGCAAAGGTGAGCATACCGATGCAAAATTTTGTCATGCAAACCACTTCGTTTGCTTTGCAAGTTTGTTTCTTACCGAGTATCTCGCTAAGGAGAGGCATGGTGGAGTAATGGGTAGCGGCTCGGATTGAGGAGTCGGAGATCCGAGTTCGATTTCAAACTTGCTAATACCCTTAGGAAAGTTATGAATCCTCCTCTTCTCCGCCCAGCTATGGATAAATAGCAGGACAGACCGCTTTCTATAGCCTTGGAAGGCAACTTGTCTACCGCAGAAAGAAATGGCAACCTACGGGAAAAATCTACCTCGTCAGTCATGTATCGAAAGATACATGATCGTCTAAGCGTGTATCACGCATGGCACATGACTGACTGATTTCATTAATGTGAACTAAAAAAGTTCCTCTCAATGTAAGTTTAATACCTAATGGTGATGTCAGATATAAGGTATATGGAAACATTTTGACGGGAGTTAAGCTTAGTCGTTTGGAGTAGAGAAAACACGTTCTTTCTAGAAAAGGATTTTAGATATTACTCCGGTGTCTTATTCCACTATCGTCGTTTAATCAACAGCTTCCTTAATTAGTTTTATGTTGTGGCGCCATTCATGTCATCTAAAAGAAAAAGAAAAGTTTGGTTTGATTTTTTTTTCTGTAACACGCATGCGCACTTACAAAGTGATATTGGCATCATTTCGCAAAGGTAAAGGTAAACAAAGAAAATATGATTTGCACATAAAAATAATTAGGAAAAAGACACAACAAGAAAAAAAGTAACTGTTTCAGTATCAACCAAAACTAATTATCAGAGACAAACAATCAGAATAAATAAACAAATTTATTAGCTTGTAAACAATGATAAATAAAGGGTAGTCAGAAGTTCACGAAAAGAAATCATTTATTTAGGTTTAATAAAAAAAAAAAATGTCCAAAACTCTTTTTTTTTTAATCTTCAATGTTATCGTTACTGGAATCTTTATAGGAGACAATCTCAGTCAATATGGCGCATAGGTGACCAAAGATTAGAAAAAGAAAAAAAAAAAAAATGAAACAACGTTACTGACGTGATCTCAACGGGATCTTGGTTTTTACTTTGTTTTTCCCGTTTATTTAATCTGTATCTCATTTATTATCACAACAGTGCAGCCGGTCCGCATTCGCATATAATTAATTTACACATTCTCTCGTGTCCTACTACCCTGCTCAACTAAACGCCCTATAGGTCACCAAGGATTATTTACTATCATTATTTCTCATTGTTTTATTTCAGTGTTTCTATTTTGTTATCTTTCACCGAGTTTGAAATGCTTCTCTGATGAGAAGAATTATCAGGACACTTGAAAAATCGGCAGTGAAGATTCGCAAAAAGTTTGAATAGATGTAGAATATTGTTGCCATAACAGGGTTCTAACTGCTCAATCCATAGTTTCTATGAATGATAGTGCCTTTATTCTCCATTTTTCAAATTCTTGGCTAATGTTCAAATCAGCACCATTCTATAGTTCCACCAATCCAGATTTTAACTGCTAAAATACGCTATGCTAAACCCACGGAGATGAATTAATCTCATTTCCTCTGTTTTCGAATTGTGGCGAGAATATTCCACCCGGACAGCTTGAATAGTTATCAAGCCTTATATTAGTGAGATTTAGGATAAGCATGCTACTAGATTTGGCAACTAGGTCTCACCATTTTACTGTTGAACTAACTAGATGCAATCATCTCTTCCATTCTAAATTTCTTTTCTCGCACTCCTCGCCTGTGGATCTCTCTTCTGATTTCTTGCTTTCCTGCTGCCTAAGATCTTCAAAAAATTAAATGCAATATCAATCGCCATTTGCTGTCCTTCTGATCCCGTTCCTTTATTTTTCGTTTTCTAACTTTTTCCCACTAAAGTTTTCTATTTTTTTCTTTCACTCTCAGTAAGCCTCTGCATCTTAGTGGCATTATCGCCTTTCTTGGGGTGAAATGAGTTAAATTAGAAAGGAGAGAAAAAAGATGACAAATTAATTAAGATGTCGAAGGCAGTAACATGAAAATGAAAATACTGGCTTTCTTTACAGAATATGCATACATGTTTACTTTGCTACAACTTTGTAAAGATGAATATGATGATGAGTTTATCACAGGAAGTTAAGCACAGAGGACCACGATCATATATACCCCAAAATTATGGCCATGTGCCAGATCAGCTGCAGAGCAATGCTTAGGAAGTACTTTTTGCAGACTATTTGTCAGCACAACGGATGCTTTGAGTGTTCTAGAGATTTATGCGCATAGATAAAGCATCGGATGGAACCATAATGCTGGAGACTGTTTTCTCACCATGGCTTCTGCTTAACGGGATGCTAAATTAAAACTGACAGGAGAAAGAAAAATGAACCGTAATTGTTATTGCAAATTAGTCCAGAGACTCTGAAAGAGAGACGGATTTACCATAGATTTGAAGAGAACCGTATTCAATCATTAAAAACAATATGTCTTCAAGGAATATAGAAAGTGTTGCCAGGGGCAAATGTAATAAGTTAGAAACAACATTAATACTAATAATAATTACACAAAACACATCGATGGCTGAAAAGTGTAAGTCTAAAAGCAGAAACAGAGGCATTTATAACGGCTGCACAGAACCCAAACTTATTCACTAGGAATTACCTGGAAAACACAATAAAAAACGTTGCTGACCTGGTGTGTAGGTTATATTAATAACATGTTGAGACTATTGACCACTTAGTATTTGGATATGCAGTCTTGATACTGAATGTATACAAAGATCGGCATGATAAGATTAGGCAGTATATTTATTGGAAGATATGCCTGTATTACAGTGTAGCACATGCCGAAAATGGTACGAAAATCACTCTGAACTAGTCATAGGAATCCATGCGTTCCCTATTCTATGTAACTTTACCATTCATAATAACAATATAAACAGTAAAAGATCATACATAGTGTTTAAAGATGTGAAACAAGAAACATCTTCTCATAGACATGGTGGTGTCATCAGATGAAAGATATATATGTTAAACATTATTGTTGGGGCGCATCCACATTCTCATCAGAATGGACTGATCTCTCTACTACTAATAGGACAGTTCTATAGAGTTCTAGGAAGGGATCAGGTGACCATTCAAATTCCGTCTCTCTACCGGAAGATACTGTTGGACTTTATACTCTTTCTGATTGTTACTGACTAACCTGCGTTCGTTTGACTACTAATCTCTCTGTTGTAAATACTTTTTCAAATATATCAGTATTTTTCCTACGTATGTGTTTGTCCTTATTTCAATACACGCACGCGGAAACACTCAACATCTCAACAACTATGGAAAAAATAGATATAATAATCTTGAAAATGGCAAAAAAAGTGGCACCTAAAAATCTAATTTACAAAAAAATATGTATATATTTTTTTTTTAATTAATTTTCATGTTTTGAATTAAAACTTTAGAACAGTTTTTTAGAGCAGTTCTCAGGAGAGAAGTGGTTGTTCGATGCTGTGCAACTGTCGTAAAACAGCACACACGCCTAACAGAATGAATTTTGCCTTGTTGATGCATCCTCGGTCTTTTGAAGTGACTGACGCCATTGTAGAGATATGTATTACCTCACAATAATATGGAAAACAGCATAAATATTAATTATGGTAACGCCCATGCGTACCGGACACTTGAATTTGAAGATTTCATTTCGCTGAAATTAAACTTAGACCGCAGGACCGAGCGTAGGCCGCCAAAGGCGCCCATTTACGTCAGTTTTTTTTTTTCCAAAGAATACAATTCTTAAAATTTAATATATATATATATATATATATATATATATATATATATATATATATATATATATTGTCATCCACAGACAGACTGCTTCACTGTTTCACAGCTCATCAGTGTGGATAGACATCCGATTGCCTCAAGCCGGGATCGAAACCCAACTGATATATATATATATATATATATATATATATATATATATATATATATATATATATATATATATATATATATATATATATGGATAGATAGATAGGGAAAAGGTTATAATTGTTCCAACGAGAGAAAAATGTACATTTAAAAAAAAAGAGAGAAACCGTAAACGTTTTTGGTTATAATGCGGATTTCTTTTGCGGCTTCTGTTTTTCTTTATATATATATATATATATATATATATATATATATATATATATATATATATATATATATATATATATATATATATGTTTATTTATTTTTTGATTCTAAGAAAAATTCGCTTGAAAATGGAACAGAGCTTACTTTAATTCAATTTAATTCAAATAATTATATTGAAGTTTTCGACTCTTGTTTTGAAACATGAGACCTCTTATGTAGCGTGTTGGAATCGTATTTTTAAATAAATAATTATATATATATATATATATATATATATATATATATATATACGGACGAAGACGAACAATTATTTTAAGACATTTTTTCGACCAAGATACTCCCCTGTGGCTCAATCGGTATAGGCTATATGATGGTTCCGTATAGAAAGTGTGTGTGTGTGTCTGTCTATTTTACTTATATGTATACATGCATATCTAAAAACTTGAGATGATGAGTGAAAACTGATTTCATATCTGAAATCAACATTCCTCGGCAAACTAGCTTAGAACACCTATTTTTATGTTTGCCTATATTTCTTTGTAAACTAGGGAAGTTGGAAACTTGGGTACGATCATGACAGGTATATAGAAAAACATAAGCAAAATCATCCTCGACAGACCTTCTTTAGTAGTGATTCAACATAAAGCGCTGAATCGAATTGATCATTTGCTCGAGAGAGTATTATCAATGTGGAGAAAATATAAACACAGTATATATTAAATATCACTTAACATCAGAATTTGTGCAAACAGAATGCATATATTTACTACATTGCCTTACCCAAGATTCCCGATAATGTTCCAATAAGGTATAGTAAATAGAAATCAAAAGAATAATAATAATAATAATAATAATAATAATAATAATAATAATAATAATAATAATAACATTAATAATAATAAAACTGAAGGTTTTATCCTTGCTGCACAGGACCAATGCTTGCTAACTTGGAATTATCAATCACATATTCTAAAATATCGTGTCAGCCTAAAATGCAAATTCTGTGATAAATATCCAGAAACGATTGATCATCTTGTATCAGGTTGCACGATATTGGCACCCACTGAATATAAAACCCGGCATGACAGAGTGGGCCAATATCTGCACTGGAAAATCTGCAACTTCTACGGGAAGGAAACTGAAAGAAACTGGTATGAACACCACCCAGACCCGGTTACGGAGATAGGACCTATTACAGTTCTATGGGATTACACAATACACACTGACAGAACAATCAAGGCCAACCGCCCAGATATTGTTATTAAAGACCACAAACAAAAAACGTGTCTCCTTATTGATATGGCAGACCCTGCTGACTGCAATGCATCTTTGAAGATATTCAAAAAGCTGTCAAAATACAAGGACCTTGAAATAGAAATCTCGAAAATGTGGCATATGGGAACATCAACAATCCCTGTTGTAGTTGGAGCCCTAGGACTGGTTGGAAAAGATTGCAGTAGACTAATTGAAGGGATTCCTGGAAGTATATACCTCATGTAGAAACAAAAAATTATTCTGACAAGTACAGCCCACACTTTACGAAGGGCTTTATCTATGTTATTTTTTTTTTGTCAGTGGAAAGTATCATGATGCCATTTCTAACCTTAGGTCCGTGGGCGAGACCCGGAAAGAAACGTGTAAACGCCAGAAATAAAAGATAATAATAATATTATTATTATTAATAATAATAATAATAATAATAATAAATACGACATATGTGCACTAAAAGATATGCAAGAAGCACGAAATCGAAACCACCGAGAGTTCGTATGACCCCCACCCAGACAGAAATTACCCAAATATCGATGTAACTATTCCCTTGGGACACGCCAATTCAAACTGACAGTGGAATAAAAGCCAACAGACCTGATATTCTTAGAAAAGAGAAGAAATTCTCGAAGTGTATGCTTATTGACATAGCATTACCATCTGAGAGAAAAACCTCCATAACATTTATTAAGAAATTGTCCAAAAACAAATTGAGATTAACAGGATGTGAGGAATGAAGACTGGTACAGTTCCAATAGTAATCGGAGCTCTGGCAAGCAATGGACAATTTTACTAACAGTGTCCTAGGTAACATCAACTAACAAGGTGCCTAGAAGATCGCCCTACTAGGAACATCCCATATGCTAAGAAAAGTGCTATCAATTAAATGATGATTCTCCTATAGGGCCTACGGACCATAGTTTGGAGTTGGCTCTACAGAATACAAAGCAGTAAACATAACAAACAAACAACAATAATAATAATAATTGTAGTTGTACGTGGAAGCCTCGGATTGATTATAAAAGGTTCCGGTAGGCTCATTTAAAAGATTCCTGGTAGCCGATGTCTTAAAGAAATAAAAAAAACATCACTTAGAGCTTTATCTATGTAAACTGGATGTGACCTTTGTTTGTTTTTTTTTGTTTTAAAATATCCTTAAGCAATTTCTGACCGTAGGTGTCTGGTTGGAACTCAGAAGGAAATGCATATACAACAGAATAATAATAATAATAATAATAATAATAATAATAATAATAATAATAATTATTATTATTATTATTATTAAGGACCTTGAAATAGAAATCTCAGAAATGTGGCACATTGGAACATCAACAATCCCTGTTGTGGTTGGAGCTCTAGGATTGGTTGGAAAAGACTCCAGTAGACTAATTGAAGGGATTCCTGGAAGTCCATGCCTCAAGGAGATACAAAAAATTGTTCTGATAAGTACAGCCCACACTTTACGAAGGGTTTTATCTATGTAATTTTTTTTTTTTTTGTCAGTGGAAATTGTCCTGATGCCATTTCTAACCTTAGGTCCCTGGGCGTGACCCGGAAAGAAATGTGTAAACGCCAGAAATCAAAGGAAATAATAATAATAATAATAATAATAATAATAATAATAATAATAATAATAATACAATATTAAAAGAAGATCGCGATTTAAGAAAAGAAGAAATGATAGTTTGACAATGTCCAACAATATCTCGACAACGTTCACTACCATTTCAGCCATTTTCTCAAGACAGTCGACATTTGTACAAAGGCTTATAATTCTTTGTGCATTTTTAAAAATATTTTTATAATTGTACACAATTTTTAAACTTGAAGAAGACAGTCATACAGGCGAAATATTGTTGAACATTGTCAAAAACTGCGTCTTTTCTTTTCTTCTGCTTGTCTTAAATCATGCTCCCCTGTAAGTGTTGAAAAATATTGGAAAAGTTACATTATTCATTTTGTTTAAAACTCCTACTACTAATAATAGTTTCCTCAACCCATGAAAGCGGTACTGGCTGCTCGGTCAATGAATGTCAAATGTTTCCTTGTAGTGAAACGGTTAATATTAAACATTACAATGGTATATTTCTTCTCTTATACTTTTCATCTTCCCTTTCTTTCAGGTTTACGGCCACATCACGTTGAAACACCGATTATTGTACGATTATCGAAGGTAAGCAACGTCGAGCCTGCTCAGTACCAAAGTGGGTGACGGTTTGGGAATACCACGTACTCAAGCTTGGATGTGATCGTGGTGAAACGGATAATGGCTCAGAATTGTTAATCGGTGGGCCGAGTTCCAATTCCAGTCCGGTTTGTGATATTACGCGCAAATGCCCTTGGAAAAGGTATGAACCCACATCTTCTCCTACCAGCTATGGGCTAATTAGTAGAACTCGTATCAGTAAAAATTATTATCTTAAATATTCCTACAATCCAAAAATATTTGCTGGCTTTAAATAACCTTCAAAAGGTTGAGAAGCCGTAAAAAACAATCAATCAATGCAACTGCTGTCTTCACAGTTTTTAATTTAGAGTTGTTCATCATGACTAGATGTTCTCCTAAGACAGCTGTGGTTTAATTAGTAAGACTTGTATCACTGAAAAGAACATTATTATCTCCAAAATTAAAATAAATAAAAAATTGCGTACAAAATATTTAGATTTTAGCATTAAACAGTTTGATATGCTACCATACAAAAGCGAACAATAGGCACCTCGGAGTGGTGTAATGTCTCGCTAGAACAATTACAACTGAGTAGTAAGTTCGAACCTCACTGGATGCTCCATACTTACGGCCTTGTGCCACATCTAAGCAGCGATTAGAAAATCACTGCATAAACAAACAACCGTCCCATTCTTCCCTTTGTCCTTACTTTGCTTGTCGAGAAATTAAAAAAAATAATTTAAATGTTATACAAACGTCGTTTATTTTATATATAATATATATATATATATATATATATATATATATATATCTCACACTGCCAATTTTTTCTAAGCTCTATACTAAACATTAAATCTGTTACGAAAAAAGAACTAAAGAAAATGAACACAACACGACCAGCTTTAAAAAAGGACTCGTAACTGGAAAAACCGAATGAAAAAAAAGAATGTTAACAATTAATACTTTTTCACACCCAACCCAGTTCTGCGGAATCAGAATCAACGTTGAGTTTAAGCAAGCGAATGAGTCAATTGGAGTAAAGTGCCATGCAGATTTAAATTTTTCCCACTTGTAACGAATGCAGCTATCGATTTTTTTTTGCATGCTAACATACTAGTTAACATTCGTGTCAGTCAGCTATTGGCTCTCACGCTGGCCAATAGAATCTTCCTGCCTATTCGTGGCAGCCAGCTATAGGCTCTCACTCTAGCCAGTAGAAAACGGATGTAGAAGCATGAAAAAAACGACTATTTCCACTATCGATGGGATTTGGGAAATGCAAAGTCGGTCTTGGTCTTTTCACTAACTTGGAGCATGTGCATGTAAATTTTGGTGCAAATCCGTCGAAAATTGCGGCCGTGCATTCGTTACACACACACACACACACACACACACACACACACACACATCCTACATCTTCTATTTTATAGATAGAAATATGCTGGCATATAAGGCAACTGGGCGCGTAAGACAACCCCCCAAATTTTCAAGTTAAAATGAAGGTTTCGGGCTATAATCGTCGTACAATACAACCCCAAATTAATCGTATTTTAAAATGTGTTGCATTGAATTTACTAAATAAATTCAGTAAACATACTTTCTTTTCATTCATATTCTACTGACAAAACAGTGGGGAGATTTATTTACTTGACCCACCCCCACACACACTGAGTCAGGTTGTGACACAAGGTCAGTTTTCACTCGAGCCGCTAGTCTAAGCTGGTCAGGTGGTCATAGTTTGTCCAAGCTGGTAAGAGCTGGTCTAAGCTATGAGAGCTGGTTTTAGTGGGTCATAGCTTGTCCAAGCTGGTCAGAGCTGGCCCTGGCTTGCCACAGCCAGTCCAGGCCAGAGCCGGTCCAAGCCAGTCGCAGCCGTGACACCACCAGCACAGGGACGAATCCCTACATGAGGTAAGTGTCCACAGTGGGAAGATATTGTCAATATACAATACCTCATGAGTGGACCGTCTGTTTTCGGTAGGCTTTTACGGTAGCTCGAATGTCTTCCCCCACTTAACATCCATTCGTTCCACTGTTCTCGAATGCGATCTTTAAACGACTTATTGAGACACACATCTCCCATTCTAACAACTTACCAGGATTTAAGGTTCACATTTTATACCTGGAATATATGACGGACTCCTATTTTTTGGAGGGATTTTTAAGGTTAAAAGGTCACCTTGGACGCCGAGATATATTTCTATGCAGTTCCACCCACATCTTTCTTTCAGTTTGGAAAAAGATGTGTGTATGGAACGGCGTAGAAATCCGTTCAGCACCATAAGAGATGCCTTTTGAATCCACCATAAGAGATGCCTTTTGAATCCACCATAAGAGATGCCTTTCCATCCACGGTTTCGGTGCAGTGATATTTCAGGCCCTCCATGATCACTAAAGGAAACGTCCCCATGATCTTTGACGTTTTTACAGGTGATTCGTCGCGCTTAAATCTCATTATCTTGCGTTAGCACTTGACTAGCTTTTAAACACGCGTGCCACTTAAAAGAAAACCAAAAAAAAAACTTATGTTCTGTCTAAAGAATATTTTCCAAAATCCTGAAAAAGTCTTTTCGAGTATCAGTTTTATGGACTCCCTCGTAATAATCTGATGCCAGACTCGTTACCCGAATTTGTCACTGATTGTAATGATCGAATATCCTTTCTAACTCAATGTTAAATTCGCGTATTAAGTGAACACATGTAGACAGTGAAAACCCTTTGATGGAATGACTCATTAAGCTGTATCTTACATCTCAGTGCTCATTCCAATTAAAAAGTACGTCCGTAGAACCTATATTCCTGGAACTTTCCGGTAACGTCTTGTATATAAAAATTGTACCAATAATTTCGATAGGACTAATTTTTATCTACATCCTTTTCTTTTGCGTGTAGGGTCTTTTTCATGAGTTGATTGTGCAAGAGGTTTTTTTTTTTTTTAAACATTTTCATTCTTTGCTCAAAGCTAATTATATCTATCAACAATGGAAGACATTTGGGCGTGATATGACATCACAGAAAAAAAAAAAATTAGACGGATGATGTCACGCAGCAATTTTCCCAGACACCTTTACAGTTTACAGAAGCTCATTAAATCATGTTTAGTCAAAAAACATAATTTTATTTAGCATCTACGGAACTGAATCAAACATGACAAAATGGGAGCCATTCTCTTCAAAGAACTTAGAATAACATTGGAAGATTTCATTTTAATTAAAGAAAGTTACATTTAATTAAATATTTTTCTTAAAGATTAATGATTTCCAGTTTCTTCTTTTCCCTAACGGCCATATCACATTGAAACACCGCTTCTCGAACGATCACCGAACTTAAGCAACGTTGAGCGTGGTCAGTAATTATTAGGCTGGTGCAAAAATAATGTCGTTTTCTCGCATAGTAACATATGTGAGAAAACGACATTATTTTTGCACCCACCTAATAGATGGGTGACTGCTTGGTAATACCAGGCACTGTAAGCTTGGATCTTATGTGATTTGGTTTGTTTTACGTCATATCAACCTCAATGGGTTATTTAATGCCGACATGATTTTTATTGCTGGTGATTTTTTTTCAAAAATGTATTTATTAGTAATATTTTTTCCAAAAATGTATTGCTGTTAATATTTTTTCCAAAAATGTACTACTGGTAATATTTTTTTTTCAAAATGTATTGCTGGTAAAAAAATTTCCCAAAAAGGTATTGTTGGTATTAAAACCTATTTTTATACCTTTATAGTGTTTTTACCTCTTTTGTTTGGGGGTGGGTGGGTAACTATTTGCTCATAGTTGGCACTCTGACAGGTGCTACCACCCCGGGTCAGGTTGGACCTGGGGACACCAGCAATTAAGAGGTAGTTCCACGCTGCTCAAAACCTTTTGATCTGAGGCCTTGCTATCGGATGTAGTTTATCGTCATACCCAGGACACGGTTGTAGTTTATCGTTCTACACAGGATGCTATTTTATCTGGTGTAATGGAATACAGGTCGAGTTCGTTATATATACATACGCGCAAATATTCTTGGCAAAGGTATAGGTCTACCTCTTCTCTCCCAGCTATGGGTTAATTAATAGAACTTGTGCCAGTAAATCATTATCTCAAAAAAGTTTTAAAATCTAAAAATATTGTCAGGCTTTAAATTGCCTGGAAAGACTTGACAAGTCGTAAAAAACAATTCAATAAATCTCTCCATTTTGTTTTTTTTTTCAGTTGCTCTTCTTTTTAGTCACTTTCAGGAGTTATCCTTTTCTCTTTTCCTTACTACTTTTCACTTTATTATTATTATTATTATTATTATTATTATTATTATTATTATTATTATTACTCCTAGATCAGGTGTTAAATGAAGTTTCAATTTTTAAAGGTTGATTCATCGGGACATGTTATTAGCTGGTCCAAATTGAAATTCGGTGACCTGACCCAGTTGATTTAATCAAGCAATTAAAATTCATTCGGAATTGCAACTGGCTGACACAGTCTGCAAAGACTAAACCGTAACAATAGGGGAGGAATTTAAGGATAACAAATCGACAGAATAAGCGAAATAGAAACATCAAACTCCTGAATTTTCAAAGACACGAGATTCCAGGGCTTGGAAGCGATGATATGTAATGAATAAACCAGTGAAAACGGCAATCGATAATCAGTTCAAAATAGCACCTCTAGGCGTAGAACTCTCCCGTGTTTTGTCAAAAAAAAAAAAACGTTTTACACTTCCAGCACCCTGTTGGGGATTGCTGAAGTATTTATACGTTAACTTTTATCCGAGTGCATTTGAAGTTTCCTTGTACTCAGTTACACTTTATATACTTATAAAAGTTTTGCATCTAGTAAAACCGAAAAAGGCACAAATCCATTTTTCTCTCCGTTCCAAATAATCGGCAGATATCGTGTCATATATCTTGTAACTATCATACCACGAAGGCTAGTGTAGAAGAGTAAGCATTTGAGAAAAACAAACAACTTCCATATCTTCCATAACATTGCCAGTTTATTATGCAAAACGTCAAAAAACTACTCAAAGAGTCATTAATAATTCTAATGAGATAGAACCTGTATAATCCGGTTGGGGATATTTCATCACCACCGACTCAACACCGCCAACTCAACACTGTCGACTCAACACCGCCGACTGACATAGGTGAGAACATTTCTTAGATCGGCTTTGAGTCGCAGAGATTTTGAAAGTTTGGCTGTTTGTTTTAGTGATTTATTACTTACAACAGCCTATTTGATTGACTGGTGTTTAATTTACAAACTTTACAGCACACCGAACATGGAAATTCTTAGTCAAGGAGGAAATGAAAAATAAGTTTAGTAAAAGAGACATATTAAAATAAATGATCCATAATAAATTACTTTTATTCGGTCTTTAAAAGTTGTTTTAAAAATGATCCTTAATAAATTACTTTTATTTGTTTTTAAAAAGTCGACCAAACAATTTCATACGTTGCTTGTCGTTGAGTCGGGGGTGTGGAGCTGGCGATGGTGAGTCCACATGCACCCATATAATCTAACAAAGGAAGTTAAATCCTTTGATATCACAGACAACTGGATCGGCGACACGAGGGAAGGTTTCGACTGAGGCTTCTTGGGTTTACTTCGCAGTAATACATTTTGGAATATGCATTAAGCCATTTCTCTCTGGGTTTTTACCATCATCAGATATACTGACAATTTATTAACATACTGTAGTTGATGGAGAACAGAGTTGGTATGAGTACATAGGAAAATCACTCACCCAAAAGCAGTAACATGTAAAATCGATTACGCCTATATTCAACTGCAACTAGGTACAAAGAAGATATTTACGTACATCAATAAATTCGTAGCCTAAACAAGTGAACCTATAAATATTTTGCAAAATAACCACTTTCTTTTTCAACGAACTAAATTCTTTCGCGAATATGTAGGAACATCAATAAGTTCCTAACTTGATAACATAAAAATCTTTTTATCACGATGTATGGTAGATTTTTATTTTTCCGCCATAAATCATTTCTTGTCATTGCATTGAGTCGCGAATATTAATAGCATAAATCGAACATTATACAGGGAAATTTTCAGATCCGATTTCTGCAAATATCTCCATGTCAAGCTAGGCATTTATTGATCTATCCTCAGATTACGCTTAATGTAAACATTTATTTTTATTTATTATAAAAATCATCTGATTGTTAAATTTTCGGAAACCACGTGAGTTATTCCCCTTTGAAGAATTTAAATTTTCCTTCGTCGATTTCTGCTTGAAAACTTCCATTTAGCGTGTTACATAAGACTGCAAGGATGATAGCAAAAAATATATATTAGTTTTCAATTATCTCAACTTGCGAAATCGTGACAAAGGAAACAAATGCAGCGATAGTCATTATTCTCAGTTTATTTAGACGCGCAGGATTTCACGAGAAAGAAAAGAAAGAAATAATACATTTTAATGAAAATAAAATGTTTCAAGTTTATTTGAAACTCACGCGTTAAAAAACAAAAAGAAACAAGAACAAGAAAAAAACAAAAATAATAGTAAAGACAAAAAATAAGGGTAATCAAATGCAGGAATAGAGGTTTTATTCATTCAATAGTAGGTAAAATTAGTTGAAGATACAGAATGCAATGGGTTTTCCTAAATTTCAATATGTTAGAACAATAGTAGGTAAAATTAGTTGAAGATACAGAATGCAATGGGTTTTCCTAAATTTCAATATGTTAGAAATGAGCCGTTGTCACGAATTTTATTTGTTCGTTGATACTTGCATTATTAATTAATTATAAATTATAAAACATAGATCTTATTATGAAACTAAAATCATTTTTTATATTTCCCCGATTTGAGACATACCTTTTAACAAGACAATATTGGCAGATATAAGTACAAACGAACAAACACTATATATGTGTTTTATATAAGGATTACCAGATAAGCCCGGCGTTGCCCCTGCTTGATTCAAAAATCGTACGACTGATACAGCAATCGCTATCACTTCAATTAAAATATTTTTGCCCTTCCTTGCCTTTAAAGAAGTGCCTTTTGCCGTGCTGATAGTTGCTACATGCTTTACTTCTTGCCTATCCCACACTGCGAATTTTTTTAAGCTCTATACTAAACATTAGATCTGTTACGAAAAAAGAACTAAATAAAATGAACACAAAACGATCAGCTTTAAAAAAGGACTCGTAACTGGAAAAACCGAATGAAAAAAGAATGTTAACAATAAATACTTTTTCACATCCAACCCAGTTCTGCGGAATCAGAATCAAGTTTAAGCAAGCGAATGAGCCAATTGGAGTAAAGTGCCATGCAGATTTAAATTTTTCCCACTTGTGATGAATGCAGCTATCGATTTTTTTTTCATGTCAGCATACTAGTTAATATTCGTGTCAGTCAGCTGTTGGCTCTCACGCTGGCCAATAGAATCTTCCTGCCTATTCGTGGCAGTCAGCTATAGGCTCTCACTCTGGCCAGTAGAAAATGGCCGTAAACCACATGAAAACTGGCGTAGAAGCATGAAAATATCGATTATTTCCACTATCGATGGGAGTTGGGAAATGCAATGTCGGTCTTGGCCTTCCCGCTAACTTGTAGCATGTGCATGTAAATTTTGGTGCAAATCCGTCAAAAATTGCGGCTGTGCATTCGTTACACAGACACACACACACACACACATCCTGCCTTTTATAGATAGAGATATTGTTTAGAACTGACTACATTTATCGGGGAAGTTTAGTCAAAGTCGGTGATAGAGCGTATACGCAGTGGTCGAATCATCGCTTAAGACACGAGACTACCAGTTACAATGCAAGACTAATTTCTATTTCAGTCTTATAACATCTATAAGTACATATGCCCAGGCAGTATACATGTGTTTTATACAGGAAGGCCTTTGAAAGACTGAATGATATAGAACAAAAATAACTTTTACAAACACTTGAGTATCTTAGGGTAGTAAAGTTTGGACCATTTGAATCTTGTAGGGAAACATTTTAAATCCAGTTTCCGATTCTTCTGAAGCGATGTTCTGGCAATGCCTAGTTGAACAGAACGACGACGGAAAGAAGCTGATGGATCCTCAAGGACACTCTGTCGTACAGCTTCCACCGCTACGTCATTCCGCTTAGGACCTCTTCCCGGTAGATCTCTAACTGGTCCAATTCTTGCAAAACACGTGATTAGCTTCCGAATCGTGTTACCGTTAGGAGATACTCTTGACATTAAAATGTTGCCGGTATTTTCTCTGAGTTTGAATAACCTATCTTTCGTTGTAATGGAAAAACTCATTGAATTTTACTCGTTGTTGGGCATCATACGTAGCCATTTTAATCTCCAAGGGATGCTCTCTAATCTGCACCCCCCCTAAAAAAAATAAAATAAAATAAAAAAAGATTGAAAATGAACAAGTTATGATTTTTTCAAAACCTTCAGTTTTTCAGTCCCCCACCCCATATATGGATATTGTTTAAAATTTGCAAAATTTATCGGTGATGGAGCTTATGGAGGGTGACCCAAAAAACGGGAACTTTTTAACAATCCAATAAAACCAAGAGTGATGGAAGAAAAATATTTTATTCATAGTAATTGAAACCTTAAAACATGACATTTGGAATTTTCATTTTTAAAAAATTACGTCCTGTAGATGGCGTCCTCCGGTACGAATGCATTTTTGAAATCCGCTGTTGAGATTCCTCATTGACTGCTGCAACATCTCAGCTGGGATACTGTGAATTTCATCTTGACGTCTAAATGGCGAAATGTTTACTTGCTCAAGGTCACTGTCTCGTAGTGTTGCCACTTGCTCATGTCTGGCAATACGCACTTCAAAAATTACCGTTTTTTTGGGTCACCCTATACACAACGAGGACACAGAAACCATCAAGCAACGAATATGGGATTCTAGAAAAAGATACTAAAATTTTTATCATCATCATCATCATCATCATCATCATCATCATCATCCGATCTCCGTATGGTTGGTCGGAACGCCCTTAACAGTCCCTTTCCACACTGTTCGGTCCTCTATTGCTGTCCCAAGATCCCAAATGTCCAACTCTGAGTCCCGAGCTATGGTGTGTGGGAAAGTCAAAATTCGTGAGAAGACACTTCAAGAAGAACGTCGGCAAATTGTAATCGTTTTGGGGTTGAGTTTAAGGGAGACTGGTATCAGTTCTCCGTAAATGGTGTTAAGCGTTGCCTGGGATCTCCAACTGATGTTCTGGATTTCTTTTTCAAGTAGATTTGTTTATGTTTCATCTCGTCCTCTTTCAAGACGGGTAGATAAGTTTCTGATCAATATTTATAGGGACTGGTTCAATCAATAAATTTACTATAGACGGAGCGTGTCAGCAACAAGGAAGTGTTAAAGAAAAAGCCAAGTAAAGGGAACTTATACTTAAAATAAGAAAGTGACAGTTGTAATTTCTAGGATACATATTGAAGAAACAGAGCTCGGAGAATTGGACACTCACAGGACAAGCTGTGTGCAAAAGAGGCAGAAGAAATCGACGATTAACGTACTTAATGAACTTGTGTAAATGGGTTGCAGGATAAGGAGTAGAAAAAGTAGAAAGACGATAAAAATTCAGCTACAAAGAATAAGAAGTTGTGGAGAGACATGATCATCCATGTCTTGGTGTGTAAGATTCCCTGCTATCGTACTTTGCGTCGGACTAAACTAATCCAACCAGCCAACAATCTACTGCAAGATAAGTTGGGTCACTGTGTCGTGCCAGAAATCTTTTCTCGTCAGAGTCCATCTTATACATTTACAAATCTAGCATTCGTCCGTGCATTGGAATACTGTTGCCATATCTGGCCTGGTGCTTTTGCTACTCATCTCGAGGTTTCTTGACAAAATCAAAAGGATCTGCAATGTAATCGATCCTGACTTCGTATCTAGACTTCAGTCATTTACTCACCGACGTGACGTGTTTTCCCTCTGTCTTTTCTCCAAATATGTTCATGGTAACTGCTTTGATTTTCTTTCCCTGGTGCCCGCCCACGGGAATTTAAACGTGCTACTAGACTGGCATGTAGCTGTGGAAATGGCTAAATGCAACCGCCACTTCTGTTCCAACAGTTTCTTTTCGCGCCTGTGGAATTCCCTTCCGTTTGCTCGCTTCCCTGATAATTACAATCTTCCAAATTTTAAATGCAATGTTAATCGCCATCTTCTATCTTCTTGAATCCCGTTCATCATTTTTCCTTTCCACAGTCCTTCTTTTTTCATGTTTGGCTTCGTTCCATGCCAATCTAAGTAGAGTAAATGCCTCTCCATTTGTTGAAGCTATATATCTATACGAAATTAAGTAATCAGTTATCTATCAATTTGTTTACGTTCAACAACATTCCGAATATTTGATGAAAGTATCGGAAGCCTCGAGACATATTCACGCGTCATAAA
>OZ010580.1:46254807-46292307 GCA_963932145.1 Acanthosepion lycidas | reverse complement strand
TCAGCATTTAAGATAACATTTCAAGCCTCCTAGCATTGGACACAATCTTAAAAACATATGATACGCAGATGGCAGAGTACTGATAGCAGGCAAGGAAATGAAATTCCCCAACAAAAGGTAGCGACGGAGAGTTAGAAGAAGGGACTAAGCATAAACAACAAGAAGACATGGTCATCAGTAAAAGGATGAGCCGGAAATTCGATTTGCAAGTCGGGAACAGTAGAATCAAGCAGACTCAGAAGTTTAAATATCTGACAAGCGTTTTGACAGAGGATGTTAAGTGCGACACAGATCCGTAGACATATTGGGATGACCAAGAATGAATTCAGAAAGCTGGGATTTTGCGAGGCAGGATAATTTCTTTGGTAACAAAGAAAAGAATATTGAGCTTTTACGGGACATCTGTCCTTCTTTATGGCAGCGAATGTTAGACGATTTCCTCAAAGATGAAGAAGAGACTCGAGTTGACGGAGATGTGGTTCTACAGGATAATGCTAAGGATATCGTGGACTGAGCGTATAAGCAACAATAAAGTCTTAGAGTGGATGCAAAGAGGGAGGAGGCTTTTACTTAACATCAGGAAGAGGCAGCTGAATCTAATACTCACGGGTTGAATAGAGGGAAAAGAGAGACAAGGGAAAACAACGCATGACCTAACTAGAGGACTTAAGTAAGTGGGTAACAGAACGTGGTCTGGGTGAGATAGCAGAGGAAGGGAAATTGTTGAGAGCTGCAAGGGATAGCAGGAGGTGGAGAGCCATGACCGTTTAGGTTCTGAAAGGACAGAGCACATATAAAAAAAGAAAGGGTTACAGTCATAACAAAAAGAATAAGAAGCGTTGTCTAAGTTATAGCCACGGTAACACGTTGATGCAAAGGATCACAGCGTCATTGTCTTTGGCTGGGGAAATTCAAAGTGATGTCATTATTGTGAATGACTGAGATCTGGACAAACCGCTTCTACAGCAAGATGATTGTAAGCAATTAGACTGTTTGAATAACGCATTGGAATAAAATAAACATTTTAGTAAGGAACGAACTTGTTCATTTGCAGTATGAAAACTAATTACGTCCACTATAGAGATACAACAAACGATGATGGTACAATTATTACCACATTGACCTAAAAATCTAGGCTATATTTGGAATCCTAGTATAATCAAATTAAGAACTGACTTGTTTGCATCGAAGTTAGACCAGCTTAGTCCAACAAGAAACGTTTTTTTTGTAACAGCGTTGCTACATTGATATCTAAATAGCAAATTGAGCTATATTTGAATGCCTCGTGGTGCTAGATTTTGGATTAAATTTCCAAGATTTATATTTCGAACGGGCGAGAGAGAAGCAGGCAAACAGAAGCATTATGGACATATATATCAACAGTACACACTGACTGGCAGTTTTACTCCCAAGCTATTATCTAAACAGCATAAAAACTCGGATAGAGTCTGATGACAAGATATGACAGCAATATTCAATGCACGGAAAAATGGCATATTTATAAATGCACAAGATGGATTCTGGCGCAAAAATTGTCTGGCATGACACTGTGAACCAACTTTCCTAACAACAGGCCTAGCAAATGATCCAATGTAATCATTCCACTTTATGGCAATGGACGCATGTTCCTCTGCGGAAGGTTAGCATCAGCCATGCTAATGTAAGTTAAAACTTTTCTTTTAAGATGACTAAAATGCAGCAGTTTCGTTTTTGGGGTCGTAAAATTCACACGTCATTTCTTGCCTCAATTAACAACAGATTGAAGGTGATTTTACTTTTTTGAAACCAATCATACTTAGTATTACTATTAAAACAGGAGTAAATAGTTATGTCATCAGCATAAATACCCAGTTGGGAACTGACGGCAGCAGGAAGACCATTGATGAAGATAGGAAACAAAGCAGGTCCAAAGATAGAGGCCTTGGGGATACCCGCATTAATGTTAAAGGATCTAGAAGCTTGGCTGTTTAACACATCTTTATTTACACATTCTTTTCAGAAAGGTCGTATCAAATTGAAAATTCGGCCGGTGACACCGCAGCCATCGTAACACACACACACACGCACACACAGAGGCACACACACACATATTATTATAATTGTGTATGCCCCTCCCTTTGTTATTTCGCCCGACCGTTACACCCTGCCAATATCTCATTAATAATGAACTATTCCGTTTTGATCGCGTGGAAATGACACTACTTGTTTTCACTGAGAAAATGAAACAAGGAAAAAAAAGGGGCAAGGGAAGATAGTTGAGAGAAGGAGAATATTCTTGCCAAAATCAGATGTGGGGGAGCCCAAGAACTGGGCAAGTTAAAAAAAAAAAAAGACTCCCAACACCCGCAATCGTCAGTTATGCTGTATTACTATCGATTCTCCCTCTTTACTGCACTGGGGTAGATACTGCAACCCGGTAGCTCCCAATAATATTTTCAGTTGCGTTCTGCTCGAAGACAGAGAGATGGAATATAGTCTGTCCGGTTGTCGGCAGATACTACACTTTAATCCTAAGCCATATTTTTTCAGACGAACAGTATCGAATAACAAAAACCGATTAAGACAATTGTCAAAAATCTATTTGTTACCATAAATAAAATAATGGCTGCTGAAATGTTCGTAAAACGAAGATTTGATGAAAAAGTAAGAAATAAAGAAAAGAATCACTAATAAATAATGGACTGTTCTGTTTTGATTGCGTAGAAAAATAAAAGGCATAAGCTACTTGATTTCAGTGAGAAAATGAATGAATGAAAGAAAAAAAGAAAAAAGGTAAGTTAGAAGTGTTTAATAGCTGTTTCACGAAAATGGAGACATTTTTCAATTTCAAATCTTTTCATTTGTATCCCCTTACTTCTTAAAATAACGACCGGCATTCATATTTATGATTTTTACTACAATATTTGTTAAAGTTGTTAGGCTCAAATATTTAAAAATATGATAGGGAAATTCGTACGGATATTTTATTGTCATAGAAATCAACATGAGCTTACTCAGTCATTGACTGAAGAAGTAAAAATCATCAGAAAAATTCGAACAGAATCTGATAATCAGTTATATCGTGAAATTACCAATCTCAATATATTGATTTCTATGTCTGTAATGTTTATATCTACAACAGATCTATTTTGCAATATATATATATATATATATATATATATATATATATATATATCTGTAAGTTACTAACACCGTGAATATTTCATCAACAGGTTTTGTGTTTTTGTGTTTATTTGTGTGTGTGTATATATATATATATATATATATATATATATATATATATATATGGGGTTACGTTGATGGGTATACGAGAGGCGGAAATAATACAGTCACTTTTTAATGAACGGAAATAGCCGATTACTTCCGTGATGTCGTGGTGACGTATCGGAAATAGTCGGGTATTTTTTTTTTGTTTTCTTTTATCTTTGCTGACGTTTTTTCGGGTGTCATCGTTGTCAATGTACGGAAATGCCCGGAAACACTCGATATGTCACATCGGAAATAACCGGACATTTCTTTGTGATATCTGAACGGAAATAATCTCACGGTATCCAAATCACACATAGCATATATACATGTATGCGAACATTGTGTACCCACATACATTAATGCATATACTGTGCACACACATATATACACGCACACACACTCTCGTTCTCCATATATATATATATATATATATATATATAGTTGTATATTTACGCAGCAATCCTTCCTTTATGCATGTTTCCTTAAAAACGACAGACAAGGTACTACGGCTAAGCTTTTTATTTAATTTTTCTTCTGTTTGAACAAGAGCTGTCTTTACTGGACAAAGGGGGTGTAAGAACTGTCCAAATGTTTTAGTTTTTCCGAGCGCTTTCGATATACCGATTTTTCAGCTTACTTCAGTGTGTGCACACACCCAATTAAGCTGAAAAATCGAATCATCCTTGATAATGGCTAAAGGTATCACCGAAAGCGTTCGGAAATATAAAACATTTAGACAGTCCTTACACACTCTTTGTCCAGAAAAGAAAGCTGTTGTTAGAATGAATGTATTTAAACCGTGCTTAAATATTCAAAACAGGATCCTTGAACATCAATTCTGGTTTATTTATGCATTTACAATGCGACTCTACAGTTTTAGACGCTGAGAAATCTTTGAATACAGTTTCTACTTTCCAACTGTTATGTCTTCACTGCGTCGAACGAAGATAACGCAATCAAGAAGTTGTATGCTGCTTGGAGTCGACGTAGTCTTGCTTAAATACGTAGTAAGTGAATAAGCTAGATGTCTAACTCTTTACCTGTTTACTTCTTTCTCTAGCGTCCCTCGGTGCCATTCTATATTTGGATGAGTCTAAGTTCTCTTCTGGAGAGTTGTGTTCATCTCCACAACAACAATTGTCAAGATACTTGAAAAACTCGTAGTCAATGGGCGAGTAACCAGGAGAATATAGTGGATAAATTTCTCAGCTTCGGCTGTTTTATCCTCAAAGTACATAGCCGAGCATTGTCATGAAGTAGAATTGAACATTGTCGATTAACTAGTGCCGGTCGCTTTTTGATTAACTGAATGTGCATTTCACCCAGTTGCTGACAATATACTTAGTGATGCACTGGTCATTTTTAAGAAATCTGTAATAGATAACGCAAATGGTGGGCCATCAGACAGTCACTATAACCTTCCGTGGATGCAATTTCGCTTTTGGACAGTATTTGGTTGTTTTATCATAATGAAGTCATTGAGCCGATCGTTTACGATTGTCATAAATGATCCATTTCTTATCATAAGTCATTATTCGGTCCAGAACTGCATCATTCAAATTTCTAAGATGCAGCATCGAATACACTTCAAAAAGTCTTTGACATTAACTGAGTTCTTGTGGAACCCATTTACCAAGTTTCTATACCTTGTCAATTTTCTTGAGCTGATCTGATGTTGAAATCCTGACACCCATTAATTGAGACATTTCTCTGACACTTTGACGCGGGTTTTGTTCGACTAGTGCTTCTAGATGCTGATTGTGAATTGCAGCTAGACGTCCCCTACAACACTGTGTTGCATGTCGCTTGAGGAAAGACCTTTGGCCTTACTTCCGCTGCATGAGTATCTGAGAGAAAATCGGAGCTGGTCGTAGCATAAACAGAAAATAAAATAAACAGTACGTATAGGTGTCCTGAGCGGACAATCACATGAGGATCATTCACTTAATATTGCTAGAAGTTTGGGAAGCATTATGAACAAGTTTGATCGCATGTAAAAAAAAAAAAAAAAACAGTAGACACATCTTTCCTTTTTCAAGTTCAATTTGTGTGATAAATAATTTTAAGTTAAATTCTAAAAGAGATTAATATAAAATTAACAACACTTTAATAATTAGTAAATATATTTTGTTTATGTATTGTGATAATACATTGGAACATAATTAAATGTTTATTCTAATGTAGGAGATTATTTCCCCAGCAACCTAACTGTAGTAAAAACAGAAGCAGTGAATAAACTTCTACCAAAGCTTTATTGCACTTTACGCTGATTACTCGTCTACTGACGGATGTGACAGGGTGCTTTTTATACCTCCTAGATCATAAGGGGAGGTAACTGATGATTTATCAGTATAGAGTCATGTAAAGAAACGTTGCTGTAGCGTCCTTTTGAGAATGAGCGTTCTTTTGACTCGCCGCTTTTTTTTTTTTTGCTTTCAAGAAGGTTAGACATTGCGCTAAATTCAATGTCCAGTACATAAGAATTGGAGAAAGGAACTGCCATTCAAATATGAAAGGTATAGAAATAACACCATGTTTTAATACGGATATTTTAAATAAATAAATATAGAAAAGTGTTAAAACTATTTATAGTTTATTGGATACTAGTTACAATAGTAACTATATATATTAGGTTGGTGCAAAAATAATGACGTAATAATGTCGTTTTTTGACGTTAAAAATACGTCAAAAAACGACATTATTACGTCATTATTTTTGCACTAACCTAATATATATATATATATATATATATATATATATACAACAACCATAATAACAGCTACAACCTCTGTTAACAAGAAAAGTTAGCAATAATGACATTTCTGAATCTAAAACGCCTTTTGAATCAAAGGTCCAAAAATAGTAAATCTTATGAAAAGGTAAATAATAAATACCCTATTGTACTTGATTCGCATATTTTAGAGTCTGTAGTAAAAACAGAACCAGTGAATAAACTTCTACCAAAGCTTTATTGTACTTTACTCTGATTACTTGTCTACTGACAGATGTAACAGGGTGCTTTTTATACCACCTAGATCTTAAGGGGAGGTAACTGATGATTTATCAGTACACTAATAATATGGGGTTGTTAATTTTATAACAGGACCATTCGTTTTAGTGCGTAGGAACATTTATCTTTGTTTTACATTTAATGTGAAATGAATGATTTTAACCTCTTCATGGCTATCAGCAATGTAGCTCTTGAGAAATTTCTTTGTCGTGTTTTTTTTTAAATTCCAGCTTTGAATCTTATAGGGTCTGACGGCCATTTGGAAATAACGATTGTTTTGTATCATCCAAAAAAATATAAAACGATTTTTCTGGATCGTCTTCCTCTGGCGGTGAATTGTAGAGTGATTCAAAGCAATTCGTAGACAATGATGAACGCTGGGAAATCATTGACTGCTTAATATAATTCAATGCGATATATCGCAAGAAATGTCTTTATCCTTCAACCTTTTACTCTGTTAATGAATCGTATAGTGAGTGAAGGCGATTCCCTGTTGGTGACGGCTAGAGAAAAAATTATGATTATTCTGAAGCAGCTGACGAGATATATTCCGAGTGCTTTCGTTTTTTCCCGTTTAATGTTGTTTTAATCTGGTAAGAAATGAGAAAATTATTCAAAATAAATCATAGACGGCCATAAAAACAGTTAATAACAATGATTGTCGGTGACCAACTGATGATATATATTGCGACATATTTCTTTTTTTCTGGCAAAAAATCTTATTATGATACAAAATATATATTTGTAGATGGTGATGAAGTCAGTGAAAGCAATGATTGAAGCAGCAAACGAGATTACGAGATATTTGTCGTTGACAAATAAGTAATGAAATCGTTGATGGTAATATTTTTCATTTAAATTATTCTTTACTTGTTGTACAGTTTTAAATTATAATAAAACACCCATTGGCCACCTAAAGAAGTATACATAAACAAATGTTCTTTTATGAAAATTTGTAATCAGCCAATGACGTGAAATCAATTTAATGGACATACGCATTTAAAAATAGTCATGGCGACCTATTGAATGCCATTTCCTGTATTAGTATTGGAAAAAAATTAATGGTTCTGGTTGTTTCAAAAACTGCTTTTTGCGTACAGCTATTTCTACGGTTTACTGATAATGGTAGCAAAAGGGAAAATCCACTGTGCGTCATTTCTGTGGACGGAAATCCCTTGTTGATGAAAGTGGTTGGAGGAGAATGGTCATGCTGATTCAAACTGATAGAATGGAAACAGCAGTTCAAATTTTGAGAGGCACGGTAGAGTAACGGATAGCGTCACGGATTGAGGAATCGGAGAGCCGAGTTCGAATTCCAGTCGGATCAATTACATTCACTTACGTGCTAATACCCTTGGGAAAGGTATGATTCATCTTCTTCTCCCCCCACCTATGGGTAAACAGCAGGACAGACTTAGATGGCAACTACCGCAGAATGAAATGGCAACCTACTGCGAGAAAAAAATCTGCCTCGTCAGTCATTTATCGAAAGATACATGATCGCCTAAGCGTGTATCACGCATGGCATATAACTGACTGAGTTCAAATAACTATACTTTGCAAAGGAGAGGTATATAGAAGAGCATCTCCCAATGTACATCCCGTCGGACTATGAAGCTAAGGCAGTAGAAGACACATCTCGTCAAGAAGCAGTCCGCAAAGAATCACAACAAAAGATTGGATAAACGTTGCCTGCGCTGATGAGTCTCGATTTCTACTGCAACAATCGTAGGGTATGAATCCATTCTTCGTTGTATCAATGGTTCAGTCTGATGGTAGTGGTGTAACGGCATAGCAGATTTCTTTTGGCATTCATTGGGAGCCTTGCTCTCAATAAAAGATAGTTTAATTGCGGCAACCTACCAAAGTATTGTGGCTTTGTTTTATGCACCCTTCACTGGTGTCCACTATCCAGCATGTCACAAATCATGACTCGTAGCACATTGATTCATGGAACACAGCAATGAGATTTCATTGTTAAAGTGAACTGCACAGTCACGGAATCTCAATCCCATAGAGCACCTTTGGTATGTGGTTTAAAAGAAGATTCTAATCATGAATGTGCAGTCAACCAATCAAGTCGAATTGCAGGATGATATAATAATGATATAATAAAAACCAAATATAATGACCCCAAATTTCAAAACTTCAGAATATCGTCGAATCAATATTTTTTTTTTATATTAAGGTTCACCCAGCACAAGGCCCGAGAGCCACTCGAGGTAGATGGTTTCATTAAGGAGTAATTTATATGGATAGAAAGGGAAGTTAACTGTTAACTCAAAACTTGAACAGTTTAAGATTGTAGTGATCTTGGAAACTCCCTTTTGGGAGTCTGTTCCACAGAGCAGTGGTTCGCGGGAAGAAGCTGATTGAGTAGAAATTATTTTTCGCTGGTGGAATACAGAGGGGAATGAGGGTGATTTGTTACTATGTATGTGCCATGACGGGTTCTAGCGGAACCAAGGAATATAGTTCGCCCGAGCACTTTCCATAGAAGTAGAGATAGATCAGTGAGACTCGCCACATCCCGCCGATGAGAGAGAGGTTGGAGGGTGGAAAAAAATTCTTCTCCAAGAAGGACTCGGAGATGATTTTGAACTTTATCAAGACTGGAAAGTGAGATCTGGACAGCTCTCGCCTAAATATAGCAAGAGTACTCCATTTTCGACCGAAGAATAGTAGTGAATAGTATGAGAAGTCAGGTACTATTTACTTATTTCAAGAAGATTTGTGGCATTTTTAAAAGCAAATGGCGGTACAACAAGGTACTAAAAGATTATAGTTAATGAAGTGTATTATATCAACAGTATTTCGTTCGTTTATTTTCCGGCTATCATCTTGTTTCCTTTTAGGGCTGATAGGGAATATCTTATATTAGTTTATTCTTTTGTTGTTGAGCAAGAAACGTCACTACAGAGACGACAGACAAGAATAAACTAATATAAGTATCAGAAAAAAATGGACATCTGAAGATGATTGGAGAGCATCGGCCAAGAGATTGTCTGAACAAGAGCATCTGTAACGAGTTAGATGAGAAAAATTGTTCGACTAAATCTGGGAATAATAACTCTTCCTCATCTTAAAATTGAAACAAAGATTTATTAGATTATTTATGTAAATATAGCTGGCCACTCGTATTCGAGGATATCCGTCTACTAGGGTTGCATGCGATTCAGTATTGCAGACGCTTCCTCAGGCACATTTTGTGTTTGTTCAACACCCACAGAGTCCATCTGTGGTTTATACTGCAACTATGCTAAGCAGACCTTAGTTACAGTTTCTGGGAAAGAGCGTAATAATAATTTCAACAAAGCCAGCACGCTCAAGCCCTCGGCCATGATGACCTGTGATTCGTGCTAGCACATCAATTGACGTCAGCAAAGGCTTCCGTATACCGAATTTCACTCACAAGGCTTGGATCAAAGACACGTGGTATGGTTTTCAGGCACTTTTTAAAAGGTGGTGCACACTGGGACCGACAACATCAAGAAGTCTCCTTCATAACAAATCGACCATGTTGAGATTCGAAACCGGGTCGCATGGTCAGAATGTGAACGTTCTAACCACTCGGCTACGTACCCATAGATAATATATAACGTAAAGAGAATTGGTATGTAAAGTGAAATCAGCGAGCCGATTTCGAATTCCGTGCAAGTCATTTCCGTTCAATTTAGACATTTTTTACTCTCTGGAAAGGAAAGAACCTGCCTCTAGCTATTATTAAATAGCAGGGTAGACTGGGCTCTCTAGCCTTTGTTGGTAGTCTGAGAGAAGGGAAACTTTAAATTCCAAGTAGCGGAGAAGAGAGGGGGGACTACTATGTTTATCTTTCACAGTTTACAGGTAATAATGAAAAGGAAACTGGCGTCATAATCGATCGAACGGATATGATATTAAAATATTATTGTCTTGTATTTATTTATTTATTTATTTATTTTATTTTCTTCTTCTTCTTCTTCTTCTTCTTCTTCTTCTTCTTCTTCTTCTTCTCTTCTTTTTCATCTTCTTCTTCTCATTCTTTTTTCTTTTGTTATGGCCCGGTTCCTTGTACTACGGTGATAGTCCAAGGTAGAACACGCACATAGAATAACACAGATATATTATAAACAGGAATATATACAGAGAAGTAGAAAATGTTATTACGAACTTTCTCTTTCTTCTTATTTTCCCCTTTCTTTTCACTTCTTCCTCTTTTCTCTTTTTCTTTTTCTTATTTTCCTTTTCTCTTTTTCTTTTCCTTTTGCCTTTACTCGCTTTCTTTTCCGTGTTTTTTTTCTTTTCTTTTTTTCTATTCCTTTTTTCATTTCTTGGTATTTTCTTTTTCTTTTTCCTTTCCTTTTCCCTCTTTCCTATCTTAATTTTTTCTTCTTCTTTTTTTCAATTTACACTTTCATTTTATTTGCTCCATCCCTCATTGTATTCCTTTGCATTGACTTCATTATCATCATTCTGAATTTTCACGCAATCCAAATTAATTTCCTAATAACTTTTCTTAAGATTACCTTAACTGTCAGCGTAGCTTCCAATCGATCTCTTGTCGCCATAACAACTTCAGCAGCGAATATTTGAATCATTTAATGTCAATTAATCATAAGTAATTACATACTATTTACAATTAAAATTATTATTTTAATTAATACTTATTGATAAAATTAAAATTGTTATTTAATAATGCAATGCTAATAACGGAAAATGTCAAGAAGCTATCATTAATTCGGTATAAAAGTATCCTCTGTCATTTTTACATAATGTTAAGAAAATCGAGAAGAGTGCTTCAAGTTTAATCAACTCTTTATTACTTGTGCAATCAGACGATTATATTAATCCTTCATTTAAGTCTTCTTTATGCAACATATCTCTTCATAACGTGGGAGATTATCGCTCTCCACAACTTTCTATTCATTGTAACCCTTATCAGGGTGGAAAATAATTCATCAAGCACAAATCTACGTTGATAATTTTGAACTTTGTCGAGATTGGAATGTGAGAATTGGGCAGTTCAAACGAGTTGAAAATAATACATGCAAGATTTCACAGTTCTAGCATCACACCTTCATAGTCAGCCTATGAACTTTTCAGCCCATCATCGTACCTGGAAAGTAACATTGAAGTTATTGATAAAGAAAGTTGAAATTAATGCATACAAGATTTCACAGTTCTAGCATCAATTCGTCATAGTCAGCCTATAAACATTTCAGCCCATCCTCGTACTATATTTCTGGTCTGATCTGCATATTGTGTCTAAAGTATATGACTGGTACCTTCTGGAGAGTTACAAAGAACATAATTTGATTAGAAGCTTTAGCGACGTCATATATATTTGTGTCCCACTTGAGGTCTGGTGTGAACATGAGTTTCAACAGATTCCCTATACAATGATCCGCGTTGAGTGTAATTCATCACCATTCCCGGAGAAAACTCAAGTTCTACTCTGAGATGATGAAACGTAATGTTCAGAAAATAAATAACATACAAACACTAGAAAATTTGAATAGAAAGCTTAATGGTAGTGCCCTGTCAGTCGTCTTTAAATCTTGAGAGATTTTGATGTTGAAAATTGCTACACACATACACGCACACACATATAGAGTATAGAGTTAGGGAAATCAGCTACACACCGAAACGTAGGTATACGTGTATATATATATATATATATATATATATATATATATATATATATATATATATATATATATATATATATACAATACAAACATAAAAACTGAATGAGAGAGATTTTCATACGTCGAAATCAGCGGAAGAGTTCATCATATATATATATATATATATATATATATATATATATATATATATATATATATATATACATATATATTTCATTCACAGACAGTACTATTTCTTTGTGCCACAGCTCCTCAGTGCGATTGGGCGTCTGAAGCCTCTAGCCAGGATAGGAACCCGACCGATTTGCTGCCAGTCGTAGTTTGTGTGCTACACACAGACACACTATATATATATATATATATATATATATATATATATATATATATATATATATATTGTGTGTGTAGTACTTTTCCATGTAAAAATTTATCATCATTAATCTTGTATAAAACTTACAATAATTCCAAGAGAATATATTTGTTCAATTTTATATTCAATTTAGGTTTATATTCAGTGATTACCGGAAAAAATTATATTTTATATTTTATAAAGACAATGCTACTGCAAAATAATTCCATTGCTTTTGACGGAATGTGTAACTTCGTAAAATATATTATCGATAATTCTTTTCTTAATTGTTATTATTTTACCATTATTAATTCTTCCACATTTTATCTTAATATTTTATTTTCAATTATTATTATTATTATTATTAGTGCTAAACTTTCATTAATTACTAACGCTTCAGTTACAATTGCGACTATTTCAGCAGTCTCTTTTCAAAGTCTCTTATTCACAATATTCTTAGTCGTAGGCGTTGTTGTAGTTTTTGTAACGCCGAATAATGATTGGACCACAAATAGCAGTCAGAATTAATTTCGAACAACCAAATTGTGTTGACGGTAGCGAGCCAATAAATAGACAGAGTGATGGCCTTCAGCAGGTTTTAATCCTAATTGTTAATAGCCTTAGGGATGACCAATTTTAAACATATAATTATATGATTTTTCCCTTTTTCTTTTCTTTTTTTTCTTTTTTTTATAATTTTACACTGACTTTTTGTCATAGCATGTAATTCTGAAATTGTCCATATTTTTTTTTTGTAATCGGGGTAGTTTAAAGTTTTTATTTTAGTTTTTGTGGATCGGTTGGTGAGTTGGTCTGATCAATAATGCAATGTCTTCATTAGGCTTTTTTCGCGGGAAAAGAAAAAACGCGAAAAAGACGTTTAGCTGTAGGTTTATTGAAACGAACAAAATGGTGTAAAGAAGAGAAAGAGGGATTTGATGGAGACTGGGTTTGCAATGTGAATCGAATCGAAATCATGTAGACTTTGGATAAAATTCATACAAGAAAAAAAAATGGTCAAAAATTGAAGAGCCACAATGCTGCCAGTTTTCCCGAATTAGAAAAAGCCCCGAGGAAATCAACATCATTATCATCTGTCAACATTAGGAACATAATTGTAAAGGCATGAACCCTCAACACATCACTGTACACACTCGTGCACGCAGTTATATTTGAATGCAAACAGTTCAAATTGACTGACGTTTTAATACTATTGTTCCCCGAATAAAATGCCCAAGAACCACTCAAGATAGAAGGTTATTGAATGAGTTTTTTTATGAACGTAAGAATAGGAAGTAAGTGTAGATTATGATATGTAGTATAGACAACGGTATACTATAGCCGTGATGAGATTAAAACTGAAATAATCCAGCAAACATCCATTCAGGAATCGGTTCCAAAAAGCAGTGGAATTAAGTGTAGATTATGATATGTAGAATAGACAACGGTATACTATAGTCGTAAAGAGATTAAAACTGAAATAATCTAGCAAACATCCATTCAAAAATCGGTTCCACAAAGCAGTGGCTCTTGAAAAGAATCGGTCTGAATGGAACTTCTTTCTTATCGATGGAATATGAAGGGGATAATTCCATGTTGTGTACATGGTATGGCTAATCTTATCTATAAAGGCCTGAGAAGGCGGCACCAAGGAACGAAACTCTTCTGAACATTTTCCATGGAAATAGCTATAAAGAGAGGGGCTTGTGACGTTCCGTTTGTGGGGCAGGGATAGTAGGGTGTGAAAATGAGCGCTTAGATCTTCCGTATTATAAAGTGGAGTAAAGATAATTAAAACTGAGTTGGTAAGGTAAAATGAAAAGAAACGAGAAGACAGGGAGATAAAAGAATATTTTACGCTCTGGGATTTAACAGTCAATATCTAAGTGGGTAGTGCAGTAACAGACGAAGGAAAGTGGCGCACAGAAAGCCGCATAGGAATCTGGAAAGATGCCTTCCAGAAACTAAGGATAGTATTAAGAGATAATAAAACAAGAGAACCAAGAATAATAACACTAGCAGCATGACACGGCGTTGCCCGTGCTTGATTCAAAAATCGTACGACTCATACAGCAATCGCTATCACTTGACTTAAAATATTCTTGCTCTTCCTTGCCTTTAAAGGAGTGCCCTTTGCCGTGCTGATGTTGCTACATGTCTTACTTCTTGCCTATCTCACACTGCGAATTTTTTCTAAGCTCTATACTAAACATTAAATCTGTTACGAAAAAAGAACTAAACAAAATGAACACAAAACGATCAGCTTTTAAAAATGAGTCGTAACTGGAAAAAACGAATGAAAAAAGAATGTTAACAACAAATACTTTTCACACCCAACCCAGTTCGGCGGAATCAGAATCAACGTTGAGCTTAAGCAAGCAAATGAGCCAATTGGAGTAAAGTGCCATGCAGATTTAAATTTTTCCCACTTGTGATGAATGCAGCTATCGATTTTTTTGCATGCTAGCATGCTAGTTAACATTCGTGTCAGTCAGCTATTGGCTCTCACGCTGGCCAATAGAATCTTCCTGCCTATTCGTGGCAGCCAGCTATAGGCTCTCACTCTGGCCAGTAGAAAATAGCCGCAAATTACATGAAAATTGCCGTAGAAGCATGAAAATATCGATTATGTCCACTATCGATGGGAGTTGGGAAACGCAAAGTCGATCTTGGCCTTTTCGCAAACTTGGAGCATGTGCATGTAACTTTTGGTACAAATCCGTCAAAAATTGCGGCCGTGCATTCGTCACACACACACACACACACACACGCATCCTGCCTTTTATGGATAGAGATAATAAAATAAACTCTTATGTAATATCTAATTTCCCATTTGGGTGTTTATGCTGAATAATCTCCTAACTGGTGAAGAAGAGACTCGAAGCGATGGACATAGGGTTCTGTTGACGAATGTTGAGAATACAGCGGACAGAATATGTGAGCAATGAAGACATGTTAAGGAGGATATGATCTGCAAGAAGCGGATACTTACAACCAAGAACAGACAGACTAAGTTCCCGCTACGTACACTGATTTGTTTTTTACGGCTTATCAACCTTTTACTGATTATTTAAAGTCAGAAAATGTTTTTCGATTGTAAGAATTATTTTTTTAAAAGATTAATAATGTACTGATACAAACACTACTTTTTAAACCCATAGCTGCGGGGAGAAGATCTAAATTCAAACCTTTCCCAAGAATAAATCTTCCTTGCATTGAATACTTGCTGCCATATATGGCCTGGTGCTCCGGCTGTTCATCTAGAGGTCTTCGAAAAAATCCAGAGACAGATATGCAACGTAAATGGTCCTGATCTAGCATCCCGTCTACAATCACTTTCTCACAGACGTTCTGTGACTTTCCCTGTGTCTTTTCTACAAGTATTTTCATGGTAACTGCTCCGACGAGCTACTTTCGCTGGTTCCCAAACTGCATAAATTTAAGCGTGGTACTAGGTTGGCATCTCGGTCCCACCCTTTCACTGCTGAAACGACTAAATGTAGCCATTTCTTCTACTCCAACTGCTTCTAATCTCACACCTCCCGTCAGTGGAACTCCCTTTCTATCACTTGCTGCCCTGATAGCTATAATCTTCAAATATTCAATTGTAATGCCAATCGACATCTTCTGATGCCTTGACGTTGACACCTGTCCTCTTTATCCTTTTTCCAAATATTCCTCTTTACTCTTACTCTCACTCTCTGTAACCCCCTTGCATGCTAGTGCCACTTCCGCTTTGCTTGGGGTCTGATTTGCTTTTAAAAAAAAAACAGCATTCGAGAATAAGTGAATATGACGAAGGCGATTGAACTTGGAACACACCTTTCCGCTTTCCAATCCCAAACCGTTATCCTCCCACGCATCCAAGCTTACGGCACCTGGTATTCCCAAGCGGTCTAGACACTGAACAGGCTCGACGTTGCTTAACTTCAGTGATCGGACGAGAACCGGTGGTTCAGCGTGATATGGCCGTAAGCTCTCCCGAGAAAAGAGCGCTTGTAGATTTTAACGCTCACAGGACATACTGGCGACCAGAAAAGCAGAGGTGAACAGCAAGCAACCTACTTAATGAACCTGTGCAAATGAATGCCAGAACATGGGCAAAGGGAGAATGGTAAAATATTAAAAGTTACTTAGATCAGAAGACATGCGTTAGTGGAGACCCTTGATCAGTCACGTCTTTAAGAGATTTGGCATATCAAAGAATAGAATACAGAGGATTTATAAAGTCTGTGAAATTTTATACAGATACTAGCAGGCTTCGCCCGCTTGCTATCGCATTGCAAATTAACATATATTCGCTACTTGAAATTTTCGAAACAAAAATTTTAAATGAACATTTCATTCATAAATTGACTTGTTATAGTTAAGGAAAGTTTTACAAATAGATGCCAACTTTTTGGACGCAATTAAAATGCAAATTTCAAACATTTTTCTGCATTATATAAGATAATATTCCTAAACAGAATTATTTTTTATATGAAAATCAAAACACTTGGATAAAAGAACACAAATAAAGGACAGTTAATTAATGAAATATACTTTTTTAAAAATCAATATGCAAATTAGTTAAACCTAAAGAGTGATATCACTTAGAAGTAGATAATATATAATGCAGATATTGAGCAGGTAGCGTAAAAATTACTATAAAGTAGTAGAGCTTTTTTAATCCAAGAATTCATTGGATAATTGTGTTCCAGTTTCGAATTTATTCATATAGTATTCCATAATATAGGTTTTACTTAATTAGCTATTATGTTTCTCTAACTCTTGAAATGTTGAATGTATAAGTAATTTCTATTTTCCCATCTTTATACTATATTATTTTTTTCTTATAATTTGTTTCTTGTTCTGTCGCCTATGAAATAAAAATAATTGTACAGAAAATAACGATCTACGTACATCAAATCGTCTTTAAATTAAGTGGCAGCAGAAGAATTATCATTGAATTTTTAAAAGGTACGCTTAAACATTTATTCAATACTTAAATGCAGCGATTAGTTTTGAGTTCTTCTGTAGTTTATTGATGCGTATCGCATCTACACTTCCCTAGCTATTGTGATGATGGCCAAACCAACAGTCCTCCACAGGAGCTAGTTTAGATGCCGCCCGAACCATGAAGACAACGCTAATGGCTAGTATAATATATTAATATATTATTTTTAAACCGGCATAATCCGGCAACCTTGAATCTGTGCTTTACGAAAATCGTCCCCTGCGATTAACTTTTTTAGGGCTTTTGAATGAGCTATGAATAATTGAAATCGGACCAGTGGGAGCGGGGAGTTGCTTGGACACACACGCATACACTATACCTTATATTTAAGATAGTTATAGTGATTTACTAAGTGAAGCTTAAATGTGGCATAAGGTCTAAAGTACAGAGCATCTAGTGAGGATCGAACTCACTTCTCCATAGTTATCGATACGCCGGGACAAACCTGCTAAAAATTATAGCATGTCGAAGGATTTTACACAGGATCAAATACCGGCAATTAGCATTTATGGGAAATAAGTAATAATCTTTGTTCCGAAGCAGCTCCTCTATACAGAAATTCTACACCGGAAAAATGAATTAGAGATAGCATTATTTCGTCAAGCAACGTAATAAAATGCTGTTAAGGGAAGTAAATAGAGATAGATTATAATCTTTCTCTCTTAATTCCTGCAATGAGGAATTATCATCATATTAGGTTGGTGCAAAAATAATGACGTAATAATGTCGTTTTTTGACGTATTTTTAACGTCAAAAAACGACATTATTACGTCATTATTTTTGTACCAATCTAATATTTACATTATTATTTATTTATCCTCATCTTTGTTGTTGTTATCACAATATTTCGTCCATTTTGCTTCCCGGCTTCAATCATGTGTATGTTGGTTCACCTATAGGAAATTCCGAATTCTGAACCCTTTATTTAATCTACGGGAACAGACTGTTCTTTTTTTCACTGCTCATGTCTAGGGATATCATTCTTATTTTGAGCACTGCTCAGTTATTGCTTGCTCTGTCTCCATTGAGTCCTATTAAACAACTCCCGGCCATTACTATTTCCTCAAATTCACGAACCAACATTTGAATCCTCTGAACTATTGTACGTGGAAGAATTCTATGTGGAGAACTTGAAATCTTGCACTTAACTCGCTTACAGATAAGAGTTGCTACTATTTGGCATGCTCGATGCAGGCGCAGAAGCCACGAAGCAGCAGGAACTAAATTCACTGAAGTTTACCTACATCGACATACACCTGATGAAGACCACAAGACATAACGACCGAAGCGTTGTGAAACAATAACAAAAAAGAGGGCAATAGTTTGCGTGTTAATAGTATAAATAAAGTATACATGGGTCGGCTGAAATGTTCATAAGCTGACCAAGTATAAATGTAAGTAGACAGAAAAGTTGGTAGAGTAAAAATGATGTAAGTCTACCAGAATACAATGGTTGGTTTTGTGTAGTTTGTTTTACGGCATATCAACCTCAATGCGTTATTTCATGCCGACAAGATTTTTAGTGCTGGTAATATTTTCAAAAAATGTACTGCTGGTAATACTTCCCCCCCCCCCAAAAAAAAACGTTTTGCTTGTAATAATATATTGCTGATAGTAATTTCTTTAAAAATTCATTGCTGGTAATCATTTTTTTAATAAAAATATATTGCTGTTAATAAAACCTGTTTTTACACGTTTTTACCCCAGTGTGGGGATTAACTGTTTGCCCATAGCTGGGACCCTAACAGGTGCTACGACCCCGGGTCAGGGTGGACCTGAGAACACCAGCAATGAAGAGATGGTTTCACGCTTCTCAAACCTCTGATCCTTGCTGTCGGATGTAGTTTATCGTCTTACCCAGGACGCGAATACAATAGTTGGACATAGCAGTGACTCTATGATTTTATCAAGGAATACTGTGTTTGTTAGCCTTTTTTTGTTAATGAACGAATAG
Source organism: Acanthosepion lycidas (assembly GCA_963932145.1). Classification (NCBI taxonomy): domain Eukaryota; kingdom Metazoa; phylum Mollusca; class Cephalopoda; order Sepiida; family Sepiidae; genus Acanthosepion; species Acanthosepion lycidas. Next base: position 46,273,122 of record OZ010580.1, on the reverse strand, counting down.
TTGAGATGTAACACGTGGATTATTCATTTTGAATTAAATACCATAATATTAAGTTATTATGCATAGAAGAGACATGTTGAATTACTAGAGTTCAACGTATGTTGGAGTTCTTTCTTTTTTGCTTTTTATCTTTCATTTTTCATTCTTTCTTCTTTCTTTTCTTTCATTCATTCTTTATTTACTTTTCTTTCATTCATACTTTCTTATTTATTCATTTTTGTTCTTTTCTTTCTTCCTTTATTTCGATTCTCTTTCTTTCTTTTTCTTTCTTTCTTTCTTTTTGTTTCGTTTTTTATTCTTTTTCCTATTCTTTTGTCCTTTATTTGTTTTCTTTCTGTTATTACATTCTTTGTTACATCTCTTTATTTTCGTTCATTCTTTCTTTCTTGCTTTTCTTTCATTGTTAGCTTCTTTCTTTCTTTCCTTCTTTCTTTCTTTCTTTCTTTCTTTTCTAACCCCATTTCTAAATCCTTTTCTATTTTATCCTTTAGACTTTATTTCAGTTTTCGTCACTCATAGATTTTATTTCCTTCCATCTGTTCTTTTAATTGACGTCTTGCTTCCTCCTTTTTGATTTTTATTGATCGGTAGGTTTTACTACCTATATATATTACCAGGTTTTCATACCTTGGCTTTTTTTTAACAACCTTTCTTTCTTAAAACATACTTCATCTGAAAGTTTAATAAGCTTCAAATAGAATTTTTCCCATAGATTTTCTTTAGCGTTCCTCCCATGGTTTCTTCTGCCCATTCCTTCTTTTATATTTGCTCTTTTAATTAAAGACTTCATCGTAAATCATTCTAACTTTTCATTTCGTTTCTTTCTTTCTTTCTTTCTTTCTTTCTTTCTTTCTTTCTTTATCCAGATGTGGATTTTGTGAAATTACCCCTTTTTGTCAAAACATTTTGTATCCTTCCTTCCTTCCTTCCTTCCTTCCTTCCTTCCTTCCTTCCTTTCCATAAATAGTCCAGGGCGTAGGTCACTGCTTAGTTGTCATTAAACATACCGTTTTTGTTCCTAATGAGATCGATGGAACACCAAAGATTGTCCGTCGACCCCGTGCCAATATTCACGCAACTTCAAAGGATTTTTCTCTTTCTTTTTCCAGCTGCGATTGATTGTCTCGCCTCGCCTTCAATGTGTAATATTTAAAAACGGCGTCACAGTCTTTTGTCATTTCATGTTTTAGAAGATTTTGTTTTTTAGGAAATGATGTGTAAAGCAAGACTAGACACATAGATATGTTTACACACACACACACACACACACACACACACACACACACACACATATATATATATATATATATATATGTATATATCTTTTTTCTGTTTAGGATTGGGTTTCCAGTTCCTTATAAAGTCCTCTTCTGTTTCACTTCCACTAACTCGAAGAGTCTTAGTGGTATTACCGCCCTCCTTGGGGTTAAATGATTATATATATATATATATATATATATATATATATATATATATATATATATATATATATATATATATATATATACACTCGGCTCTCCCGTCGAATTCAACGTACGAGGGTCAAGCAGATCAGTTCCAAGGAGACCGACAGCCCGAAACCAGCCCATGTGATTTGATTATAACAGTGAAGGTTTTGTGCAGAACCATCAACATTTTTTGAAAGACCGAATACAGAGACCTGGTGCACTACGTGTCACAAGGTCCCCAAACGATACGCACACGCACGCACACACACACACACACACACACACACACACACACACACATATATATATATATATATATATATATATATATATATATATATATATATATATATATATGGCTGGCTATTCTTGTTTTTCAAGTTTACCTGTCTGATTGGGCGTCTAGTCAGTTCCTGCCGCATACATTTATTCACGTACATTTGTGTTTGTTCAACGCCCAAAATGAACAGATTCCTCTACTCAATTTCACTGACAAGGATCAACTCGTAGTTTGGCTTTCAAGCACTCTGGTACCAAATTCTGGAACCGCCTACGCAGGCTGAGAGAATTAAGAATTCACTTTCCTGAGAAATCGACCCTTGTGAGATACGAACCCGAGTCTCATGGTTGATTGAATAATCTAGACATATGTCTACTTTAATTTTAATCCTTTCAAATTTATGGATCATTTTCTTAATGCCATTAAACACATTAAGAAATGCATCATAGTTTTTCCTACTCCTTTTATTTTCTCAAGTACTTTCAATCTCGTCCAAGATTATCCTCAGCGGTGTATTGTTAAGAAAAAATATAATGTAATAGAGAGTTGCGATTTTTTTTGTAAATGCGCATGAAACGCACTTTTTTACGCAAAATTTAACGTTATCAAGGGAGGTAAGTATGTATGTATATGTAGTGATGGCAAGAGGTCTAGGAGGAGGACATCTCTGAATTCAAAACCTGCGAAGTTTGGTTTGGGGACCTTGTTGTATACTGTGTACCAACTCTCTGTATTTAGTTCTTTCAAAAAGTGTCTTTGCTTCGGCGCATGTAGCATTATATAACGTATATTTCGCAACATCATGCAATTTATCTAGCCTCCTGTTGGCGCTTGATTTTTGTGCGCGAGCCCACTTCAAAGTCAGAATGTTGAAGGTCGGTTTTCATGGTCGAGCATAATTAAATTATTCAACAGATTAGCGCAAAATATTATCTACTTATCTCGATTTGAGCTGTACACAAGTTTATTTTATTAAACAGCATTAATGTATTTCATTTTGACAAACAGAACATGTATAACAAACAGGTGTTTTCCCAACAAAAGTTTTTTATGCAAAATAAGGCCTCCGGAGACAAAAAAATTCAGTTATGACATTTTTACTTGTAACTCCAATATTATGGTCTTATGCCAAACCTAGATAAGCTGAGTAAATGGATAGCAATGTCTGCTTAGTTGCTTGAGTAGTTGTGTGCTTTCAACGAAGGCACAGATATAATCCTGAATTTTGAAACAAAACAAAACATTATGAGACTGAAAAATAAACTTAGAGAATAAAAAAAGTGTGTTGAATTGCTATGTAATATCTGTCTTCGTATATGACAGTGAATACTGGAAAATTTCTTCCCAGTTGAAGAGGAGACTTGAGGCAACAGAGATATTATTCTGCAGAAGGATGATGAGAATGCTATAGACGAAACGTGTGAGCAACGAGAGAGTTTTAAGAAAAATAAGTACAAGACGGTCGCTTATAATGAGAATAAGAAATAAATACTTAAACCTTCTGGAACGCATAATGAGGGTTTGGAGAATTTAAAACTCACTAGACAAAGTGGGCCAGAAGAAAACGTCGAGTAATCTAAAAAATGAGCTTGTGTAAATGGAAGGTAGAGCAGGACCTTTTTTATGGCTTATCACCCCTTTGTGGGTATTTCAAGCCGAAACATATGAACTGTAAGAATAATTCCTTTCTTTTGCGAGTGAATATTGCATTAACAATTTGTTGAGAATAACAATGTCTTTTCCGGATACATGTCTTATTAACCCATAGCTGAGGGAGGAGATAGATTCTTACCTTTCCTAAAAGATTTTGTGAGTAAATGAATATAAAGAAACCGACTGGAATTTGAACTCATTCCGTGTTCTATCCATTACACCGCCCACACATCAAATTAAGCTTTGGAGAGCCATGAACGCGTAAAGCCTGAAGGGACACGGTACATTATAGAAGAAGGTAGGGAAGAAGACTTGAAGAATTTAATTCTCACATGATATACAGAAGGTGAGTGAAGTAGAGAAAAGAACTGAATAGGTTTGTAAGGTTGGGACAGCAAATTGCGATGGAAGTGTGACGTAGGAAAAAGGGCACAAAATGGTGAAAGTATCGCTGAGAAGAGCCAAATATAGAAAGCTGTGGAAAACTATCTTCACTAATGGCCTGAAACGGTTGAGTTCGACAGATTTTAAACTATCCATGTTAACTCCGTAGAATAACCAGTAGTATATGGAACTACGCTAGGCGATACAGCGGCTTCACACGTACGTAAGTGAAGTGACATGTCGAAGGAAGAGATGTTTATACGCCCCAATATGTTTTCCAGAAGACGATACGGAATAAAATCTCTAAATACAAGCCAGGCTGAAATTTTATCAAATATATCTATTAAATAAGAATAAAATAAGAAATGCTTGACTGTGGGAAAGGTACACCATTCGTTAACAGCAGATTTCGATATCTGTCGATATTTCTGAGATGAGGTATTATGCACGTTATTTACATTATTCAGACTATTGTCCTCATCTTACAGTCAGTAATAAGGAGTTCCAGAGAAAAGCAATAATAACAACTAAAGTTGCAATATGAGCTCTGGTAAAAACATGTGTGATAACAGCAAAAAATTACAATATGAGCACTGGTAAAAATGGTTGCTGAAGACTGGTTTATATTACCCTGAAATCCATACACAGATGTCCTCAAGAACACATAGCACAGTGAATAAAGCCGTTGGTTAGATCCAGTGACAGGAACCAAACAGTGTGTGTTCAATACCCGGTTAAGGCAGTGGAGAACTTTCAGAGTGAAATTAACAGGAGATAACTGATAACTGACATCCATTAAACATGGCACGTGGAACTAGAACAGTCTATCCCAGTGAGCAAATTAAAGGGTTAAGTTCGACATTCCAACCACCTGAAGAAGGCCGGAGCATACAAAGGCCGAAAGGTTGTAATAAATATGGCGACAAAGATGAGGACAATAGTAAGAATAATGTAAATAAAGCATATTTCGAGTGTCTACATTCCCGAAACAATTAAAGTACTACTAAGTACAACGGTAAAACGAAATAAAAGGGGTTTCTTTGTTTGATCGGATGGGTTTAATTTATTTTAAGGCGCCAGGCAACTGCTTCTGCGACTAGACTGCTGTAGATGTAAGTGTATGGTACCTCATTTGCAGCCAAATTATCTGTGCCGTAAACTCAATATATGCATAGTCTTTTACGGCTGCTAGATCAACGACCAGACAATGTCGGATTCATCTTAGACTTGTCCCCAACTGAAGCTAAATAACCCAGTTTACTCTGTGAAACTGTAATGAGAAGATATGAATTCGTGCCTTTTCCAAGGTATTTGCGCGAAAGCGAACGCAACAGCATCGGCTGGGATATGAACTCGACACATAAATCTCAATTTCTACACTGATACGCTAAGATATACCTACGTCTAGATTAAATATTAGCAGTCATTTATTATCTTCTGATGATTTCAAATTTCCTGCTTGATCGCGCGCTTACATGTCAGTATTTTACAGAAAATTATGTATTAAGAATTAATAATTTTGAAACTCGAAATTCATTTTTAAACACTGATTTTTCAAGGACGCACGTATTAGTCTTTTATTTTTTCTTAAAGTCTGATCGGTTCGATTAGGTCAAATTGTCAGCTGATCTTAACAGTGATCTAAAATCTGCTCTTAAATGGGACAAGAAATGACTTGTTAATTTTAACTCCTCCAAAACAAAACTGTTTCTATTAATCATCTGAGACTCCTTTCTACCTTACATCAGCATGGCTGATGCTAACCACCAAGGAAGTAACTTGTTGCCCTTTCTCGGGTTAATGTTCTCTCTTGACATGAAGTGGAAAGATTATATTGAATCAATTACAAGGCCCTCTCCTAGGTAATTTGTCTCACTGCATCGTGCGAGACAGTTTTTCTCTCCAGAATCTATCATACATATTTAATATCTACCATTCGTCCATACTTCAATTATTTCTGTCTGCTCTGACCTGCTGCTCTTGCTATATATTTAGAGATTCTTGATAAAATACAAAGAAGGGTCTGCAATGATACAGGACATAACATGCCTCAGTCTCTTTCCGATCACCGTAATGTAACCCGCCTGTGCCTTTTCGAAAAATACTATTTGTGATGTCAAAGATCACTCGTTTGACATTTTTGTAATGCCAACAAATACGCGTTGCCACTTTCGTAATGCTCGTTGTAGTACAGCCTTTTTAATCGTAGATACAACTATAATACCGCCGCTGAGCAATACTGGTGTCAGACGCCTTCGAATATCACCCACACTAATAGTACTTACCCGATAATACTCACTCGAATAGTAATCCGCATAGCGATATAAATAAAGACAGAGCAGAAAATAGAGGTCCGAATATTATTAGGTTGGTGCAAAAATAATGACGTAATAATGTCGTTTTTTGACGTATAACGTCAAAAACGACATTATTACGTCATTATTTTTGCACCAACCTAATAATAGAATATAAAATAGAAATGGCGATCAATCAGTAACAGGCTACCCTCCCATATATGCATTTTCTCTATCCTCACGTAGTCTACCTAAATCTATAATGGGATCGCCTGTTTTTACTCACTGGCGATCTATGTTCAAACTCGAGTGTCGGCAGAGACACTTTATTCCTATATAACAACTCTAATGGTAATTGTCATGATTAGGTTTCCACTATGTTTTCGAGACTATCCCAATTTAAGCCCAGCGCTAGATCGACAAAAAACGTCTCATCGTTTTACAGCTGATATTGGCTAGATTTAACGGTAAGTTCTATGTTAACATTTTCTCTTCTCGAAATTCCCGCCTGTGAAACTCTTATTTAGTTTCTTGCTTTCCAGACAAGTTTTGATCTTTACTAATTTAAGTGCAATGTCAATCGCTATCTACTGTCTTCTTGATTCCTCTTCTTTTATTGTTCTCACCATTTTTTAATGTTTTCTTTTTTATTCTTTCACTCTCAGTTGTGTCTTAGTGGCTTTATAGCCTTCCTTGGAGTGAAATGATTAAAATAAAATACTGTCTTTCTTTTGGTAGTGTCAGAAAATGTGCAAAAATGGCGGAATAATCCAGTTAAGACTTCACTCAAGAGATCGTAATTCTTGAAATTTCCGACGCCACCTGATATCCCTTTTCTCTCTCTCTCTCTCTTCCTCTCTCTCTCTCTCTCTCTCTATATATATATATATATATATATATGTCTATCTGTCTGTCTGTCTCTCCATCTGTCTGTGTGTGTATATATATATATATATATATATATATATATATATATATATATATATATATATATATATATGTATATATGTGTGTGTATATATATGGTAATGTATTTTCATTTATTTTTCCGACAAATTATTACCACTTAAAACGTTTTTTTTTAGTGGATACTCATATATGAGTAGACGCTTCATTTATTTATTAAACCGAATATTTATTTTCGTCTCCCGGCTTGAATATTTGAGAAGAATATGCGCGCATTTGCGCGCGACGCGCGTGTGTATGTGTGTGTGTGTGTGCGCGCGCGCGCGTTTGTGTGTGTGCGGGTGTGTGTATCTTTGAGTTGCGATTCAGGCACGAAAATTAAAACGATATGAATTCATGGGAGTCAGGAATGTGCGTTTCCGTTAATAAGTAATAGAAATTTGCCCTGTCATGATAATCTCTCGGCTATGGAAGTGATAGCGCATCCCCTGATGGTGTAGATGATATGGTGTTCGATTCCTGTCGAGAGGCCCATTTTTCCTTAGTAGGACTATTCGATGCGAACCGATTGTCACTGATTTTGCCGTTTTTAGAAAATAAAGAAAACATGGTTTTCCTAATCAAACACACCTCTCTTTTTCTTTCTCTTTCTCTCTCTCTCTCTCCATATATATATATATATAGTGTTTTCCTAGACTGGTTGCCACCTTACGGCAAGAGACTATCGTCTCTACTTTTATTTAATCCACAGCAGAAGGAAAGTGGATTCTTGTTTTTTCACAAATGAAGGAAACAGTAACGACCGAAATTTGAACTTGGTTCGCCGATTTCAATTTCCACGCTGATAACCGCTAAAAACCTGCCCATCCTGTATTTTTATGCTGTAGATAAAATTAAAAAAAAAAAGACTATATTTAGTTCAGAGCTGTGTCCCAGTCAGACATATAGTCCTGTAGATTATTACTACCAAATAGTGAGTTCTTTCCTCATTTGATGAGCCACAGTTGAGCAAATGTAGATTAGGGCAAGTCGATTTTAGAAATGTGGTATTGCACTCCATTGGAAATTTGGCGCGTGAGATGATAAATAGTGACGCAAAATATCTCTTTCCAAATCGTTACCCTTTTTTTCATTTAAAGATTAAGTTTAGATTCAAAATTGTAATGTTGGAATGTAATTCCGGTGATCAGTGAAAGCTTTATAGCACCAACTTATAAAATTCATAATTTACCGAAGCTTTACAAACTCTATATTGAAAAGATGCAAGGCACACGTACATTATTACTAAATCATTGTGCCATCAAATAAGATCTTCATTTATTTCAAAGATAAATTATACTGAGGAATTTAGCTGTATTATAATGTAGTGTGATTTTTAATAAACAATGCAAATTTAAAACATTGTATCTCATAATTTGTGCTCAGCAGTATTATGGAGTCACATATATATTTATCTGGTTTTTGTTTTTAATTAATTATGATCTAACAAATGATCTAACAATTCTTATTCCTTGAGTACCCTTGTTAATTATTGTTTTTTGTCGAATACAGATAAAAATGGCATAATTTGCTTGTGCTGATTCCTAGTCTGAATTCTATTTTGAATATGTATTTTTCATTCAATTTTATCTAATAAAAAAGATACCAACTTTATTTGGATTTATTCTTGAAATAGTAAAATTTTGAAGACAGTTTGTAAGCAAAAACCTGCAGAAATTTGGTATTTCTGTAGATTTTTTGCAGAGGACATGTAAATCTTTAATACTCGAAAGTTGGTAAAAGCTATAAATCTAACTTTTAGTAGCACTACTTACCGCCTTAAACCGACGCTTTCACACTGAATGCAATGTTGATTGTCTAAATAATGTGAAAAATCAACCCTCCCGAATATACATGGGTAAGATAAGATTAGCAGGTATCGATATTATCTAAGCTTTGCCTAATACGAGCGGAATCTAGGGCGTTCACTTGTGGCCTTGTGCCTTACTTACTGTATTTCCCTGTTTATGCAGCATTTTCATTTTGTCTTATTCTGTTCCTTCATCTCTTGTCTAATTTCTTGTATTACCATTCCATTGCTGAAACGAAGCCTGTTGTTCTCTCTGAAGAACGCTCGACACATGGACGGCCGTAGGCTTTGTTCTCATTAATAATTAATTAGTTGATTATAGGTTAGCCTGGAACGCAAACTGAATCATTCATGAATAAAGAAATCGTGCTAATGAGACGGGCGCTAATCATTAGTGCTTGTTTCATTTAAACAAGGGGGAAAAGAAAAAGAAAAAAAAAACACAAGAAATATTTGTTTGTTCTGTTGCGTTGTTTTTGACTTGAATTGTATTTTCTTGTTTGCATCAGTATTTATACCAAAGGGTTATCGAAGAATTTTACATCTGGGAGACAGATGGACAGGGTAGAAGAGATTCTTCCAAGAGAAATCAAAGATTTTCTTCTTCTCTGATTGTCGCCATCAAGAATTTTATTTTTAAATCAATTTCTATGTCTACTGCTACGGAAGTTGGATCGCCGTGTCGTACATTTTTTCTTCTTTTTAGAATCCATTTTACACATTTATAAATCTACCATTCGTTTGAGCATTGAATAATGCTGTTATATCTGGTCTGTTCTTTCTACTGTATACCTCGAGATTATTGGAAAAAAAAAACCCCAAAAACTAGAGTACGGTCTGTAACGCAATCGATGATGACCTGGCATCTCGATTTCGGTCCCTTTCTCAACGACGTAATGTGGCTTTCTTCTGTCTTTTTTACAAACATTTTCATGACATCTGCCCTGATGATCATTGGTACCTCACGGCAAGAAATGCTACTAGATTGGCGACTAGGTTTCATCGTTTTACTCTTCAACTATTTAGTGTTACAGTTTTTTGTGTATATATATATATATATATATATATATATATATATATATATATATATATATATATAACTAGTGAGTTAGTCCAAATGCCTTAACTCACTTTATAGTCCACCAATAGAAGGTTAACCAATCAGAAGCCGCAGAACATTCTATCCGTCGTGTATAAAGGCGGCCATTTTCGTTTACCCTACCCGAATGACCAGTGCCAACTTGTCAGCGAAGATGACAGAAGGAAGTATTACGCTCTGCTACTTTGCTGCGATATCCACTGCTAACCTGAACTACGCTTTCCTACTGTCTCCGAAATATTCACTGCTAACCTCTGGATTCTATACTCGAAGACTATCGTCATCTGAATAACAGTTAGACGCAGCTGAATGTTCTGTTCTAATAGTTACTTTTCTCGCACTTCTTGCCTGTGGAAGTCCCTTCCGATTTCTTGCTTCCCTGCCAACTACAATCTTCAAAAATGTAAATACAACACAGATTGCCATCTACTGTCTTCCTAGTTTTATTAATTTTCCATTCTTTTTCACTCCCTTGCGTGATAATGGCATTATCGCCTTATTTTGTCCTGAAAGGTGTAGAAGTCAAGTGACTTACCTGCCAACATGGCTGCCTCCTTCTATTTCCTTGTAAAGGCAAGCCAGCTGATTTTACCTTATTTTATAGGAGAGCGCCTAATACACCAGTTGGGTTGGTCCATTTTGCTAGAATGGACTTTCCCAATACATTTGCATGAGGGGTCTTTATTCAGCTATATATTTCTCCATAAATGACTCAAGTCAGTTTGGCTTTGGCTACATTTGCCTACTTGTGTGCTAAACCACTGGCAAACTAGCTAATATTCAACAAAAGGGTTAAAGAAATAGATTTAATTTTCATTCTTCATTTTATGAGATTTTTTATTTTAAATAAAGATTTTCAAAACTGCCCCGTAATTATAATACCTCAACAAATGAATACTTTTCACTAATCGACCCTTATTTAGAAAATCTGCATACTTTATGACTATATCTGTTGCCGTCAGGATCTGAATTACCTGATCTTTCACTGAAAGAACATAGATTGAAGGTTTTTCTCCCATGCATTTATTTCTGCTCCACAATATTGGTGTACTGGGTGTTTTCAACATTCACATATCTTTTCACATCACCGAAACATTTTTTTATGTTTATACATTCTTTTTTATAGATACAAATATTTAAGTAAATGCTTTGTTTATAATAAAGAGTATTAAACAAGATTTACCGGCCTGAATGTCCGAGAATATATTCGTCCTCCGACAGGATTCGAACCTGTATCCTATACGGAACCGTCATTTAGCTTGACGTGCCTTTACCGATTTGGCCACAGAGGAACGGTTAGCAAGGTTGATTTTACTGTATTTTAAACTTCAATCTTCCATGAATCTCTCACGTACATTCATATCTGCTCATGGCGTATCAAATGTAAACAAATGACGTCACACATTATGAAATGGACAAAGTCCGACAATTATTTAAAGACATTTTTATGTTCATACATTCTTTTTTATTGATACAAATATTTAAGTAAATGCCCTGTTTATAATAAACAGGATTAAACAACATTTACTCTTTTATTTATCAGTAGATCAGCTGTGTTCTAGCAGCTACTGGTATTGGAGAGCTCATAAAGTTCTTTTAACTATAATTATACACGTTAGCCCACAACCAGTAAACTTCTCTCAGTCCATAATCTAAAGAGAAGTGAAATGTCAATGGGAAGTGATGATCCTAAAGAAGTACCCTGACTTGTAGGGTCTAGTCTGGACAGACGAAAACTCTCTTTACTAATTATTAGGTTAGTGCAAAAATAATGACGGTTTTTGACGTTAAAAAATACGTCAAAAACCGTCATTATTTTTGCACCAACCTAATACTAAATCTATTAGGTTGGTGCAAAAATAATGACGTAATGATGTCGGTTTTTGACGTTAAAAAATACGTCAAAAACGACATTATTACGTCATTATTTTTGCACCAACCTAATACAATCCTTGCGATTTTTGGTATGATAACTGACTAGCGGAGATCATACCAAAAAATATGTAATGGTAAAGTCTGTCATGAATGAAGCAGTTTTCGTCTGTCCAGACTAGACCCTACAAGTTAGGGTACTTCTTTAAGATCATCACTTCCTATTGACATCTGAGTTCTTTTTGGTTTGGGTTTGGCTGACATTCATGCTATATGCGTATTAGTGGATAAGATATTGCGAAAGTAAGATTCTGATACTTATTTAGTCGTTTATTGTTTGTGTCATTTTCCGAAAATCTCTTAATGGATTTTCTATAGCAGCTCTTAAAATTCTTTTTCTCGGTAGCACAGAAATTTTGATTTTTTGTGTCAGTTATTTTCCATGACTAGCGTCAGGATTCCTCAAAATTTTACGGATCACTGTGATAGAGCTATTTTTCCCCCTAAATGTTTCTTTATTGTAATCTCTGGAATGATCTTGGAGTACCACCATTATCTAGTTTTATGCCAAATATGAAGAGAGTTTCCCTTGATGCAAACAAGAAATCATTTATAATTTCCAGAGGATATTTTATGGAGCTCTTCAGTATAACAAAAAAACAAAACAAAACAAAAAAAAAACCCCAAAAAACAGTGACTGTATAATTACTGCCTGCCAAGAAATTTGATTTATTTAAAAAAAAATACATTTAACTATTAAAAATTGAATAAAATACTTTAGAAGTAAATCTATTTAACATGAATATAATTTTCTGAAATGAAAGACAGATTTCAGGAGAAAATCAGTCACATTTTCATATAGGAACATATTTTGACCAGAGGAAGAAAGTCTCGATGAAACATTTTGTATCTAGGAAGATAAAGAGTAACATTCTGATCCCAGTAAAAATGTGTCCCCCCGACATCTCCTCCTAAGATCAAAATGTTTCTCTCCGAATCTCCTCCTAGAATCAAAATCTTCCTCTATCTTCATAGGATTAAATTATTTCTTTCCGAATCTCTTTTTCTTCTTCTAGAGTGTGTGTGTGCGTGTGTGGGAGAGAGAGAGAGAGAGAGAGAGAGAGAGAGAGAGAGAGAGAGAGAGTGAGAGAGAGTGACTGACAGAGTTAAGAGAAAATAAACAAAGAGGGAGCTTTTGATCCTAGGATGAGAGTCGCTGTGAAATAATTTGATCTCAGGAAGATATACAAGTGTAATATTTTGATCCTACGAAGTGAGTCGTAGAGAAATATTTTCCATCCTAGTAAGATGAACGAAAAAATAATTTCTTCCTTAGATGAAACTCAGGATGAAATATTTTGATTCTAAGAGAGACAGGGAGAAACATTTTGATCATAGGAAGAGCAATGAATCTCTTCATTGCTCTTCCTATGATCAAAATGTTTATCCCTGTCTCTCTTAAGAATCAAAATATTTTCATGGTCAAAAGTAAGAGGGAACATTTTCATCTTAGGAAGAGATTCGGGAAGAAGCCTTTTGATTTTAGAAATTTAGACAAAGAAGATCATTTTGATCCTAGGATGAGAGTCGAGGTGAAATATTTTGATTCTACCAAGATAGCCAAAGAAGGATATTTTGATTCTAGATTTTGTCCAGATTTTGATCTAATGAAGATAGTCCAGATTTTGATCTAATGAAGATAGACAATGACGAATATATTTGATCATAAGGAGAGAGTGGAGGGGAAATATTTTGATCCTACGAATATAGACAAAGAAGTATGTTTTGATTCTATGAAAAGTGCCTGAGAGAAAAATTTGAGAAAATATTTTGATTCTAGGAAAATTGACAAAGAGGAACATTTTGATCCTAGGGAGAGAGTTGGAGAAAATATTTTGATCCTCGGAAGATGAACAAAGACAAACATTTTGATACTAATAAGAGACCCGGGAGAAAATATTTTGAACCTACGAAGGAACTTGGGAGGAAATATTTTGATCCTAGGAAGAGTTAGGGATAAACATTTTCATCCTAAGAGGAGAGCCAGGGAGAAAGATTTCGATCGTCTGAAATTGTATAATAACGAACATTTTGATCGTAGGAAGAAAATATTTTGATCCTAGGAAAATGGACAAACCTTTGATCAGAGGAGGGAAATCGGGGAGAAGCATTTTGATTTTAGAAATTTAGACAAAAAAGAACATTTTGATACAAAGAAAAGAGTCGAGGGGAAATATTTTGATCCTGCAAATATTGACAAAGTGGAACATTTTGACCTACGAATGAAAAACGAGGAGGAATAGTTTGATCCTTGAAAGATAGACAGTGAGAATATTTTGAAAAGTGTCAAGGAAAAATATTTTGACACTATGACGAGACTTGGTGTGAGACATTTCGATTATAGGAAGAGTCTTGGTTTGAGCATTTTTATCCTAAGAAGAGAATCGAGAAGCAACTCTTTGAGCTAGGAAAAATATTGGATTGAAAATTTTGATCCTAGAAAGAGAACTGGGGACAAATATTCTGATCACAGAAAGAAATCGGGAAAGTAATATTTTGATCCGGGACTGACAGTAAATATATTATTCTCTCATGTAACAGCGATCCAAACTGCTCAACTGTCGGACTCTCTGCAGGGAGGAACCCGGACGAGGCTTTGCCGAAGGGCAAAGTTTCGTCCGGGGAGGTAGAAAGGCCCGGATCCGTATATGCGGGTTCTACGGGAATATTTTTGGCCTAGCCTACTGGCTCGGAGAACCCACGGTAAACTTGGCCTTGTTTCACATACATCCCTCGTAGAGGGGGGGGGCTGTTAAATATTAATATACTCTTCTCCCAGATAGAAATGCCAATACATACGTATTTCTATAAATTTTTTATAGGTATTATGCTGCTATAATAATAATAATAATAATAATAATAATAATAATAATAATAATAATAATAATAATAATAATAATAATAGTGAAGCCACTTCATATTTAACACGAATAGCAATAACATGGATTAGGACAAAAATAAAATCATAATAGTGAAATTTATTTATTTAAACACAGAAATAAGAATGTAATAAAATAATGAAAGTGGAAGATGTGGAGAATCACAGTCGTTTATTTTCTGACGCCACATGACACGTACTAATTAAAAACATTTCTTTTTAATAACTAGGTCGCTTAATATTTGGGAATGAATGTAAAAAGTATAAAGTTTCTGATTAAACTCCTTAAATATTTGAAGGAAATATTTTTATCTTGAAGGTCAACTTTGTGCATTTCAAATGAAAAAAATTATAAATGTTCAGAAAACGGGAAATGAAGTCTTCTCATAAACATCTGTTTATGTTCAGATTTAAAAGTTGTATCTCTTTTTTTTTTCTTCTGTGACCTGCACGTTCATTAGGAGGCAATTGTGTAAAATTTAATCATTTTTTTTCGAGATTTCTAAAAAATAATCCTTTCAAAGAAATTATTGAAATACAAAATATGGGTCAACATTATTAGAAAAGAAAAGAAAATGTCACAATTGAAAATGTCGATTGGAATAAAAATCAAGCATAACTGAGCGTGTGATTTAAAATCGATCTGCATTTAGGTGCGCGCGTAGACACACACGCGCACACACAGAGACAGACAGACAGACAGTCAGACAAACGACTACCGTCGTAGAACGATGGTCTGTAAGTTAGTTTTCTAAAAGAGGAGTTGTAAGTTTGATTTTCATTATGGGCTCAAAAAAAAAAAAAAAAAAAAAAAACCCAAAAAACCTTATCTACTGTAAGTTTTTACATCCGAACTATTTTTAGTACAAAAAAAAAAAACACATATAACTAACATCAGAAAGAGACAGCGGACATTTCTAGGGCAGGTAATGATGAAAGACGGATTGGAAAATTTGACTCACAGTACATATTGAAGGCACGAGAGACAGAGGAAAGCAACGCGTAACATACTTGATGAGCTTACGTAAATAGTTGCCACAATATGTTTATGCGAGATATCAAAAAGACAAAATTTATTCAAAGCTACAAAGGACAGGAAATTGTGGAGAGCCATGATCACCAAGGTTCTGAAAAGACATAGCGCATAGAAGAAGAAGAAGAAGAAGAAGAAGAAGAAGAAAGCCGGCGTTTTGTAGTTTCATTCTTATTGGGATCTACTCTGTTATAACCTAGTACCACACTACGCTTAGTAAACGAACGGTCTTTTGGAAATTCTTATTTCCTTTTTAGAATTGGGTTTCCGGTTCCTTCTAAAGTCTACTTCAACTCTATACTTTTGACGTCTCCACCTAAACTCTGAAACTTTTTTTTAATATTAGGTTGATGCAAAAATAATGACGTAATAATGTCGTTTTTTGACGTTAAAAATACGAACCTGTATTCTATACGGAACCGTCATTTAGCTTGACGCGCCTTTAACCGATTTGGCCACAGAGGAGCGTTCGGTTGGCAACGCCCGTATAGGGTACAGGTTCGAATCCTGTCGGAGGACGAATATTTTCTGAGAAGATTTCTCGGACATTCAGGCCGGTAAATGTTGTTTAATACTGTTTATTATAAACAGAGCATTTGCTTAAATATTTGTATCTTTAAAAAGGATATATAAACATAAAAATGTCTCTCTCTCTCTCTATATATATATATATATATATATGGATAAAGTGAGAGAGAGAAAGTATATTGAAGCGGCAAGCATTTATTCAAAAGTTTTGTCAAATGCAACCGACAATGTCCCTTTAGATTTTTATTGTAGTTTTCCAGTTTTCGAATAAAAGTAAATAAGCTAAATGGATATAGGTGTTTATCTCATTTATTTCTATTAGGTTGGTGCAAAATTAATGACGTAATAATGTCGTTTTTTGACGTATTTTTTAACGTCAAAAAACGACATTATGACGTCATTATTTTTGCACCAACCTAATATTCAGACATCGACTGTAATATTTCGCCCCCTCTTTCTGTATATATATATATATATATATATATATATATATATATATATATATATATATATATATATATATATATATATATATATGTGTATGTCTGTGCGTGTGTATCTTCTCGTATTTTTCGCTTGTGGTGCTCCCTTCCGGCTCCATGCTTTTCAGCAAACAATAATTTGCAAAAATAAAATGTTTTTCAATGGCTACACTAACGATTATCCTGATTATATATAATTGACTAATATATATATATATATATATATATATATATATATATATATATATATATATATAGGGAAAAAGAGATAAAGTGAGTGAGACAGACAGAGAGAGAGAGAGAGAGAGAGAAAGAGAGAGAGAGAGAGAGAGAGAGAGAGAAAGAGTATATTGAAGCGGCAAGCATTTATCCAAAAGTTTCAAAAAGCAACCGACAATGTCTGTTTAAATTTTTATTATAGTGTCCCAGTTTTCGAATAAAATGCTGTACATAGGTATAAAATTGTTGATAAACTGTCCGAAGTTCGCATATCATTCTGTTTTATTCAAGTACTTTCGATCATCTCAGTCACCAAGAGCTCGGTATTTTCAGTAAGGTAGACAAGATTTTGCTGCCTACATTCTTATATTATATCGGAGTACTTGAATTATTAGGTTGGTGGAAAAATAATGACGTAATAATGTCGTTTTTTGACGTATTTTTTAACGTCAAAAAACGAAATTATTACGTTATTATTTTTGCACCAACCTAATAGAATTAATAGAAAGTGATGTCACGTGAAAAATGTTACATGGACTTAAACACCACCAAGAAAGCAAGTATGGAATATATTCTTATTCGAATTTCTTTGGATTTCTGTTGTATACACATTACTTTCCGGGTCCCAACCAATGATCTAAGATCAGAAATGACATCATGACATTTTCCACCGATCATTTCTGTAAAAAAAAAAGGAGACTAGGATCAAACTATTTTGAATAGATGCAGCTTATCATAATATGTGGTCTGTACTTGTGAGTACAACTTTTTGTATTTTTTTAAGGCACGAATCCATTCAATTAGACTATCCAATCAATCCGAGGGCTGCAACTACAAATAGAATTATTGAGGTCATTATGTGTCATTTTTGAGATTTCTGCTTCAAGTTCCTTGTAGATTGATAGATTTTTTTAGCCCTACAAAGTTATATTACAATCTTCAGGTACTGCCATGTCAATAAGAAATCACATTTTGTTTTTTGCGGTCTTTGCTCATGATGTCTGGTAGATTAGCTTTGATTGTCCTCTTTGTGTGTATTGTAAAGTAACATAAAATTATTAGCGGTCCCATCTCTGTGTGATGTTCATACCAGTTTTTTGCAGTTTTTTTGCAGCTTTTTTTCCAGTGCCGAGTTTTATATTTAGTGGGTGGTAACATCGTGCAACCTAATACAAGATTTTCAATTGTTTGTGGAAATTTCTCACAGAATCTGCATTTCGGTGTTATACAATTTTTGAATATCTGTGCTTAATAATTTCTAGCTAGCAAGCATTGGTCTTGTTTAGCAAGAATAAAACTTTTTGTTTCACCTTTTGACCCTGCACTACGT
>OZ010580.1:46239807-46249807 GCA_963932145.1 Acanthosepion lycidas | reverse complement strand
TTAAAAGAGACTGTTTGACTAACACAAGGAATGTTAAAAAAATCATGTTAAAAAGATAAAAAAATAAAAAAAACAAATGAAAACTACAGAGAAAAGTTCATTTTCTCCATCAAGACATTCATTTCTGTAGTTCATTGCTACCAGCAAGCAGAAATTTTTTTTCTCCTGATGATGGCCATTTTGGCCGAAACTAGTCGAGGAATCTAAATGAAATAATAATAATAAAAACGAAAGAATATTAATCTACAATCCAGTGTGTCTGAAGATTTTAATTTTTTAATATTTTTTATTGTTCAATATATATATATATATATATATATATATATATATATATATTTGTATGAATGATTCATGAATTTATAAATTATAATTGCACCTTTTAATTAAAATTAAAATAACTAATCCAACGTGCAACTCTCGGATAATAAGTGTGACATTACTGTAATTATTGAACAATATAGTTCATGCCATATTCAGGGAAAATCTACCAGTAAAAAAGAATTCTCTTATTGCTATATTTGTACAAAAACGCAGAACATTAAAATTTAAATTCAAACTCAGCGTTGCGACCGTACTTTCTAAAGCAATAACACATTTCTCATAGCATTTTTTCGGATTACATATCTATTTTTGTTATCCTCTTATTACTGAGAAGTAAAAACAAGAAAAAAATCTACTTCCATACCTGATGATGTCCGTAGGAACAGACGAAAGCTTGTAAAAAATTAAAAAGACCTTATGCAACTGGAATTTATAAACGGGGATCATATCATTCATATACAGGTTCGGGGTTGATGTATCTTATTTATATTGTTTGCGAAGATGTATTCTCGCCATTTAAATCATTAACCTCTATATTTGTTTTTTGTATGAATGATTCATGAATTTATAATATATATATATATATATATATATATATATATATATATATATATATAAACATCACTTTCGTTTATTACAATGTATCACCCCATATTCTCCATAAACTTGCCTGACTATTCTGTTAACCTGATGAATATTTATGAGCAATTCCCTACCTAAACATATTGAAAAACCCGTAACATTTTTGTTCTTGTATGCAAATACTTTCCACAAAATAAAATTCTCGCATTTGCCATGATAAAATCCCTCAGAGGACGAAACACGTCGGCTAAGAAAGATTTTGCTATATATATATATATATATATATATATATATATATATATATATATATATATATATATATATGTGTGTGTGTGTGTGTGTGTGTGTGTATATATATATCCGTACAAACCAAGAAAAATAAATCAAAGGGTAGAGGGAAATGAGATACCGAGGTGATGAGAGTGAATATCCGTCAATAAAGAAGGAGGAAAATGAAAATGGAAAGAAGGGAAGAAACGAAGGAAGGAAGGAAGGAAGGAAGGAAGGTAGGAAGGATGGAAAGGAAGAAGGAAAGAAAGAAAGAAAAAGAAAGCAACCGTATGGCATCGGAGAGGAAATCGAAGAAGTCCCTGTTGTACCGTTCTTAGATTAACGCAAACGTCGTGAACATGCGCCCCGAAACGGAACTGCTAATACATAGATACACTATTAAAACCACCTCGGCGCCGGGTCTACAATCCCAAAACCAATATATCTCGACACCGAAGACTAATATTTGCCTAAACACTCGAGGCCATAGAAATGTGCTCGTATTAGGTAATCGTGGGACAAGTATGGCATATTTGAACTTGCCTTAGCGTGTGTCTCTGTTGACGCACATTAGCATAAGCAAATAACTGGAAGGAGATTTCATGAATCACCTGCTGAAGACGCCGTTGATATTTGCCTAGTCGAGATTCGTTTGGCACAGGGCCACACTAAAGAGAGAGTCGGTGAAAATCGAGATCACTTTACCAGCTGTGGTCTGCAAGAGAAGCATCCTTTTACGCTGGAAACATACACAAGCTGCACTTATTCCACAATGCCGATGAGTCAATAACGAATTGGATCCGCTGAAAATATTTAAAGGAATTAAGCTTCTGTTATAAACTGGGGATGCCGATTAAATGATGACAATACTGTTCACCGAGGTAGAGGGTTATAAAGTAAGAGACACAGTTTATGGGGATACATGGAGAAGAAAACGGTTAAACTTAAAACTTGAATCTGATAAGATTGTAGAGATCGAGGAAGCATCCTCTTGGGAGTTGGTTTCACAAAGCAGCAGTTTGTGGGAAGAAGTTGCTCCAACCTTTGCTGCAGTCTTGAGATATGTCCTCACGAGATCTTCCCTTTCAATCTAGTCTCCAGATCTTCTCAATTCTCTCGTCTCCAGATATGCCGTTTCAATGTACTCAACATTTTCCCTTTTCAATTTTAATATTTAGATCTGCCTAATTAACACTAGCCTCCAGATTTTTCCTTTCAGTGTACTCCCTAAATCTGATTTTTCACAGTATTCACCAGCTCTCTCTTTCCCTTTAGTCTCCAGATCTGTCTTTTAATATACTCACCAGATGTGCTCCTTGGGCCTAATCTCTAGATCCGCTTATTTACTGTAGTCTCCAGATCTGCCTTTTAATATACCCACCAGATATAATCCTCCACCCTGTTTTCTAGATCCGCTTATTTACGGTAGTCTCCAGATCTGCCTTTTAATATACCCACCAGATATAATCCTCCACCCTGTTTTCTAGATCCGCTTATTTACGGTAGTCTCCAGATATGCCTTTTAATATACCCACCAGATATAATCCTCCACCCTGTTTTCTAGATCCTCTTATTCACTGTAGTCTCCAGATCTGCCTTTTTAATGTATTCACCAGGTCTGCTCCTTCACTGCAATCTCCAGATTTGCCCTTCACTCTAGCCTCCAGATTTGCCCTTTCAATGTACTCACTAGATCTGCCTTTTCACTGTAGTTTACAGATCTGCCCTTACTTCAGATCTGCCCTCCCCTTACTGTAATCTACTCCAACCTTTACCATGATCAACCGCATAGTCCCAGTGTTCAATTATTTTGTATGGATAAAGACAAGATCTCCAGTAATATTATAGAATATGTGGATTTGATCTCCATATTTAATTTAAGGTCAGTAAAGGTCTTGATTGAATCAACATTGTCACTGATAACTAAACGCATCAGAGTAGTAATTCTGCTTTGAAGCACTAAAATGCTTCTCGACTCCAATGCTGTTGAGGTGCATAAGGTTCGATTGTTTTTCCTTTGAGGCCATTATGTCTTAATTCCAAGGATTTCGATCATTTATTCTGATGTTCGATCTGAATATAAAAGAATACGATTCCCTGTCAACGCCAGCTTCACCATGTCAATAAACAATGCGCAAAGTCAATCCCTTGAAGTAGTGGGACTAAATTTACAAGATCTTGTGATTCTCATATAGCCAGCTTTATGTTGGATATTCGCGGGTGAGCATCGAAAGGCCTTTGTGCATTGTTACACAAGATGAAAAACAAAGGCAATTGTGGCTGAGGAGGTTGATCCTCCTCAGCCACAACTGCCTTTGCTAATGTACACTTTGTCAATTATTTCACCCCATGGAAGGCGGGAATGCCACTCGTACGCAAGGGGGTTGCAGGGAGTGAAAGTGAGAGATAAGATTGACAATAGGCAGGATTGAGGAAAGAACAAAAGATAAACAGGATTCAAGATGACGATTGACGTTGCCTTTACATTTTTGAAGATTGTAGTTTTCAAAGAAGCAATTAAATAGAAGGAAGTTCCACAGGCTGGAAGTGTGAGAAAAGAAAAATTGGGGTAGAAGTGGCGGATGCATTTAGCTATTTCAGTATTAAACGGATGGGACCTAAATGCCAATCTAGTATCACACTACCCGACAGCGTAAGAACTACCCTGGGTACTTGGCAACAGCTCCGACAAACTAAGATAGAAGGGTACAAGAGGATAACAACATTCAGAAAAATCTTCGATCTGCTTACCCTATGTGAAGGGATTATCGGAAAAATACAAATATGTGTGGTCTATATAACATTAGGACGAACTTCAAAAGTGTTTTGACACTTCGCAGACACATCTTCCACGTAAGACCCAACATTGAGGAGAACATGACTAAGAACTGTGTGTACGCCATCCCATGCAGTTGTAATAAGAAATATAAAGGAGAAACAGGCTGCTCCCTTAAGGTAAGACTGTATGAACATCGTACAGCCGTGACACGAGAGGAAATAGAAAATTCAGACGTAGCTGAGCACATATGAAGGGAAAAGGGAGATCACT
This sequence comes from Acanthosepion lycidas, assembly GCA_963932145.1. Lineage (NCBI taxonomy): Eukaryota > Metazoa > Mollusca > Cephalopoda > Sepiida > Sepiidae > Acanthosepion > Acanthosepion lycidas. The sequence goes on along the minus strand of OZ010580.1, from coordinate 46,245,585 downwards.
CTCCCCTCGTGGGATCAAGTTGAAATAATAGACAGAGAACATAACTGGAAAATACGAAAACTTAAGGTGTCAGCACGTATGCTAAGCCACAAAAATCTTCTAAGTAATACAATATGGGAATCAGTAATAGTGCTTGAATAACAACAAAAATTTGCAAACATTTTGCTTTGGTAAAGAATGGTTACTGAGACATTAAGTTTAGAAGTCCCTAAAATCTATACACTAATCTCCTCAGTGGCCCAGTGGATAAGGGCGTTGGTTGGATCCAGTGACTTGATCCAAAGAGTTGTTAGTTCAATAGCTGGCTTTTGCAGTGTTGAACAGAGAGTTGAATTAAAGAATGATAACTAAGGCATGCGGAAGAGGTATGGCACGTGGAACTAAAACAATCGAATCCTGGTGGACGAAATAAAGGGTTCGGTTTGAAATTCCAATCACCTGAAGAAGGCCGGAGCGTAAAACGGTCGAAACGTCGTGAACACGATGACAACAGTCCGAACAATGTAAATAATCTAAATTATCACGCTTAAATTCATGTCATCGGGGCACCAGGGGGAAAAAAAAACTCGTCAGAGCAGTTTCCATGAAAACATTTCCTTAAATGCGGGGTGGGGGGAGTTAAATTAGCTGGCACTATACTGAAAAAAAACTGCCCAGCTCGAGAAAAAGGTAAACTTCATTTTGACTAATTTTTCGTAGAATAGCATTCACTGAACTTTTCTCGAAACTCGACGTTTTGTTTCAGAATCGAAAATATATTGATTTTCATCATTTTAGAAGGGGAGTTCTGTTCGTCATATGAATACAGTATGAAATCAATCCCCATTTCTTTTTTAAGAGTGATCTTTAACTTCTTTTTATTTAAAATGTCAGATTTGTATCTGTGCCCACGCCATTGATAAACTGTTTGCATCTGATGTTGTCCTTATTTCCAATGTTAAATAAAATTTTAAATAAGTTTTTTTTTTGCAAAACAGATTTATGCATTTCCTTTTTTGGCATTGGCACGGGGTCTCATGCACAAACATCGGTAAAGATAACGCTTAATAAAACAAAACCAAAAAAAGAACAGTGATCGATTTGAAACTGTATTTTTATTATGAAAGGGGTACAGCTTTCAAAAACAATGATAAAAAAAAATCAATATTTTTAGATTCTGACAAACATCATGCTTAGGGAAATGTTTAATGAATGCTAATCAACAAAAATAGTCACAAAAACGTTTGCTTATTTTTAACAATCAGACCGGTTCCTCCATTTTTTTCCAGTTAGTTTTCTATGATTGATTTATTGAGAGATTCGTTTTCTACGGGTAATCAACCTTTTGCAGGTTATTTAAAACCAGAAAATAATTTTACTTCGTAAGAGTTTTTTTTTAAGCTAATAATGGTTTAGTAATACAAGACTTATTAATTAACCCATAGCGGGGGCGAGAAGAGATGAATTTATACGTTTCCTAAAGTTATTTGCGCGTAATTGAATATAACGAAACCAAAGGGATTGAAATTCGGCTCGACGATTAAAAAGTCCCGTTACACCACCCGCACATCCAAGCTAACAGACCCTGGTATTCCCAAGTGATAACCCATCTAAGCACTGACCAGGCCTGTCGTTGCTTAACTTCGGTGATTTTACGGGAACCGGTGTTTCAAAATTAGTTTTCTAGATTTGCGTAATTATGCTGAATGGATCTGAAATTTCAAATTTCAAAGACATAACCAAACACGAAATATTTTGGTAAAGGGCTTTCTGGTCGCGTATGGAAATTTTACGTACCACTTTGTATGGTGATTTTTAAAGCATAGCAAAAGTATAGGGCAAGCAGTGTGGATCGAACTCATTATTCAGTTTTAATTGAGCTAGCGGAACAAGCTCGCTAACCATTACACTACGTCGAAATGTCCGTGCGATTTTCTAAGCATATCTTCGATGCGGCAAAAAGACCGAAAGTTTGAGGCACGAACTCACTGTTTAGTCATAATTGCAGTACCTCTTTGTATCAATTCTCACAATGTGCTTAAAATAAAAATAAAAATTTTTCTTTTCAATTGCTTTCTCATCTTTGTTTCTTCAGTCAGGCCATTTAAGTCATCTAGTCAAAATAATACCCTTAGGAAATATATGAATCCTCTTCTTCTCCCATGTCCTGGGTATGACGATAAACTACATCCAACAGCAAGATAATGTTTTCATTAAAATAATGATGCCAGCTATATATTTTTAAAACAATAATGTTGCCAGCTATGCATTTTTGAAACCATAATGTTGCCAGCTATACGTTTTTTGTAAAAAATAAAGTTGCCAGCTGTACGTTTTTGAAACAATAATGTTGCCAGCTATACGTTTTTTATTCCATACAAAATAGGCATTTAAAATTCATATAAACTGGATTTGGCATTAAATAACCCACAGTGGTTGATATGCCATAAAACCCAAACAAACAAAGAAACAAACTTCTTCTTCTCCCCATAGCTATGGATAAATAGCAGGAAAGACCGGGTTCTATAGCCTTGGATAAAAAAAAAAAAAAAAAAAAAAAAAACCTGGTCTACCGCAGAAAGAAATAGCAGCGTACTGGGGGGATATAACTGATTGACTGAGTCAAAATAATAAATGAGGTTGTAATATGAACAGCCCCAAACCGAGAATTTAAAAGAAATAATAACATTTCCCATCAGAACATCAGCGATAATGCCTCTCCACGTGTTCCTTTTCTTTCTTATATGTAAACTGCTATGGCCTCTTGGGATAGATAGTGGAGTAGTTTCTATTGCCTTCTGTGGGATTTCATATTCAGAGTTTTCTTGGAATTTTTTTCTCGAATTTTCCTGGATTCCAGCCTGTTTAAATACACCATATAACCTGCTATATAACCCATATCTGGGAAGAGAACACAAGAATTCATGGCTTTCGTATTGGTAACAGCACGAAAGTGAACTCAACAGACTATCTCTGAATTTGAACTTTGGCTTGTCGATTCCATTTTCCGTGTAAATAATCATTAAACTATCCCCACAATTTGATTATTTTCTGTAATTTAACATTACAGATCCGGCAAGAAATGCCAAGTTAAAGTCTCCATTTCTCTTCGTCCCAATAAAATCAAACCGGAGACTAATAATAAACATTGTTGGCTACTTAACATGGACGTCCGTAGTAGTTGGGCGAAGTATTTCAGGCGTGGGTGGGGTTTAAAAGCAAGTAAACAAAGAGATTACCATTAATACGACATTTCTAGTCAGCACCATTAGGCAGCAACGAGCGATAAATGACTCGGTCCGTGTCCGACGCGGCAGAATTGCGCCAGTGTTTAAGACAAACTGTATTCTTATGCAGACCAAGAAGAATTGTATTGAATTGCAAAGAATTAGCCAAATAAGAGCCTTTAACATGATTTATATTTATTTATATTTGGCGTTTTTTTTTTTTTTTTAAATCCAGTCCAATTCATAAACCCAGACTTGCTCAAGCCTCGTCACGGCCACATCACATTAAAACATCGGCTCCCGTACGATCACTGAAGTTAAGCAAAGTCTAGACTTGGTTAGTATCCAGATGGGTGACCGCTTGTGAATACTAGGTGCTGTAGGATTGGAAGTGCTGGTAGTATAATGGATATCAACCCGGAATTTCTTAATCGAGGAACCGAGATCCAGTTCCCATCTCGTTCGTTATATTCTCCTGACGCGTCAATATCCACGGGAAAGGTAAGAATCCACCTCTTCTCACACTCAGGGATGGGTTAATTAGTAAGACCTATATCATTAAAATATTATTATATTCCCAGTAAGATATCTTTAATCTCTATCTATAAAAGGCAGCATGTGTGTGTGTGTGTATGTATGTGTGTAACGAATGCACGGTCGCAATTTTTGACGGATTTGCACCAAAATTTACATGCACATGCTCCAAGTTTGCGGGAAGGCCAACACCGACTTTTCATTTCCCAACTCCCATCGATAATGGAAATAATCGATATTTTCATGCTTCTACGGCAGTTTTCATGTAGTTTGCGGCCATTTTCTACTGGCCAGAGTGAGAGCATATAGCTGGCTGCCACGAATAGGCAGGAAGATTCTATTGAACAGAGTGAGTACCAACAGCTGATTGACACGAATGTTAACTATCATGCTAGCATGCAAAAAAAATCGATAGCTGCATTCGTCACAAGTGGGAAAAATTTAAATCTGCATGGCACTTTACTCCAATTGGCTCATTCGCTTGCTTAAACTCAACGTTGATTCTGATTCCCCAGAACTGGGTCTGGGTGTGAAAAACTATTTGTTGTTAACATTCTTTTTTCATTCGGTTTTTCCAGTGACGAGTCCTTTTTTAAAGCTGATCGTTTTGTGTTCATTTTGTTTAGTTCTTTTTTCGTAACAGATTTAATGTTTAGTATTGAGCTTAGAAAAAATTCGCAGTGTGAGATAGGCAAGAAGTAAGACATGTAGCAACATCAGAACGGCAAAGGGCACTCCTTTAAAGGCAAGGAAGGGTAAAAATATTTTAAGTTAAGTGACAGCGATTGCTGTATGAGTCGTACAATTTTTTAATCAAGCACGGGCACCGCCGGGCCATGCTGCTAGTTATTTCTAAAATACAACGGTTCAGAGATTAATGTAACATTTGGGCAATTTTGCTTTTACACGATTTGGACAATTTTTCTGTTATGACCAATATATAGATGCACTGTATATACAATACTAAAATCTATTTACTGTAATCTCAATAAGAAAAACATATACATTTTATATTTATGTGTTTAAATGCATTTTTTAATATATTTTAAAAATAAATTTTATGTGCAGTATCCTTTAAGAGTGATCATGGCTCTCCACAGCATTATGCCATTTACATCTGTAAGAACGTTTTAAAATATTTTAACGCAAACTTTATGAGGAAATGTAAACTAGAAGTTTTTCATTTGTCTTTATAAATACACATACACACACATACTCACACACACACACACACACACACACACACACACATATATATATATATATATATATATATATAGTGTCCTTCTCCACAAGGTAGACTTGATTTGAAAGGTGTATATCTTAGCAACTACATATTCAAAACAAATGAATATAGGCTTCATGTTGAGCAATAAAATATTTATTCATCAAAATTCGAAAAAGATATTCAAAGGGATGTAGATTTTAATAACCGATTTCCCAAAGCCTCACAAATGTTCAATATGCACACCACCTGTGACGCGATACACGTCAAGGTGGTAGTCCAGCTCCGGCCAAACACGCTTTAGCATGCCTTGCGTAACATTTTCCATATTTGTGCCATATCCAAATTTGCTTTCCAATTGGAATTATTTCTTGAATTTTCTCAAAAATGAACGTTGCACCCTCTTCTTTGGCCGTGTTCGAGCATATTCTGACATAAAAAAATGCCTTTTCATTTCCAGTGAATGTTATTCTTCACCCTGAAAAAGGGAATGTAAATATTCAACTTGGTTAATTTTTATACATTTTGTTAAAATTCGAGATCATTTGAGCAAGAATTGGCTATGTTAATAGACTAAAAAATTATGCCATTTTTTTGAGACAACATGTATATTATCACTTAAACGTTACTTGTAGTGGGTACCCATATTTGAGTAGACTCAGCGTTTAGATAAGCGATAATCAAACTCTACTGATGATTATTTAAAGCGCGAAACTGCCAGTCACCTTGGAGTGTTAATTTCTATGCACACTCTTGATATCTCCATGTCCTCCATCCTTTTGAGCATTCTTCTCAACCATCTTCAATATAGTA
>OZ010580.1:46217307-46232307 GCA_963932145.1 Acanthosepion lycidas | reverse complement strand
GTTTGAAAATAGTTCATCACCCACAAGGCTGCGTAAATGCTTCTGAACTCTGACAAGGCTGGGAAATGAGGATTAGCCACTTCAGCTCAGATATGACAGCAATACATCATTTTTTTGTTTGATCTTGACTATTGTCCTCATCTTTGTCGCCATATTTATCACAACGTTTAGGCCGTTGTACGCTCCGGCCTTCTTCAGGTGGTTGGAATGTCGAACTGAACCCTTTATTTCGCTCGCTGAGGTATACTGTTCTAGTTCCACGTGCCATGTTTAATGGATGTCAGTTATCAGTTATCTCCTGTTAATTCCCCTCTGAAATTTCTTCACTGCCTTAACCGGGTATTGAACTCACACTCTTTGGGTCCTGTCACTGGATCTAACCAACCATTTTATCCACTGTGCCATGTGTCCTTGAGGGAATAAAGTGTTCAGTTCGACATTCAAACGACCTGAAGAAGGCCGGAGCGTACAACGACCGAAACGTTGTAATAAATATGGCGACAAAGATGAGAACAATAGTCCGAATAATGTAAATAGTGTACGATCAGTAAATTTTTTTTTCTCGTGTTTCCAAGTTCATATGTGACGATGATTTTATTGTCATTTTTCGATGATCCATACAAACATAATTATTATTTGTTTGTAACGATTGTGCAAATTTGTAGAGTCAGGAAAATAGCCGGATCCGATAAAGGAACTACCCTCAAAGGAAACTAAGTACGCATATATTTATCTACAACTGGAATTAGGGGATAAGTGGAATAATGTCTTTCCCAATGAAGTGTACGCAATTTGCTTCAAACAGATTTTACCCTTATCCTGCCAATGTCCGTTTAAACTAACATCTATTTTCCATATTGTGACAATTTTATTTAAAGTTCATAAGTTCTTTCCAACATATTTTAATTAAATTTTCACTTTCGAAAACCATAGTAACTATTGTCTCGTCGTCGTTGACTTTATCTCGTATCCAAAAATTTAATTTCTTCTTTGCAGATCGCTTCCTTTAAGATGATGGCGTTGATGAACAAATTCGCCACCAACGTGGAGGTTCAAGACTAGAAGTTTCAAGTTTCACGAAAATCTGCTCCCGTCATCCATTCCCTATCGCCGTTCGGCTTTGCAAAATTTGGTTGGCGGTGAAACAAAATCAGAGTAGAATGCGTGAATTTTATTAGTGTGGACCTCAACTTACCAAGAAGTGATCCATGCACTTGATTTCATAACCTACCTCTGCGGCACATATGGAATCCAGTAATGAAACTGCAACAGACTGCCGCTAACTGTTATAATGTCGAGTGGCGCCTTCTGCAGTATGCGTAGCCCTCTTCATCTGTTGGTTCAACGGGTGAGATCTGTTGTAATCGTTATTGGCTTGTTCCACCGTTGGAGTCTTTGGGGTTTGTCGAGCCTAGTCTGGGACCTCATCTAAGTGTGGCCCTAGCAGCAGTTTAGAACTTCCGACGGCATTGGTCTCAGTCACTGGACCATATAAGCCTCTCCACTACTATAAGGAGCGACCATTAGAATTACTATTGTCTAGGTAGATGAAAAAAGGACGTGTTATATTAAACCTACGCTAGGAAGATATGTATCAATTACGGTCAAGTCGATATCATTATTCCGTGCGACACTCAGACTGGCCACATCCCCTTAGATCAGATGTCTACTCTACGCAAACGGCTCTCTGATGTACTTACAGTCAACGACGAAATTATTCGTACACACATCAATTTTGAATATTTTTATCCATTTCTCAGAATCTAATGCCCATATAATGCAATTTTTTTTTATATATATTAATAAGCACAAAAAAAAATATAAAACTCAATTTTCAGAACAATAGATGAAATAAAAAAAATTGACAGGCAAATTATGCAAAACAGGAAAATACAAAAATTATTCGTTCAGTATGAAAAATAAAAAAATGAACACTTTTCACAATTTCACTCGTCACTTCTGTTTTTAATATCTGCCTACATTTAAAAAAAATCAGATTGATGACATATGCAAAGACGATCTGTTTCGGATTGCAATTGGTAGAATGTCATGAATAAAGAGAGACATGCAACCTTTTGATGATCGCTGTTGCTTATCTCCTTGCATAAATTGTTTTACGTGACGTAATTAGACGCATGCGCACATAACGCAAATCGATGAGATTCATATATCAGTGTGAAACAAAGTATTTCACCATTTTATTTATATACATCCATTATTGTTTCGTAGTCAAAACAGTTTTCCCGGATTTCTATGACCATACTCCAACTTTTCAAAGAGTTCTATTTATCATATATTAGTTAGAAAGAAAGAAAATATGATAAATAAATAAATAAAACTTTACAAATAATAAAAGTATAATCTATATATATAAAGTTGTGGCTTCAGTCTATTTGTTATCGAACTCCTCTAGGGTTTTGGCGATATACCCCTCCCCACTGCTCATAAGCATATCTATTTTGAAACTACATTACCCAGAGTACTTGGATAAATATATTTCATTTTGATCAAAGGGGGTTCCCATGGCGGGGGCGAGGACACCGCCTCTACTGAATTTTTTTTCCCTTTTATATAAATTAAATTTAAATTTGGACAAGGGAGTGACGCCTACGGTCCTTGGATAAGTACATTTTATTTTGATCAAAGAAGGTCCCCGGAAGTCACAAACTCCCACCACTGAAATTTTACCCTTTGATATAAATTAAATTTAAATTTGAACATGGGAATGACTCCTATCCAAAATATAGAAGGAGAAGTTGTAGGTCACATCAGCAAGACTGAGACAAAATGAGACAATATGGACGTCAAGTTGAGCAAGATATCAGTGGATAGTTCCTTACAATACATATTAGTTGCAACAATTTAACTGTTATATCAATGTTGAAATCTGCTCATCAATTTATTCAATCAAGTATTTTATCAAATGAATATCAATGGGTCAGATTAAGCTGTTTTTGCACCCCTCACAGAATTTTATTTCCTGTGATTTGAATTAAATTTAAATCTGAACAAGGAAATGACTCCTATCCAAAATATAGAAGAAGAAAGCCAGAAGATGGAGGTCACATTCACAAGATCATTGTGTAATACTGAATGCATCATTTTTCTCCACAAATTATAACTGATTTAAAATCAACCATCATTTTCTTACTAAAAAATGTGCGACACGCAAGGCGCGGTAATTCGGCTGGTAATAAAAAAAAAAAGTTCAGAAATTCATATTATCAAATCTATTAGCTCTAAAAAAACAAAACAAAAAAAAACAAAGCTGTCAAAATCCCGTTTCTTCCTTTTCCCCATGACATTGTATTCCGCCAAATAACAATAAATAAGTAAATAAATAAATGAATAAAACGAACAAGCAGGGGATTTCTGATGATATTTTAAAGACAAGGCATCTTTGTATTTGAAGGACTCGATATCAAGAGATAGAGAATAATTATTAATAAATAAATTAAATGTTCACTTATCTTGTGCCTGTCGAGAGTTTCACAGAGATTCCATCTATTCAGCTGAAGACGTGATTGTGAAATTTTCGCGCAGACACTCAAACACACACAAACGAGGGTAGGCTGAAATGTTCCCGGTCTAATCGAAACCCTTTCAAAATAACATCCTTATGTTTCACCATTTACTAAGGTCTTTAGTAGTGTATCAACCTGTGAACATTTTAGCATCACCATATATATATATATATATATATATATATATATATATATATATATATATATATATATATATATATATGTTGTAATGGAATGTCCCACAGTCCATATCGCCTATGTGGACTGACTATATCAGTAACTATATTTAGTGAGCACAGGAGCTTGCTTAGGGAATTACTAGGTGGTTGCTTAGGGAATTACTAGCCTGTCACCCGATTCCCTTTCTTTCAGTAGTGAATTCTCTTTTACAATAATTCTCTCTTCTTTCATATACGCGCGTGTTGGTGTTCCTTCACTCGAGTCTTTGTCTTTGTTTGTTTGTAATCTCTTTAAGGGTACAACAATATATTATCAAGGATTTTTTTATTTTTACTTTAAATTAATGTATGGATTTTCTATGTATGTATCTAGAGTTATAAGAATATTTCATTTTCCAAACACGGCCAGCACATTGTGGCTGTGTTCATAGATGATGTTATTGAGTGTTAGATTCTAAGTTTTTAACGGAACTATATATATATATATATATATATATATATATATATATATATATATGAGTGTCGTGCTGAAAATTTTTTAACAAATAGAAAGACGCTGTCTCGAATGCCAGCCACGCTCAACACTCGAAGACTCTCGGAATAATTACTCCAAGTAGTATTCAAAACAACACAAAAAATACATGTCAAACAGCCCAAGACAGGAAGAAAAACTAACAATACCAAAACAAACCCTCCTTTAAATTGTCTAAGGAAAACGTTTTCAACAATGGCCGGTATAAGCAGTCTTTTAATGTCTCACATACATCAAAAGGAAAAATGTAGGAACGTTGGTAAAACTAAATAAGAAATTAATAAAATTTTCTTTGTCCATTACATTTAATGGCAGATAATTAAAAGAAAGACTGCTGCCCATATATATATATATATATATATATATATATATATATATATATATATATATATATATATATATATGTATATATATCGTGATACTTTAAACGGTATTTTAGTAGACACACTAAAGAGAAAAATATGAAGAGATCAGCATATTTTTAAAATAGTGTCTTTTATGTCCACTGGCCTACACATTCGAGAAAACAAAATAAAGTAGTCCTCTCTGTCAGGGCTCGAACCTGTGCACTCCTTTTTAGGAGAAATCATTGTTTCATCTAGCGTACATTAGATTCCTATAAACTAACGCAAATGACATTTGTTAATCCTTTAGAAATTGCTTTATTTGCGTTTCTGATATCTCAACGAGAAGCTATGGGCTTTCCAAAAGTTCTGAACGAGAGGATGTGCGTTATTTATGAAGCTAAGTCGAACATTGTGTAACCTCTTCTCCTGACTGAGTGATCTAAAGAATTTCGAATCAAACGGTGGTTTCTCCTGGAAACGGCGATACAAGATCGAACCCAGCACATTTTCTTTATTAAGTTTTCATTGATCAGAGAAACGCGCGATAAAAATATCATTGGAATACGAGGCGGGTAAGATAAAAGATAACTGTTGTAGAAAGAATAAAGAATCATATTACAATAAATCTGGACAAATAACTAAAGAAAGCATCAATGAAACAACAAAGAATGGACAGTGGAGGAAATAAATAAAGAATATTTACGAACAAATAAAGAATGGAATAAATAAAAACGTTTTTAGATCTGCGTGAGATGATGCCAACTCTAGAGGTGGTTATCAATTTCTATAATACCTGGTAATAATAATAATAATAATAATAATAATAATAATAATAATAATGGTGATAATGATGATGATGATAATAATAATAATAACATCCTTAATTGGACCACAGCTGACATTAGGCGAATGGATGTCAAAAAGAGGAAGCTTCTCACTTGCCACTGCATGCATCCTCCTGGGGCTGAGGCTGATAGTCTGTATGTTCCTAGATCCGAAGGAGGAAGAGGATTAGTTCAACTAGAAATGTCTTACAAAATCATAACAATCGGTCTTCAAAAATATGTGAAAACTACAGAAGACTAGGTGATGATCTGTACCAGAGAACATAAAAGAAATAAGAAATTTTTTTCAGTAATAAGGGAAGCCCCAAAATACAAAAGTGACTTTCAAGCAGGTGAAGAAGTGCTAATAAACAATAATCCACCTACTGCAGCGGAAATGAGCTTAAAAAGAAAGACAAAACAAAATACACTCGTCCAAATGCAGAAACTCTTTTCATGGTCAAATACTCTGCCCGTGCCAAACAAGTTGATGTAGACAAACCCCGTACCCATCAGTGGGTACGTAGTGCAGCGTTAAAAGCATGAAACCGATGTTTTTATTCTTTCTGCATAGGACCAATAGCTGCTAATTAGAAATTACCAAGCACACATATTGAAAAAAATTATGTTAACTCGAAATGCAGAGGAATATCTATATGCCATTGACCATCAGGTTGCACGGTATTAGCATCCACCAAATATAAAACTCGGTATGACAGAGTAGGCCAATATGTGCACTGGAAAATCTGCAACTTCTACGGAAAAGAAAACTGCAAGACCATATTACAGAGACTGGACCTGTAACAGTTTCATGGGACTTTAAAATACACACATAGGAAACAATCAAAGCTAATCGCCCAGACATCGTGATTAAATACCGCAAAAAGAATGTTTTCTTTTTGACATGACAGTCCCTGTTGATTGTAATGCATCTTTTCAGATTTTCAAAAAAAAAAAAAAAAAAAACTATCAAAATACAAAGGTTTTCAAGTGGAAATCTCAAAAATGCCTCACATAAGGACGTCAATAATTGCAGTTGTGGTCGGGTTTATTGGAAAAGTTTACGATAGACACATTGAAACTCATTCTTACAATTACAACTCATACCTTACGAAGAATTTTATCTATGTAAAATGTATGTTATCCTAAATTGAAAAAAAAATGTTTCTGTTTACAGGAATTAATGAATCGTGAAATGTGCTTTTTGTCTGAACCTATTTTTAATCTAATGGAAATACTGTGAAATTGTTAATTTTATTTGATTTCTTGGTGCCAGTCGGGTAGCAAAGGTTAGAAAGCTAATCTCGTAGGCCATTGTTAGTGTCATCAGATGTAATCACGCAGCCGTATATGGACTGAAAAGTGGAATGCTTGCCGCCAGTCGGGGTTGGCACGCGAGTCTTCCAATTCAATTCTAGTTTGTTCATGGCTTTGTACCAAATTTAAATAAACACGTTGCAGAAAATCACAAACACACGTATGGGGACGAGAGAAAGAAGTTCATCAAGCACTGAAGTAAATAAATAAATAACTGGACTAACAGCAAAGGAAGGAAGGAAGGAAGGAAGGAAGGAAGGAAGGAAGGAAGGATATATGTAAATAAAAAGTGAAATAAATAAAGACAGAAAGGAAGGAAGGATGGGCGTAGACAAAGCATTAAGAAAGAAAGAAAGAAAGAAAGAAAGACAGACAGACAGACAAAAATTAAATAAATAAAGACAAGGAAAGAAAGGAGGGGCATAAACAAACCAATCAGAAAGAAAGAAAGAAAGAAAAAAAGAAAGAAATGACCTGAAGAATTAAAAATGAAGAAAATACCTGAACCCATGATTAAAGAAAGAGAATCAGAATAAAAGGTGTAAGAGACGACTAAAACTGTTGTACCTAAAGAAAGAAAGAAGGAAAGAAAGAAAAATGGAGAGAAAGAGAGAAAGAAGAACCGAGACAAGAAAATAAAGAAAGAAAGAAAGAAAAAGTAACGAAAAGAAAGAACTTGAAAAACGAATGTAGAAAGAATGTATTTTAGAAGAAGACAAGACGACTTCACAAAAATATAAGGAAGGCTCGTGTCGGCAAATAATGAAGAATCACACAGACACACACACACACACACACACACACACACACACATATATATATGTATATGTATATATATATGTATATATAAATATGATGGAATGTAAGTCCAGAGCCATGTATATTTTCTGCGATTCAGTTAGACAGTTCGCTTTCTTTCGTTTCGCTTTTTGCACAATTATTCTGTGCAAACTTAGTTTGTCCAATTTTCGACCAATCAATAGCTTCCTACTGATGTACAATTTCCTCTTTCTGAATTCTTTCTCCTTCCCCTTCTCTTCATTTCCCCCCTCTTTCTTTATCTTCTTTTGTTTTTTTCTTTCGTTCGCTTCCTTTCCTCCCCTCTTCCTCCTCCCAGTGGAAAAAAAAGCCTGTTCTTTGAATTTCAACATGGACGCGTCAAGGGGTCGACCTTGTTTGCCTGCAGCAATCGGAAGTACCTGTGAATTGTACGCAGAACAAAATCGAAGCGGGAGAGCAGGAAGAAAAATGGCGATTACAAAGACGCATAATTCTTATGCAAAAGAAAAAAAAAATAGTGAAAAGAAAAATAGATTCAAAAGAATACAAAAAAGTGAGTATTTATTTGTTGAATACTGGTGGGACGTTGTTGATGTTTTTCGTTTTGACGATTGATTGAAGTGGCAGTGGCGGTAAATCTCACAACAAACTTTCTGTTGGGCTTGAGAGACTGGAAGGGATAAAACAAAGACTATATATATATATATATATATATATATATATATATATATATATATATATACATATATATATATATATATATATGGAGAGAGAGAGTGTGTCTGTGTTTGTGAGAGAGGGAGGGAGGGAGAGATAAAGAGAGAGGATAAGATAAGGTGGATACAAAAAGAATAGCTCACCTGTAATTGTTCTAGCTTTTCATTGGTTTGTTCGATCGGAGAAACGAGTTGCATAAAAGCCAACGGGAGAGACAGTTAAGAAACACCGCCAATGCTGTGGAAAGAAAGAAAGAAAGAAAGAAAGAAAGAAAGAAAGAAAGAAAGAAAGAAAGGAAGAAAGAAAGGAAGGAAGAAAGAAGCTGGACAATTGACGGAAAAAAAGAAAGAAAGAAAGAACCTGGACAAATGCCGGAAGAAAAGAAAGAAAGAAAGAAAGAAAGAAGGAAAGAACCAGTGCAAATGACGGAAGAAAAGAAAGAAAGAAAGAAAGAACTTGGACAGATGATGGAAGAAAAGAAAGAAAGAAAGAAACTGGACAAGTGACGGAAGAAAAGAAAGAAAGAAAGAAAGAAAGAAAGAATGAAAGAAAGAAAGAAAGAAAGAATGAACCTGGGCAAATGACGGAAGAAAAGAAAGAGAGAAAGAAAGAACCTGAACAGATGACGGAAGAAAAGAAAGAAAGAAAGAGAGAAAGAAAGAAAGAAAGAACCTGGACAGATGACGGAAGAAAAGAAAGAAAGAAAGAAACTGGACAAGTGACGGAAGAAAAAGAGAAGAAAAACAGGAAGAAAGAAAGAAATAAAACAAAACTAAAGAAAGAAACAAAGAAAGGATAAATATCCGAGAAAAAGAAAAGAAAGAAAGAATAGGAAAAATAAAGACATAAACAAACAAAAACAAGGGAAAGAATAAATGAGTGAGAAAAAACAATGAAGGAAAAGCTAAAGAAAGAAAGAAAAAACAACAACAACAACAAAAAAAAACGATGAGCAAAGAAAGCGCCCGAACAAACGACTAAATAAGTTGAAAAGAAAGAAAAGAAAAGAAAGAAAGAAAGAAAGAAAGAATAAATGATTGCGAAAAGAACGAAAGAAAAAAAAACCTGGTATCACGACCAAAGAAAGTAGAAAAGAAGGGAAAGAAGAAAAATGAAAGAACCTGAGCAAACGACTGCACAAATGAAGAAACAAAGAAGAAATAATGAAGTGGAGAAAGAAGGAAAGAACCTGGGTATAGAAGCAAAAGAAATAAACCGTAATTGATCGACAGAAGAAAAAAAAGAAAGAAAGATATAACCTGGACAAAAAAGAACCCAAAGCAACAACTTATCAATGAAAAAAAGAAAGAATAAACACCCGAGGAAAAAGAAAAATAATTGAATAAATAAATAAAATAAATAAAAAAATACATAAATAAAGAAACGTATATGCGAATCTTTGAAAAAAAAAGAGTAAAAAGCCTGGACAAATGACCAAACATAGAAAGAAACGTCAAACACTATTTGAAAAATAGGAAATCTTAAAAGAAATAGACAAAGGGTAGAATAGAATAAAGCTAATGGGTGTGGCTGAAAAAACAGATCATACATACATGCATATCTCTCTCTTTCTCTATCAATTATATATGTGTGTGTGCGTGTGTGTACGAGTGTGTTTGAAGATAGTAATAGGGAGAGACAATGAATTATAGAGTGGGGGGGAACAAAAGAGAAGGATTTGCATGCAATTTTGTTTGATTTTTATTGGTTCATTCGTTCGAAAGGCGCCAGAGCTGATATCTTCATCTCAAGTTCTTATGGATTCTTTGTTTGGTCGCCGTAGAAATGGAAGCCACTCTGTTATTGAATCTAGACACAGGCACAAACATATACAACCTCAGCCCAAAACATTCTCTCACGTAGAACTTACAGGTATTGATAAAATGAAGGCGGAATGTCGATTCACAGTACATATACATGATATATACACATTATAATATCACATTGTCGTATTCGTTTTTAGCGTTTAACTATTTCAAATTTAATAGCAATATTATTTTAAAAGCGTAAAGATTAAACCAACAACGGCAAATAACGCGTCAATGGTTGCAATTCAGTCAGATATGTGCAATGCGTCATACACGCTTAGGCGATCATGTATCTTTTGAGGGAGATTTTTTTCCTGTAGTAGGTCGCAATTTCTTTCTGCGGTAGACCAGTTGCCATCCAAAGCTGTAGAACCCGATCTGTCCTGCTATTTAGCCATAGCTGTGTGTGTGTGGGTGGGGGGATAAGACTAGCATTCATATTTTCACAACGGTATTAGTACGTAAGTGAAGTGACTGGTTTTCGAACTGGGCTCTCCGATTCCTCAATCCGAGCCGCTATCCATTATTCCAGATGTGACTAGGAAAGGGATTAATGGATTAACGATTTTACTTGATTTCACTCACTGTCCCACCGCCACTCTTCATGGCAGTTGAACAGATGAGACCAGTGATCTGTCCTCCGTTACGGCAGCGAATCTTGGACGGTCTCCTCAAAGATGAAGAGACTTGTGGTAACGGAGGTATGGTTCCACAGAAGGATAATAAGGATATGGTTCGAATATGTGAGCAAAGATGAGGTTTTGGGGAGGATGCAAACAAGGAGGAACCTTATACTTAACATCAGGACGAGGCAGCTGAAGTTTCTGGGATACACAATGAGGAAGGATGGCCTGGAGAATCTGATACTCACGGGTTGAATAGAGAGAAAATGAGATAAGGGAAAACAACGCATGACATGCCTAGCGGGCTTAAGCAAGTGGATAACAGAACGTGGTCTAGGAGAGGTGTCAGAGGGACGGAACTTTTTGATAGCTGCAATGGATAGAGGGAAGTGGAGAGCCATGATCACCTACGTCCTGAAAGGACACGGCACATAAAAACAAAAAGACTAGATGAGCAACAAGTTCTCATCATCTGTCTATATTTCTGAGATGAGGTGTTATGTACACTATTTACATTATTCGGACTATTGTCCTCATCTTTGTTGCCGTATTTATCACAACGTTTGGCCGTTGTACGCTCCGGCTTTCTTCTCAAGGACACATGGCACAGTGGATAGAGGCGTTAGTTAGATCCAGTGACAAGGTCCAAAGAGTATGAGTTCAATACTTGGTTAAGGTAGTGAAGGACTTGGAGAGGGGAATTAACAGGAGATAACTGATAACTAACATCCATTAGACATGGCACGTGGAACTAGAACAGTCTACCCCAGCGAAATAAAAGGCCCAGTTCGACATTCCAACCACCTGAAGAAAGCCGGAGTGTGCAACGGCCTAAACGTTGTGATAAATATGGCGACAAAGATGAGGACAATAGTCACGATCAAACAAAAAAATGATGTATTGCTGTCATATCTGAGCTGAAGTGGTTAATCCTCATTTCCCAGCCTTGTCAGAGTTCAGAAGCATTCAGAAGCATTTACGCAGCCTTGTGGGTGATGAACTATTTTCAAACTTACAGCCCCTTTCCCGAGACGAAAATTCTAATCGCTATTTAACCGATTACTAAAATCTTAACCCATCAAATCTAGAGTGAAACTATCTATCTTATCCTATAATCTGCATTTAGTTCCTTCTCATGTGTCCATACAATAACCTCAGTAACACTCTACATTGGGTGGATCATGGACCTTTGATGAAGTTTTAGTAAAAAATAAATAAATAAATAAATAAAAATAAAAAATAAACGGGGTGTTGAGCTGAGGGCTAAATGCGTTAGAGAGCTGTGGGCGTTTCTTTCATGAAGGGCTAAAAAGTTAACGCAGAATACTTCTCTAACTAGATGCAATGATAAAGGAATTACTGAATGAAAACAGTGAGGCGCAAAGATGTCCTTCTTTTGTAGGATAATGCATCCGATCTCAATGTCAGAGGGAAATCAATTAGTTTTTGATATATTCTAAAGAACTTGTTCTCAGAGCAGCGACCGAAATCGCCTGAAGCAAGTAAATCCTTTAGGTCAGTGATTTAGACCACTGGGAAGGGGGAAAGATCTACAGGGCGGTGAGAAAAATATGGGCAAGCGGGGCGGGGAGAACATCTGAACCCTAATATACGCCACAGAGCAATAATGTGCCTGGCGTGTATCTTGCCTTCATTTTACAATGTATCCCATTTATATAAAAATTATGGTAATTAATAAACTCATTTGACATGTGATACTAGCATCAAGAAAATCAAAGTTTGACCATAACTTGGAGTTGGTGGGGCGTTAGTATTGTGTCTATATATTTGGATGGCGTTAGGATTAATTTTTTTAGTACGTAATGGAGCAGCAACCCCCAAAATTTTTTGAAACACTGCTTTAGTTCTTAAAGAAGACAAATTTTGTTGACCTGCAGAATAGAAGTACCTACAAAGGACATTTAATTTGATTTGGTTTATTTAATGGCATATCAAATCCTTATGGGTTATTTAAGACTGAAATTTAATTTTCCTGGGAGATTTGGTAATTTTTAAATTCTTTTTATTTCAAAAATATATGGCTGCTTTTTTTTTTCTATGAAAATGTATTGTCGGTATTTTTACGATGAAAATGTATTTTTATATATCTTCATAATGTTTGGTGGGGGTTCACTCTTTGCCCATATCTGGGACCCTAACGGGTCAGGGTGAAATTCGGAACAACAGCAATTAAGTGGTGGTTCCCCGTTCCTCAAAACTTCCTGATCAGAGGTCTTGCTATCGTATGTAGTTTACTGTCATACCGAGGACGACAAAGATCAAATAAGAAGACTCACGTGAAGACTTTCAACAGCGGCAACAACTAAAGTGCATAGCACATCTAATTGGAAGCGAAAATAACTAAATGATCCTGATGTTGACTTTCCATACAACCTTAAACAGAAGGTTCAATACGAGAAACATCGGTAATGGTTTTTGGAAAGCTTTTTTTTTTCTTGAAAATTTTGTTTTCAGAGAAAGGTTTTATAAATTTCAACCGAAAGTGATGAAAACTTTTTCGGTCAGCTGATACCGAATGTTTCCTCAATGGAATCAGTTAATCCTTTACCGCGTCGAATTTCACCATTTATGAGAACGTAAAATAAATACTGAGGGTCAGTACTGGACTACTTTTAACAGGGTCTCAGCACAGAATCCAGAAGATTAGTCAGAGATATACCCTAATGTCTACAGCTAGGTCTGAGGAATCGATGGCCACGATCTGAAATGCTAATGTTGACTCAGACGCAGAAGACAAACAGCACTTTTAGTTAATACTGCCATATTAAATGTTGAGAGGGCGGGGATGTTATATGCCATCAACTACAGTAATTTCTGGTCATAACCCGCGTAAAAATAATTCCATGTATTGTATTTGGCATTGTTTGAGGATGCAGAATGAATAGGCTTAATAATAATCATATGCATTTAGAAGCAGAGACAAGGGTGTTTACTCTGCAGAATTTAGATATCTACGACCACGAGATTTTCATCTCTGACGCATGTCTATAAATATATTCTCGACAGCCTAAGCATTTGTATTCATTTCATGACTCATGTACATTCATATGTATATATATATATATATATATATATATATATATATATATATATATATATATATATATATATATATATATATATATATATATATATATATATATATATATCTACAGTATTAATGGATTTATTTTTAATCTGCCATTTTATATTCAAAACGCTTGAAGTGATATATATATATATATATATATATATATATATATATGAAATGAGAGAAAGAACAAATGGTGTAAAAATCCAGTTCATTGCATTTGCTGTTACAAAAGTGCTCAATACAAAGTAGATCAAAATATTATTATTACTACATCTTTATTATAAGAAATTATAATAAAAACATTCTAAAACGCTATACAAAAGTTTTCATATTCCAATACGATTATTGTACTTCCTCAAACGATGGTTGATAACTGGTGATAAAATGATTTTTTAGAAAAAAAATTAAAACAAATCGCTACGTATTTTCCTAAAGTTGAAGGGGGTGTATAAGGTCAGAATTAAAAATAAACTTGTAGATAACTCTTGATTAACCATTTAAATGTCAGATCTACGCTAAGTCAAAGGGTGGAAGTGGGTGAGTTATTTTTTCATGTTACGAAAAACCGGGACATAGACATGCCATCATTGGCAATTGTGGAGAATATGGTAGATATTTTATTATCATTTGTTAAAATATATATATATATATATATATATATATATATATATATATATATATATATATATATATATATAATTATTTATTTAAAAATATGATTCCATCACTACATAAGAGTTCTCATGTTTCAAAACAAGAGCCGAAACTTCAATATAATTATTTGAATTAAATTGAATTAAAGTACCAAGCTCTGTTCCGTCTTCATATATATATATATATATATATATATATATATATATATATATATATATATATGTGTGTGTGTGTGTGTGTGTGTGTATGTATTGTATTAGATATATTATATGTAGGTTACAGTCTTCAATTTAAAAATGTTTTAGTAAAGAAAACGGACTCGGTATATATTTATAAAAATTTTGTGATTTTTCGTTTCGGGTCAAATTAGTAATTTGATGTCTGGTGTAAATTTGTAAAGGAACTTGCTAGCATTGTGAGTAATGCTCCAAGTACTTTTAACGATCCTTTCGCTTTCATATATATATATATATATATATATATATATATTCTGTATTTTTAGACAGCGTAACAATAAAAAATAATCATCTATAAATAAAAACAATTACAAGAGCCCGTATCCTCAAATTTATAAAAAAAAAACACACGCACACACACAAAA
>OZ010580.1:46122307-46212307 GCA_963932145.1 Acanthosepion lycidas | reverse complement strand
TAGAAAAATATATAAGTGGGCACT
Organism: Acanthosepion lycidas; assembly: GCA_963932145.1. Taxonomy (NCBI): domain Eukaryota; kingdom Metazoa; phylum Mollusca; class Cephalopoda; order Sepiida; family Sepiidae; genus Acanthosepion; species Acanthosepion lycidas. The sequence continues at coordinate 46,212,283 of OZ010580.1, read as the reverse complement.
AAGGTCAACAACGAGGGAGGCAGGCTGTTTCATGCTTAAACGCAATATCAGGCTATTTGTATGGGTTTATTTATATATAGACTATGCATGCAATGGTGTATTATGGGTAGCACGGTCTAATCTATTAAACAAACGGTAGGTGATAACGGTTATATTTCAAATTATTCTAAAGGTTGTGTGTAGGTATTTTACAGTGATTTTCTTTATTAATCTTTTATTCATTATTTTTATTGATCACTTAATTATTATTGTTGTTAATATTACATTTGTTTGTGCTTATGTGTGCATTCCTAGTTTGTTATTTTGTTTATCATTTATATAATTTGTTTAATAATTTTAATTACTTGTTTAGGTATTGTGTTTATTTTTTGTCGGGTGCTAGTTATCTTATTTGTTTAGTCTAAAGTATTGGCCTTGTCTAAAGAATATTATATTATCTGAATTGCATAGAGTGCATATATTTACAGTTTTCATTATGATAATTGGGGTAAAAAATATTGCACCGTCGTCACCAGTTATAGAAACTATAACGCATATATGCAACAACAATCAGTGTGTATAATAGATAAAAAGCGGGTCTTACTTGTAATTCTTCAGTGTCTGGAGAAGCCGTATTTAAAATTTCAGATTCAGGCAGACCGGATTCATTTGCTATTTTACTAGCAAGGACATATTCCTCTCAAACGCGGAAACGACGAGTGCTGGGTTTTAACCAAATTAAGAGCTGTGGACCGGAGAGTTTCTATACATGATGAATATATATTTCCATATGAAAACGGCGACATTAGCTAGTAAGCTGAACACCTAGCAGCTGACTGTCCTGAACAACTGGTACGTCATGACTCCAGACAGATGACTGGACACGACAAACAGCTCAAGACCCTTTTTATATTTTTCATTTCGCGCATGCACGTGGTGTGCTTTTGATTTTGTCAAGTGCACAGTATAGTAGGCGACGCCTTCACAGGCATCTCTGTCAACGCCACCAGAGAGGTGAAAGGGAATAAGAATAGAGGATGACTATCTCGATGCATGCTCGGATGCGAGCGGGTTCCGGCGATATATATATATATATATATATATATATATATATATATATATATATATATATATGTATAAGACATCAGCCAATATATATAGTTTCATTGAGTAATATAGACATATTTAATTTTATACTGATCCTTTGAAGTTCTCTAATCAGTTTCTTGAGCCAATTTATTAAGAAAGGTACCTTAGTTTTTTCTTAGCCAAGTACATTCGATCATCTACAGGGGTAAAGTATAGTGATAAACTTATTGTAACTGTGATAAAATATACATTTCGTTGTGATGGGGATTTTTAAAGGATCACTGCACAAATATATAAACATAATAGGCCTATTCCATACACACAAGCGTCAAATATGTGGTGCAGTTCAATTTATATTACATGAATCATTCACACAAGAAGTAGATTAGTAAAGTTAATGATATAAATGGAGAAAAACATCTTCGCAAACAAATTTATTAAAGTTACATTAACCTACGAACCACTCGATGAATGTTATGATCGTTGTTTTTAATAACTACAAATTGCATAAGATCTTTTTTTAATATATATATATATATATATATATATATATATATATATTAGGTTGGTGCAAAAATAATGACGTAATAATGTCGTTTTTTGACGTTAAAAAATACGTCAGAAAACGACATTATTATGTCAACCTAATATATATATGTGTGTGTGTATGTGTGTTGTCACTCGGTATTGGAATAATTTTCTAATTTAATTTGAACTACAGAAAAGATGAAATTCGTGAGAAATAGAACGATTATTTCTATACCTTGTATTCAGAAACAGTAAAAACTCGTTGAAAATTGGTTGGAAAATGATGCTTGTAATTATTTTGAAAGTAGGAATTATTTGGTATTGAATCAGAATTCGAAATGATAGTTTTTAGATAAACTCCCTAATTTAGGTAAATTACAATATATATATCCAAACAAAAAAATACCCCACTCTCTTGTCCCTGTTTAACATCCACTAACACACGCATACATGAACAAACATGAAACCACATGCAAACACATTAATCTCCCTAGATAAATTACAAAAACACGTTTATTTAACACAAGAAATATTCATTTTGTTAATATAATCTGTTTTCTTGTCAATAGCCTTAATTAAATTGATTGCTTGATATTAATTACAGATATCAAAATAGTGAATATTTCAGATCAAATTGTACCGCTGCAAGCCACACATATATATATATAAACACACACACACACACACACACACACACACACACATATATATATATATATATATATATATATATATATATATATATATATATCTGTGAGTTAGTGCGTGCGTATAAGGTATTCCAGGCACGAAGAATTCTAAGGTTTATTAGTTCTATTTAACATTTTACTGTATCTTTATATTAAGTATCTATCGATCTATATATATATATATATATATATATATATATATATATATATATATATATATATGGTGATAGGCTGGCTCTGGTGTTGATGAAGAAACATTAATAGTCATCAGCAGGCTTCTTATGCGGGGCTTAACTAAGAGACAAGTACAGGAAATGCGTAGTCATTGATATATATATATATATATATATATATATATATCTATCTATATATCTATATATATATATATATATATATATATATATATATATATATATATATATATATGTGTGTGTGTGTGTGTGTGTTTGAGTGTATGAATTTTCTTATATCAAAAATGAATTTTAATCATGGTTCGTTGACATTGAGATAGAAGGTAAATTTAATTAATTTTTCTTTATTTTCCAGCACTTTTTAAAACAGCTGAGCTCAACACGTGAAGGCTCGGAATAAACGCTCCTACTAGTATTCAAAACGATCCCCAAAATAAAATACATCTTAAGAAGTCAAGAACGAATAGAAATTAACAACCACCTAAAGCCAAACCCCTTGAGAATGGTTAAACAAGTGGCCGAAAGCGCTTGGGGCAATAGACAGTCTGGTCAATTTCTGCACTCTTTTACTCTCACCAAACGGCAACAAAAATGTAAGAATGGTAGAAAAAATAAAATAAAAATGAATTAAATTTTACTTCCATATCTGTCTATATCTCTGAGATGAGGCATTATAATTATTTCTATTATCTGCATTATTCGGACTGTTATCCTCATCTACACTGCCATATTCACAATGCTTCGGTCGTTATACGCTCTGACCTTCTTCAGGTTATTGTAATTTCGAACCTACCCCTATATTTCGTCCACCGGGGTAGATTGTTCTAGTTCCACGTGCCATGGAGAGTTGAGTTAAAGGGAAATAACTGAGATATCCGGAAGAGGCATGCCACGTGGAACTAGAAAAATCTACACCGGTGGACGAAATAAGGGTTTTGGTTCGAAATTCCAATCACCTGAAGAAGCATACAACGGCCGAAACGTTGTGGATATGGAAATGAAGATGAGGATAACAGTCCCGATAATGTAAGAAATATAAATAAATTTTCCTTGTCTATCATATTTAAAGAAAAATGTTTAAAATAAAAGTTGCTGTTCAGATATACATTATATATATATATATATATATATATATATATATATATATATATATATATATATATATATAGTTACAAGATACATAAATCAAATGGGTAGATATAAGCAAGGTTATACGCGCCTGCTGGTATGCATTCGCGGGCAAGCAAATAGATAAATTTCAAATTCATGCATGAGGTGTAAACATAATAGTGGTTATACAGAGCAAAGATATATATTAATTAGTATATATACGTGTACCTACATTTTGCTATATATATATATATATATATATATATATATATATATATATATAAGGGTAGGTCGATTTTTGACTTTTTTTAAAATATCAAAAAGAATAATGTACCGAAAATTGTGTATAGGCCTACTAAGTACTGATACAAAAAAATTAGATCTGACACTTCAACGGTGTTTTGAGCATTTGGCATTAAAGATCGTAGACAAAAATGCACTGAAAATTCCACGATTTTGCAAGATTTGGACTAAATATTGATAAAAATTAACAAATAATTTTACTATTTGAATCAAGGAATGTTGTTATTTTGTTTTATCAAAATTAAATAAAATGTAGAAATTATAAGTAAACTTCAAATTGAAAATCTGCCCCCCCCATAATCACTGACGACTTTGAAATGCTGTTTTTTACCTCATGAATTAAGCAGTATTAGTTGAATACATTAAAAAATTGATGTTTTTCTGTTTTGAATGAAAATACAACAAACACATATGGAAAAATAAAGAATAGTTTAATAGGGATTAATAAATAGAGCCAAATAGCTCCATATAAGATCCCTTAGACGAAAATGATGCTCTCAATTTCTGACACAAAACTTTTGCTATTATGCGCTGGTGCCTTGCTTCAAAGCCATACACAGATTGGGAAGCTTCTGTTGTTAACTTGACTGCCCATTCCACGACTTGAGAATGTGAGGGAAAATCTGGCAAGTCAAGTTTCGTACCATTTAATAATTATTCCCGAAGTTCATTTTCAGAAAATTCTTCTGTGAGTGGTGGTTCACAAACTCCACTTAATCACAGATCTATTAACTGTGTTCAGTTCATAGATTTAAAATTGATAGTTGTGATTTTTTTAAAATCTTTTCTTGGTTTGCTCCACACTCTTGAAAGAAAAAATAATTTATTTTTAAAAAAATGCACTCTGTACTATTTTAATATTTATGGTGAAATGAGATAAAATCTTTAAAATGATTCTTTAAATCGGCATAACTAATTTAGTCAGTTTTATATGAATAAATATTTACTTACCTAATGGCCAAAATTCTTTTTATAGCTTCTTCCCTCACTTCCAGTTCATCAGATTTGACCATTGAATACAAGATATTTTCAAGCAGTAAGGCGAAAGCATTGTATTGTATATTTTCCAATGTGATCTCTTGGATTTCATATGGTTGCTTCCTAATCCTTTGGATCATATTGAAAATTTACATTTGCTGATTGGGGAACTTGTTATTTTTTTAAATTTTGAATCAGCAAATGGCATACACATTCACAATAAAATTTATTAAATTGTGGTATTTAGTTGAAAGATTTGTTGGGTATGCATCACGAATCAATAAAGACATCAGCCTGATGGCTGAAGCTAACCACCTTGCCTGGTTTAATGGACCAATTTTCCATGATGCAAAACTGGAGTCCACCTTACTTCTAGAAATACCCACTGTATATTCATAAAGGAGTCTTTGGTCACAACTAAGGGTATCTGTATTTTCAATTTTAAAAATAGAATCCAGAGGAGTGCCAACAGCTGAAAATGATATTTTGGGTAAATTATGGTAATCATTTGCATGTAATGTACCCAGTGGACCATTGAATATGGCAGGGCTTTTTTGTGGTACCATCTACATGTTTAAAAAAAGCTCTAAACGGAAGTTTATTTTGGTGCAAGGAGCAACTAATAGTGTGAAGATTTCTGTTAAGTTTTCTTTCTAGAGGTGCAGCAAATCCACCTTCACAGCCTGAATTGGCATTAGTGTTTGTCAACAAGGATAGCCTTGATAGTGCTCACACTGTTGAATTCATGCAAAACATCAGCCACTTGCTCAGCAAGAACCACCCCAGTTGCACTAATATTAGGAAGAACCCTATGTGTCAGATATTCACTTTCATATGCAATCTTTGTGACAGTCAAGTGGCGTTCTGGTCTCTTTTTTTTTCAGTCTTCTCTCCATTTTCCTCCACTATTTCCTTATACATTAGTGTGTCTTTGTCAGTTCTCCCATCAACTCTAATACAAAGATTTTCCACCTTTTCATCATGCTGTTGATGGGGATTTGTTTTCACTTTAGGCTTTTTGCTCTATCAATTTTAAAATTTATCTATATAAATATCATTTTATATTAATATTGGGGATAAGAATGGCCAAGAGCAATGCATTGGCAAGGCTGGCTCTAAGATTGGAAGATACATCACCCCTGATCAACTCAACAGCATACCGTGCATTTTTGATAAGGCTATTGTAGCCTTATCAAAATTCCACGGTATACTGGGCCCTTTGGGATTCTTTTTCCTGCCATTTTTATTAAAATATCTGACAAAGAAAATATATGTATTATCAGAAATTACACAAAAATATTTTTCAAAATAAATTGAAAAATAAAGTTTGAAATGCATTATCGAATTAAAAGTAATAATGTTTATTTACCTAAAAGTGGAGTTAGTTCCGGCATTAGCTTGTAAACAGGCTTTTTAATAAAACACTAATTTTGAAAATATAAACAAATTACAATAATTATAAAAATTGTATTTTTTTAATAGTTAAGTATATTTTGATGAAAAATAAAATAGATATTTGTGCTAGTTAAAAGCCTAAACAATAAACATTAAACAAAAATAAACCGAATTTGCAAGAGGTAGTCATTACTACCGGTGAATACCGAAAACATATCTAGTAAAAAGACGCCTTTCATAAGTAGTTATTTGTATTTTAAACTAAATATTTTAGTGTGTTTTATTTTTTATTTTTAGCAATTTCATTTAATTTATTAAGAGAATAGATAATAAACTTAAAAATATCCATTATTAAGCGTTATTTTCTTGTTTTCTTTTCGTTAAGACCCGGTTTTAATTTAACATACACATGTCTCCCGTGACACCGTTATGATGATAAAAATCGCAATTTATTTTGTCTTTTGTTCAATTCCTCAAATAAATACGAAGTTTTGAAGAAAAATATTTTTTGTGGTAATTTTTGACGTTATTTTGCAACTTTCCTCGAGTTATTCTTTTTACGGTTCCAAAATCGACTTACCCTATATATATATATATATATATATATATATATATATATATATATATATATATATATATATATATGGTTCTGTATATATAGGGCTATGTATGTATATATAGGGATATTCCTCCCCATTCCCAATTACTTTGACTAAGCAAATCATTGCTGTTGGATTGAAGCAGTTTATTTCATATGCGGGCGATTGAGTCAAGTAGTACCTTAAAGCCGCTGCAGGTTCAATAAAGAACTTAGAAGTTCGGACAGATTTCAATTCTGTCCTCTTCAGCACCTCGCAGAAATCAATATGTCCGCTGGCCACCTTTCATATATCTGAATTCCTTTCACATACCCACAAATCATCTCTGAGTCCTCCATCATTTCATTTCAATTTCTGTACCCTTTCAATAAAAGAGATTTTTTTATGTTGGGTTTTTTTTCCTACGTTTAGAAATTGGTGTTTAGACCTTAATAATGTTCAGCGCTTTTTATGCCGATTTTCAAGGAATGATGTATCTCACAAATTTAGACAACTTGAACTTAAGATATTAATAGCTGTAATTTCTATTTAATATTAATATTTATTTATTTTTTTCCTAATTATCTATATAATAAAGCCGACATTCCTTTACTATGATGGATAATCAGTATATTCTAGTGGTAAGATATTGTCAAGTCGGGTTGGTAAATGTTGCAATATATCAACCTTTGTTTCGTTATTTAATCTCGAGATCGGATTAAAAATAATAATTGAGTTTCTAGGAAAAAATGATCGGATATATATACTAAAACTCTCTAAGCAAACCTTGGTTCAGTTCCTACTTGAGGCTATAGGCATATACTCGTCCGGTTTATACTGTGTCTAACGGTATACATTGGTCGAGTTTAGGCTTGAGATTATACCGTGTCTAACGGTAAATATTGGTCGAGTTTAGGCTTGAGTTTAAACTTGGATAAGCTACCTCCGGCAGCAAGGTCTCTAATCCGGAGATTGAAGGTTTTGAAGAACGTGGAAACACCTCTTGATTGCTGTTGTTCTCAGGCCTACCCTGACCTGGGATCGTAGAACCTGTTTGAGTCCCAGCTATGGGTGAATTGTGTACTCTCAAACATAAAAAAAATCATGAAAGCTACCAACAATACTTACTTATAGCCAAATTTCCAAGAATACATTTTATCTGTATACACAACTGCTTTCCAAATATTTACATTTTGGAATAAAATAACCCAGAGTGGTGTTCATATGCCTCTAAACAAAATGAATTGTGAGAATTTCTTCTCACACGGTTTAACCCTTGGCAGAGACAAGAAAAGACATACAATTAAAACAAACCCTACCTTAAAATTCAATACAAATTTTATTTCGTCTTTGCAAAAAAGATTATGCCCTTTTTTGACCCTCTGAGTAGGGTGGGGTAATTACTTCAAAGAAGTGGTAGTATTTTTCTTCTCTGTAGGACTCAACTGTTCTCTATGCAGATTCGAAGGAGCAGGAACTTGACGGTCGTCGAACTGGAGCATTACCAATTTGGTTGCTGAAATAAAAACTCGGCTATTTGTCGAGAGCATGCGAACTTCAAAGTCGTAATCAAAACACAACGAAATGCATAAAATCGTCGAGAATAAAAAAAATACTTTTTTTCCTGCGCATTCCTTTGTCTCTTTATCTACAATGTCTGTAACGCAAAAGCAAACAGGTATATAAGAATAAATATCACTCCTGCTCTGATTAGACCGTCTGACAAAGAATTAAGTAGACATGTAATATATCTCGGCTTCTACTACTCTGTTCGGTATCATGTCTTTCTCAAGACCGGCAAGTTGACCACCAAAGTGTTCTATCTGTCCTCTTTTCCTCTTAAAATTAGGGGAGTTGCTGTGCGTATGGCTGCCCTGCGTTTTAAAAAAAAAAATCACCGTATCACCTCCGGCTTTCGCTACTCGAAGTGCGTAGTAAAATTAACTTACAAATGCTAATTTAGGCACTTGTAGACAGAGAGACGGGGAACTACAGGTTGATTCTATGCAGAACAAGGGTATAAAGTCGATCAATGATTAAATAGTCAAGTCGTTTTTGATAGGTACTATGCTTTTCAAGAAACAAGAATGCGTTTATTTTGGGCTACTTAATAATTTGAGGCAACGATGGAGGCAAAACAAAGTGAAGAATATATGTCTTTTGCTGTCTGTTATACGGCTTGAATCAATCCTACAAGTGAAAATGCGTTGCATATGTCTCTAACCCCTTCGATTTTCGACTCTGTAATTTGCTGTCATTCTCCTGCTTTATTTTTTATTTTTTGTCTGGACAATCATTTACCTCGGAGGTTCCCTTTCTCGCCCCCCCCTACTTTTCAATATTCGCTTCGTCTTGCTTTTATTTTGCTGCTTTTCACTTTTCCTGGCTTTCAATACCGATATTAGCGTTATTTGACTTGATTCCGTTTCAATATCCTTTCTTCATAACTCAATAAGAAGAGGACAAATCAAATTTCCAAAAGTCGGCAAATAATGTGGACATACAAAATTTTTTTTCCTAACACTCATAACGCACAAAGAGGCAATACGTGTATTCGTATGCGTCTACACATTGGCAAATAGACATAAGCGTAGATGTAACATAAGGTTGTTATAGGGATATTTTTTTCTTAAATGACATGTCCCTTCTGGGCGTATACGGTCATAACTATCCACAAATTCCTCTTCTTTATTATATGTGAATTTTCATGCATTATTACGAAATATATAGGAGTGATTTTATGTTACTTTTTTCACGGTTTTGGAATTCAGATTTCCCAGACTGGTTGCCACCCAAGATTAGAGAGAACAGTCTACTCTGCTATTTAACCCCTAGCTGGAGAGAGAAGAGATGTATTCATAATTTTCCTAGCGGCTTATGTGAGAACACGAGCGTGACAAACTATCACGGAATTTGAAAGCGGTTCGCCAGTTCCACTTTCGAAGCTGAAAACCGTTACAATACCCGCACATCCGCGTTCAGATATTTGCCTAGAATATGCAAAATAAATATTCGTATATTTAACAATGTATGTCTAAATATTTTCTGTTAGGTCCATTGAAACGTATTTCAGTTATATGCAGTAAATTTAAAAAAATTGTCTTTAACTCTGTAAGAGGAGCTCTAATGGAATTTATTGCCCCTCTTATCCTAAAAAAATCACAAAACATTTTCCTTACATGGAGTTTTGTCTTTCATCCCAAACTGAAGAAGCTGAACCTAACAGACATCGGCGAAACAGCTCGTTAAAAACAAAACTTTTTCACTGTCTCATTACCTCAACTTTTGTTTCAGATACCATTCTACATGCAATCCTACAAATACGTGCATATATATATATATATATATATATATATATATATATATATATATATATATATATATATATATATATATATATATATTGGTATATAATCCAAGTGGATTCTAGTAGTACAAAATATTAAAATTGATCAACAAAAAGATCTCAATGTATTTATTAATACAAAGCGATATAATTAATAAACAATAAAATCGAAAATTACCTCATATCGGGAATAGTCCATTTCAGCATACGAAGATAACGGTTGTCTGTCTTATCAAACCTGGTGTGGACTAAATGTTGTGGTGTCCCCCCTCTAAAGAGTCTATTTTAGAATCTTCCGCTTTCTATAAGATTAGTTGGAGAGAAGGCTTCGGACAACAGTGAATGGATGGTAGACAGACCCTGAACCCGTTTATTCGGGTTCTAAGGGAATATTTTCGGCCGAGCCTACGGGGCTCGGAGAACCCACGGTAAACTCGGCCTTGTACCATATACAACCCACGTGGAGGGGCTCTTAAATATAACGGTGAATGGATGGAGCGCTGGTTCATAAGATAGACACGCACTAGTCGTGTCATGCTCTTCCGGTTTAATATACGATATATCTGCAAACCTGGTTTTTGTTATTACTTAGCCATTTACTTGATCACAACATTTTGGTGACGGAGGATTCGAAGAAACGGATTTCACGTTAAATTATATATTTTTTTGTTTTGCCAGTGTCTACAACAGTGGTGAAAAAAGGAATTCTAATCCAACTTTACAACAAAAGGGTATCCAGTGTTAATTACAACACTGACAGTGAAAAAAAGAAACTCTTCAAAACAAAAGGATCTCTACAAGTTCAATTCAGTGGTTGGGAAGAAGGTTGGTGAACCTTGTTATTTTTTTAAATTACAACAAGACAGTGAAAGAACTAATTGTTTTTCGCTAATAGGGTAAAGAAAAACTTTACTCCCTCTCCTGCTTTTAAAAGTTTCAGTAAAAGAATCGTGCAAGTTAAACAGATTTATTTAAGAGGGTAAAGAGGAAAAAATTCACTCCTCTTATTTCTTAATTTTACGGATTAAAATGAACGAATTTAAAAGTGTAATGCTACAGTTGTTGAAACACTAACAGGAACAACAACTACTGTTGGAACAGAAATATCAAGAAAGCCAAAATCACCAACAGTAACATCTGCTGTTGGAGCAGAAATACCAAGAAAGACAAGAGAAATTCCAAGGAGTTTAAGCAAAACACCAACAGGAACAACAACTACTGTTGGAACAAAAATATCAAGAAAGACAAGAGGAATTCCAAAGAGAATAAGCAGAATACCAGAAGAAATTTGAAGATTGCACCTGGAAATTCAGGTTAGACAACAGAAATTGGAAGAAATGGTCCTTCAAATGCAGAATTATCAAAGGCACTTTTATATGTCCATAAAAACCAAAACGAGGACAGCGAAAACGTGTTCTCTCAAAACGCTATATGGAGTGCTACTGAAAACTTCATGTTTGCACCTGAAGAAGAAATTACATTAAACGTTACGAAGACTTCTACAATACGGATAGTGCAAGTTGGGCTGACCATAAAAAGGTTCCTCTACTCCTCAGGAAATTAGTCTTCAGTCCAAAAACTTCACTGTTCCACAAGCATTGGAAATGCATGAATCTCACCCGCAAAGAAGACGAAGATTATACTACTTTCGCGAATGTAGTCAAACACTGTGAGGATTTCAAATTGGCAGAGTTAAGCGCCAACTATTTTAAATGTCTGATTTTCGTCCAGGGTTTGATTTCAGCGAAAGACGCCGAAACGCGTTCAACCAACTTGAAAACGAGACCGACGTTACTTTACAACAAATTGCCGAAGATTGTCCAAGTTTCGTGAGCGTCAGAGAGGATTCCAAAAACATCAGAGTGGCGTGGCTCACATGAAAAAAAAAACGCCAAAGAAAGATGCTTTTTAAAAAAAAACGCCAACCAAAGAATAAAGTTACTTTGCCTTCCAGACCATGTTTCGAGTTCGGTCAATTTCATTGGTACAGAGATTGTCCTTTTAAACATAAATGTTTTAATTGTGATAAATTGGGAAACAAAAGTTCCAACTGCAACTAAAAAAAAAAAGTTCCAACTAAGAACAAGACAAAAAAAGAGTAAAAATTACCAAGTCTGATGAACCAGAAAGTCGTAACATCAAGAAATATATTGAAGTGTAAATATTTAATAAAAATATAAGGCTACAGATTGAGTTGGGTTCAGACATATCCATAATTAATTATCAAACATGGAAAAAAACTAGGTAAGGCGACTTTGTTAAGAACGAACAGAAGAGCTAAAAGTGTAACTGGCGACCCTATTAAGTTTATGGGCGAATCTATAACGAACGTGTCATTCAAAGATAAAACTTTAAAACTAAAGGCGTATATTATGAAGAATACGGGTAAGTTGTTAGGGACTGATTGGTTAGAACAGTTTCAACTTTGGGATATGCCTATTAACTCAATATGTTAAAAATTCGAAAATTTGATTGAAGCAGAAAAGTTGAAAGGTGAATTTAAAAAAAAATATTCCCGGCGTTTTCAGTGGAGGACTAGGAAAATGCATAGAAATGTCTGCTAAGTTTGAGTTAAAGCCAGACGTAAACCCAGTTTTTAAGAAACAAATGTAACGTTCCATTTGCCTCATTGAATAGACTTGAGGAAATGGAAGTTCTGGAAAAGGTTGAATATAGCGAATGGGCATCTCCCAAAGTTTACATTAAAAAGAGCAAAGAAATTCGTGTATATGCTGACTTCTCTACGGGATTGAACAGCGCCCTAAAAGATCACCATTATCCCCTTCCAAGTCCAGAGACGAAATTCGCTAAGCTCAGTGCAGGAAAATATTTTTCTAAGATCGACTTAAAGCGATAAATATCTACAACTACCTGTGGACGAGGAATGCTCGAAGCTCCTTTGCATAAACACCCACAAGAGTTCATACAAATTTGTAAGACTTCCGTTCGGTTCTAAGTTTGCTCCTTCCATTTTTCAACAGGTCATTGACACGATGGTCTGGATTTTGCGGTGGCCTATCTCGATGACGTCCTAATGAAAAGCGAGAGCATTGAGGAACACAAATCGCACGTTTGGCAGGTGTTCAGGAGAATCCAGGATTACGGATTCAAATTAAAAGAAGGGAAGTGTTAGTTTTTCTTAGAGAGGATTAAGTTCTTGGGGCAAATAATTTACAAAGACGGAAGATCTCCTGAACGAGATAGGGTAACGGCAATGAAGAGTATGCCAGCACGTTTTTGTTCCAAGAATGCACAGTTTGAGGGCTCAGAAGCCCCAAAAGAAAAAGGTAATTTATGGAACCTTTAGAAATTAACCCGAAAAAGAAGATATTGGACATCTTTCATTTCATACCATATCAACAGAAAAAAGAATGAGTAAAAACAAAAACAAAAACAAAAAAAAAAAAATCTCCTCACTTATGAACTTTGAATTTGCAGAAAAGCACCATACGCATTGGATTATTGGAAATTATCATTTAAAAAAAAAATAAATAAAAATAAACGTAATTCGTGTATATAGCTTTTTCGAAGTGGTTGTTTCTCCTTTTTCTGTGGAAAAGAACTGAGTAAAAGTATTGTGGTAATTATTAAAAAAAAACTCCATACTGGGGCTGAAAAGTAGGGGTGTTGTGGTTAGTCTGTTAGAATCTTCCACCTACTATAAGCTTAGTTAGAGAGAAGGCTTCGGGATACGGTGAATGGATGGAGCCTTAGTTCATACGATGCACACTCACTAATTGTGTCATCCTCTTCTGGGGTACTTACTGTTTAATATACGATATATCTGCAAACCTTGTGTTTGTTATTATTTAACCTTTTATTTGGTCACAGCACTAAGAATGGGCGGGAAATAGAATTTAAACGGTATAGACACGAACTCAGTCCACACCGGGGTTGATAAGATAGACGACCCATATCTTCGTCTGCCGAAATAAGCTATTCCCCATATGAGGTAATTTTGGATTTTATTGTTTATTAATTATATATATATATATATATATATATATATATGTATATATATATATATATATATATATATATATATATATATATATATATATATATACACCTAGTGAGCCAGACAAACCTACCTAGGTTTCACCTAAACGGATCGTCAGGGAAAGTATGGCACTACGATTGTATTGAGCTCTTTTGTTAGTTAGTTGTCTACTCGTATCGGGGTTTTTTTCTTTGGGCTTCAGACCTGCATCTGTGCGATTTGTTCGACAGTAGTTCATGTTTGTAGCTCTTTCTTTTTTTAAAACCTTTTTTTCCCTCGACATTGATTTGATTAGTTGCAAATCAAAAATTCGAGGGTTTTTCGAAACGAATCTATCTATCTATCTATCTATCTATCTATCTATCTATCTATCTATCTATCTATCTATCTATCTATCTATCTATCTATCTATCTATCTATCTATATATACACACACACACAAATATTAGGTTGGTGCAAAAATAATGACGTAATAATGTCGTTTTTTGACGTATTTTTTAACGTCAAAAACGACATTATTACGTCATTATTTTTGCACCAACCTAATATTTACGTACCATGTGTAAAATTGTCCAATTGATAGATTAAGCTTTGAACTGTTTTATCTTAGGAATGATTAAAAATATCTTACAGGAATTCTCCGAGGGTTTTATAACACTGTTGGACACTACTTTGAACAATAAAAATATATTTAGCTCTAAGTTCTTCCTGTTGTGACCCCCTGATACAGTTTTTCTCTCTACTGGACCCTCTTTTTTAAAACTTATTCACCATTGTCTTGATGGTTCTTGAATGAACTTTGAAGATGGAAGCCAGAATATGAATGTTGGTACCATTACTGATGGCCCGAATGATCTTTTATCCTCTCACCATTGCTCATTTAGGGAGACAGTAGGGCTGACACAAAACAAATTTAACCAGTTCTTTCTATCTGAACTACTCAAAAGTTTTTTTCCAGTGATTTTTACGACAAATGGTGTCAAGATGGCTAAAACGTCTTATCTGAAAACCTGTGAAAAAACTCACTTAGTTTAGTTGTTTTTTTTTGTTTTTTTTAAAAAAAGATGGTAAATATTAGGTTAATGCAAAAATAATGACGTAATATTAGGTTAATGCAATAGTAATGACGTAATAATGTCGTTTTTTGACGTATTTTTTAACGTCATAAAACGACATTATTACCTCATTATTTTTGCACCAACCTAATATTTCGTGGGCTGGACAATTATCGCACGCTGTTACACGATTGGGAAAATTTTGCTGTTACACCCACACACACACATATATATATATATATACATATATATATATATATATATATATATATATATATATATATATATATATATATATTGAAAATCTTTAATAATGGCTAACGCTGGTGGAATGTATTTTTACACTGACAACATCGACAAAATAAAAATAATTAATAATTAACTTTAGTAAGTATTTAACCAAACTTATTTATTTATCTACTCTTTTTTAATCTTTTCGTCTCAGGCAAGGCGATAATGCTACTAATAACGCAAGTGTGAATGAAAATAAGTAAACGTCAGTGAGCAAAAAGACCAATAAAGGAAGAGGTTTCAGGAAGATAGAAGATGGCCATTGACTCAGCATTTTTATTTTTAAAGATCGTAGATAGCAGTGATACTATAAACCGGAAGAGAGTCCCACGAGCGAGAAATGGGGAAGAAGAAACAATTAGAATAGATATTAGGTTGGTGCAAAAATAATGACGTAATAATATCGTTTTTTGACGTTAAAAATACGTCAAAAAACGTCATTATTACGTCATTATTTTTGCACCAACCTAATACTTACTGTTACGTCTCGTTATTTCAACAGTAAAATGATGAAAGCCGAGACCTAACCGTCAAAGTATTAGTACGCTTAAATTCTTGAAGTCGGGGTGCCAAAGATGAAAGCTCACTAGAACAATTGCTATGAAAATGTTTCTAGAAAAGACAGGGAAGGTACGTTACGCAACTAAATATTCAATGCGGGGACGTATATAAGCATGAAAGATAGTTTCTTCCGAGAAAAGAAACGTCTGAGAGAACACTGTGAACCAACTTCCTAGCAGCTGACCTAGCAAAAAAATTCAACATTATCTATCTATCTATCTATCTATCTATCTATCTATCTATCTATCTATCTATCTATCTATCTATCTATACCAGAAAGTTCTGAAAAGATTTTGGTCTTAGAAACACTTCTTAAAATTAAACCGAATATCATAAACATTTTGAATCATATCTTGTTTTGGCTAAGAACTTTTCTTCACTGCATCGCAATGTTTCTCTTTGCTTTTCTGTGGCTGTGATTGTTCGCGATGTTTTATGCAAAAACAAATTGAGGGTCGTCAACGGTGTGACCGAACCAAATAAATACGAACTTAAAACGCCATCCTTTGTGAGCAGTGTTCTGTGCAGATAGTACTTCAAAGGCACAGATGATTAGTAGGTTTTAGGATAAGTCATACTTTTTAGGATTCTGCTTCTAATCTTTGCTTTGTATATCGAATATGAAGAGAGAAAAAAGAAAGAAAGAAAAAGAGAGAGAGAGATTAATATAAAGCAAAGAAATTGACGGAGGGAATTAACTGGGTGTATATTTGAAAATATATATCACTATGCATCGACATGTATATTGACACGACTTTAGGAAATGGATGCTAGAACAAGGTTTGCGAGAAATAACAAAACGACAAAACTTATTAAGAGCTACAAGGATAGGAAGATGTGGAGGTCCATGATAGCTTACGTCCTGAAGGGACACAGTACATAAAGAATAAGATGTAAACAGTATACAAACATATATTTATTAATTGTTGAAATACCTAGCTGCATATAATTTTGAGTGAGTCTGAAAAACTTTCGCTTATATGAGCACACGCACAAACAAAATAGAAGAATACATATCTATACCTAGATAATGATTTAATATATTCAATGAAATATGCATCTATATATGTGTGTGTGTGTGCATATGTGTGTGTGTGTATATGTGTATGTTGGCATGCATATTTTTATTAATGTGAACTTTACAAACTTGCGGCAGAGAAAAAATATTTGTAATTTTAATATATATATATATATATATATATATATATATATATATATATATATATATATATATAGAAAGATTGATACATAGATACAGCGATAGAGAGATAGATAGTATAACCAAAATAGAGTGACATTTGCATCATTTATTTCGTCTATTCAACCTTTCCTGAGAGAAAAAAAAATGAAGAGAAGCTAAGCAATAAATAAATAAAATTAACCAAAAGAATCGAAGCAATTTAAGAAGAAAAAGAAAAAAACACACACTTTGGCGCGATCATCGCCTTAAGCTTTGCCATTTGTTTTCCTGTTCACACCATTTTCTAATTTGAGTCGGCTGCTTTCTTCCGTTTTTTTCCTCATTCCAGACGCCATCTTCTATTTGCCCTGATGCTGAAAAGTTGAAATAATATAGCTGCTTCGGGCCTAATCGCAATAACTTCAGACTTAAACAGTTACGTCAGCAATGAACGACCGACTCTTTACCAAAGTAATGTAAAGTTAATTTTAAAAAAAAGAAAAATCTGAGTTTTAGCATGCTTGTTAGAGTTTTTATTCTTTTTATTTCAATTGTTTATTTCTCTTGCTGTTTGCGAATTCCAAGCCTGGCATAAGTTCTTATTTCTGAAGATTGTAAACTATGAAAATCTTTATTGGAAGATCGTATCTGCCATGAATTTAAAATCACTAACTTGGCAATATTCTGACCTACAACAAGTAAAATTAGACGAGAATTCTACCCATACTATCTAAATTTGAAATGAGAGATTTTCCGGTGGCATACTAAGCGTATACACTTATGACTAGTTAATATTTTGGCTTGTCTAATCCATCCATTCTGCAATCTTGTATTCTTCGCCGAGGTTCAAAGTATTACTCTTTGCGTAGCATCAGAATATAGTATCTGTTTGTTTTGCGAAAAGTGTTGCACACACAAGATAGGAAAAGAGAGACAGATAACGAGAAGGAGGGAGGAGAGAGAAAGAAATATACACGAACCATGTCCATAAAAGTAAAGTACAATCGTTTACTCAAAAGGTTAATTAAAAATAAAATATTGTACATAACTTACGAATATTACTAATCTAGTTTGCGGATTAGTCAAAATCAAAATTAAAAAATAATGTTGGTATATATATATATGTTAAGCATATAAAAGTTATGAAAGCTCTTATAGAAAACAAACAAATGAGAAACCAAACCTTAATAAAATTAGTTGTGAACACAGCCACAAGTTACTGGCTGTATCCGGAAATTAAGAATATCTGTATTTTCGGCAACCTTTAGACTGTCTGAATAGCACTTACAATCTATTGATTACATTAGTATTACAAACATCCTTTAAAATGGCCAATAGCTTAGCCGAAAGCGTTCGGAATCAACAATCATTTGGAAAAGTTTGATAGATTTTGGATCCAGAACAGTTGTATGCTTACAAATATATATATATATATATATATATATATATATATATATATATATAGTGTAACCCGGATATAAGAGAAACACGGATATAAGAGAGATTTTCTCTGGTCCCAAATTAGAGCCATACTTACCTAAACAAAATAGAACAAACCCGGATATAGGAGAAACCCGGATATAAGAGACTTATTCTCCGGTCCCGACAACTCTCTTATATCCGGGTTACACTATATATATATATATATATATATATACATATATATATATATATATATATAGAACCTAAACAAAGGTACCTTTTTATTCTTATTCAACAAAAACTGTATTAGAGGAATTTTTGACCCAATACAAAACTATATGAAAAAAGGAAAACTTTTAGTTGACGCGTTCAGTCCTCTGAGTAAATGTAAGGATTTTATTTTGTAAAAAGTATTCATATACAAGACCAAAAAATACATTACACCACAACTTTTGTCCTAGCGAAGGTCAAACTTATTAAAAAAAACAAACTTAAAAGACAAATCCTCAAAAGTGCTGCTTTTGTATCCTATCAAAATATAAATCTACGTCACGTATTCTTCCCAAAATCTCCTTTCCTGAAAAAAAAAAAATGAATACTATCCCAAGGCAAGATACATTACCACAAAAATACAAAATACTAATTTACATATACATACATAAAATACATCCGACTCACTTTCATTGAAAAGGCATCATCTCATGTCCATGAGCTTGCCTGATGTTTCCGCTAATCTGATGAAGGATTTTATTTTGTGACAAGTATTTATATAACATTTTTATAACATTTTTGCCGTTGTATATAAATACTTGTCACAAAATAAAATCCTTACATTTGCCTTGATAAAGTATCTCAGAGGACGAAACGCGTCGGCTAAGATAAGTTTTCCTTTTGTGTTTATTAATATTGTCCTATTACAGATATACTCTATCTAAAATATTTACACAGATGTTTAAAAGAAAGGTTTGTACACACACACACACACACACACACACACACACACATATATATATATATATATATATATATATATATATATAAATATATATATATAAAAAGACATTTTTTCATGTTTATACGTTCCTTTTATAGATATAAATATTTCATAAAATGATCTTTTTATAATAAACAATAATAACGACATTTACCAGCCTAAATGTCCGAGAAATTTTCATAAAACATATGCGTCCTAAGACAGGAATCGAACCTGCATCCTATACGGAACCGTCATATAGACTGACAAGCTCGATTTTACTGTATTTAAACTACAATTCTCCGTGATTTTCTCTCGTACATTCAAATCTGCTCGATGCGTATAACAAATGACGTCACACATTATGAAATGGACAAAGTTCGACAATTATTTTAAGATATTTTTTATGTTTAAACGTTCTTTTTATAGATACAAATATTTAAGTAAATGCTCTGTTTATAATAAACAGTATTAACGACATTTGCCGGCCTGAATGTCCTTGAAATCTTCAAAGAAAATATGCGTTCTCCGAAAGGAATCGAACCTGAATTCTATACGGAACCATAGCCTGGCGTGTTATACCGATTGAGCCACAGAGGAGCGTCTCGGTTGAAAAAATGTGTTAAATGTTATGTATGTATGTATATTTGGGCAGAAACCTTCTTTTAAACATCTTTCGTTAAATATTATTTAGTTGTTCTTTATTTCTCTCTTCTTCTCTCTCTCTCGATTTTTCTCTTGCTTTTGTCTTGTCTACATAAATGCATAAGTTTGAATTAGTGCGAAATGTTCATAAGCGTAGTGGTTAGCAGCGTGGAAAAGAAGATTGGAAGTTCTAGGCTTAAAATGCAGCAGTTACTGTTGAGTTTACTTTTTCACAAAGAACCTTGAAAAGGTATGGATTTATTCTCTCTCCAGCAAGAGGTTAATAGCAGGTAAGACTGAACACCGAATTCAAAGTTGTGCGTAAGGCTAGCAGCTCTGCTCCTGTTAAAACATTTATTACGGAAACCACAGTAGCTACACCCAGCATGTAGAACACGTGTCCTTATAATTCCAAGGACCAAGACATCTTGAGGATTCTGTACGATGAACACCAACTGCAAAAGAAAAAAAACCCAAGATGCAAGACACAAATTAGAGATGTCATAATCAAGCAAGTACAAATGTTGAAATATCTGGGAAATATTTTAGCTGAAGGGGGGATAATTTAGCACCGAGATCCGACCATGCGTTGGGGTGGAGAAAGAAGCATTCCAATAACCAATCAAGGTGTTGAGAAACGAAAATAATTTCGTTATAAACAAAGAAAAGGGTGCTGGATTAATATGTGATATCCATCCATATGGCAGTGACATCTGGACAATCTCTTTACGGATGAGGAGAAAACTGACGGCGGCAGACATGTGTTTCTGCAGAAGGATACTGGGGAATCCATGGCTGGAACACGTAAACAAGGTAGATGTCTTAAATAGAATAACAGTAGAAAAAACATTTACACTCAAAATCAGGAGAAAACAGCTGGACAAATAACGAGGAAGTAGAGCTTCTAAAACTTAACCTTCACGGGGCATATTGAGGGAAAAAGGGGGAAGGCAGCAAGGCACTTGTGTGACCAGCGGGTTAAACCGATAGCGGAATGGAGAGCAGGAGTCTTAGCAAAGGGAGAGAAATTGTTAAGAGCCACAAACGATAATAACGTGTGGAGGGTCAAGTTCGCTGAAGTCCTAAAGGGACACGACTCATGATCTTGCAAATTATCACAGTATAAGAGGAAACTATTTGCAGTAACAATATCTATCTATCTATCTATCTATCTATCTATCTATCTATCTATCTATCTATCTATCTATCTATCTATCTATCTAAGACTATTCATATACATGCATGCATCTATCTATCTATCTATCTATCTATCTATCTATCTATCTATCTATCTAAGACTATTCATATACATGCATGCATCTATCTATCTATCTATCCATCTATCTATCTATCTATCTATCTATCTATCTATCTAAGACTATTCATATACATGCATGCATGCATCTATCTATCTATCTATCTATCTATCTATCTATCTATCTATCTATCTATCTATCTATCTATCATATGTACGATCAATCTATTGATTTATTGCCAGATATCATATTTATATTCCGCAAAGCAAAGGTTAATCGTAGGTTTTAACTTTCAGAGTTGAGATGCCTACTACACAAAAGTCAGTTAACAATGCGGCATCTATCTATCTATCTATCTATCTATCTATCTATCTATCTATCTATCTATCTATCTATCTATCTATCTTTATGTGTGTTTGCGTGTCTGTGTGAATTAATGTGTTAGCTTTGCAAGGCATTGTTAATGAGTTCGTTTCTTACTGGAGCTCCACGAGTTTCGGCTTGTGTTATAGTTAAACCGATTCAACAAATATCTACGTAGACATATAAATTTGGACAATCTAATTCCTGCGTTAGACTGTGCGAGAAATGTCTTGAATTATCAATGTTTCGAACGGAGAAAATGTCGTAGGCGGAGGACCCATTTGAGCGCTGCTTTCCCTAATGACGCACGTATCTAAGCGATTTGTTGGCGTACCCTTACAGCAGGATATCAGATTTTACTGAATATATATTATCGTAATATCATAAGTGTATCTTAAAGAGACCCTGACTCGAAAATTTGCCGATGTTCCTAATGCAAATACTGACCAGTTTCGACATTGATTACCTAGGTGAGTTTGATTTTTTTCCCTTTTTCGTCTATGAGAATTTGTTGTTTGTGAATATATGTATGTATGTTTGTGTGTGCATATATGTGTGTGTGCGTTTGTGTGTAATTTCCCGCCCAATTTTCGATAACGCGGGAATCTCGAGCTCTTGTAAGGCTTTCTATTTCCCAAGCGAAGAATGTCCATTAGCAGAGACATTGAATGGGGCTTAATGAGCCGAGATTAGAAACGTGAAAAATGAAGGAAGAAAAGTACTATGTGAATAAATGGGTAACAAAATAAGTCTGGGTGATGGTAGTAGGAGGAGAGACGATAAGAAAGAAAGAAAGAAAGAAAGAAAGAAAGAAAGATGGACGGGGGTATGAAACAGAGAAAACGAAAACAAAGAAAATATATGAGACCGAGTAATACGAAAAGAAAATGGAAGTGGGTTGTGTGTTAGAGAAAAAGAAGGCGTGTGTAGCAATGAAGATTACAGAGTGGAGAGAAAGAAGATCAAAGGGAAAGAAAAAAGAATAAAAAGAACGATGCGAACAAAGCTAAAAATGAATGAAAAAGAAGAAGTAGAGAGAGAGAAAAAGATGGTGGAGAAGCAGCAAAGAGAAACAAAATTTGCATCTGTGTATGTGAGATAGCGAGCGAGAGAGAGAGAGAGAGAGAAAGAGAAGGAGAGAGTGAAAGAGAAAGGCAGAGGCTGGATGCGGAATGAAAGGTTGGAATCTGAAAAAAAACAAAAAAACAGTTAGTCATAACTGTATAGTTGAAAAGAGTATGAGAGGCAGAGAAATGATGTTAGTGGAAACTACTTCAAACAAGAGCAATAATAATGTTATATGATGTAGAGAAAAAGAAAGAAAGAATGAATGGCGGAAGGAAAGAAAGAAAGAGAGAAAGAAAAAAAAGAAAGAAAGAGGAAAAAATAAAAGAAAGTCAATAAATAAACAAGGAAGGAAAGACACAAGACAATAAGAGAAAAACGAGAGAAAATAACAGAAAAATACTTCCAGGAGATAAAAAGAAAGAAAAAAGAAAAAAAAAGAAAAGATGGATGGAAGAAAGAAAGAAAGAAAGAAAGAAAGAAAGAAAGAAAGAAAAAAGAAAGAAATGAAGGAAGGAAGGAAGGAAGAAAAAAATGATAAGAAACAATTGAAATATTGTTTCTCGTATCCACTTGATATATCAAAAAAGAATGAAAGAAAGAAAGGTGAAAATAAAGAACGAAATAAAAATAAGGGAGTGAAAAGTAAAGAAAGAAGAGAAGAAAGTGAAGGAGATAAAATCGTGAGGCAATAACTGAAATATATTTCAAGAGGATACGATAAAAATTGTTACATCAAAGAAAGAAAGAAATGAAAGAAAGAAAAAAAGGAAAGTAAAAAAGAATGAACGATGGAAGACAATAAAATAGAGAGAGAAAGAATGAAGAAAGAAAGAAGAAAAAAGAAAGAAAATAAAGAAAGAAAAAAAAGAAAGAAGAAAAAAAGAAAGAAAATAAAGAAAGAAGGAAAATTAATAAAGAAAGAAAGAAAAAAGAAAAAGAAAATTAATAAAGAAAGAAAGAAAAAAGAAAGAAAATTAATAAAGAAAGAAAAAAGAAAGAAAATTAATAAAGAAAGAAAGAAAAAAGAAAGAAAATAAAGAAAGAAAGAAAAAAGAAAGAAAATTAATGAAGAAAGAACGAAAAAAGAAAGAAAATTAATAAAAAAAGAAAGAAAAAAGAAAGAAAATAAATAAAGAAAGAAAAAAGAAAATTAATGAAGAAAGAACGAAA
The DNA here is from genome assembly GCA_963932145.1 of Acanthosepion lycidas. Lineage (NCBI taxonomy): Eukaryota > Metazoa > Mollusca > Cephalopoda > Sepiida > Sepiidae > Acanthosepion > Acanthosepion lycidas. The sequence continues at coordinate 46,188,113 of OZ010580.1, read as the reverse complement.
AAAGAAAGAAAATTAATAAAGAAAGAAAAAAGTAAATAAATAAATAAAGAAAGAAAAAAGAAAGAAAATTAATAAAGAAAGACAGAAAAAAGAAAGGAAATTAATGAAGAAAGAACGAAAAAAGAAAGAAAATTAATAAAGAAAGAACGAAAAAAGAAAGAAAATTTATAAAAAAAGAAAGAAAAAAGAAAGAAAATAAAGAAAGAAAGAAAAAAGAAAGAAAATTAATAAAGAAAGAAAGAAAAAAGAAAGAAAATTAATAAAGAAAGAAAGAAAAAAGAAAGGGAAAGAAAATGTAAAATAAATAGAGAAAGAACGAAAGACAGAAAGAAAGAAAGAACGGTCGTATTTAGAAAAAGCGAAAAAGAAAACGAATAAAAAAACCCAAAAGATTATTCTGGGTGAGGTGCTAGGTAAAAAATAGGCGGCGGTGAAGAACGTATGTAAGAATAAAGGTTAAGAAGATGGGATGACGTAGAGAAGGAGACGTTGGCAAAATGAAAGAAAGTGATGGGTGGAAATGGAAAAAAATGAAAGCAAAGAGAGAAGAAAATATGAAGAAAACAGAGAGAGAGAGAGAGAGAGAGAGAGAGAGGGACAGTGGAAAAGAGAGAGAGAGAAAGGGTGAGAGAGAAGGAAATAAATAAGACATTTTTGATTATAGGTATGCAGTTGAAGATAGTTGAACAAAGTATGAAAGGCAGGGAAATAAAGCTATGGAGAAACATTTACAACTGCAACAGCAGGACAACAAGATCACATGAAATAAAGTTAAAAAAGAAAGACATAAAGCAATGGCGGTAAAAAAAAATGAAGGAGAAAAAAAAAATCAAGCGAGTTTCATAAACCAAAAAAGAAAGAAAGACAAGGGAGTAATGAAGAAAATAAATGAAAAGAAGATGAGTAAAAAAAAATAAAAAGTTTAAATTGAAGGAAACCTCGCGAAGAAAAATGTAAGAGAAGAAAGGTAAGACAAACAGTAACATGGCGTCGGATTATACTATTAAAAACGAGAGAAAGGAATGTAAAAGAAGATATAGTGAGAGGGAAGAGGGTTGAAGAAAATATCAAAGGAAAAAAAAAGAAAGAATGGAAAAAAGAAAAGAAAGAAAGAAAGAAAAACAAAAAAGAAAAAGAAAAGTAATGAAAGGAAAGAAAGAGAAAATGCACAAAAGAAAGGAAAAAGAAAAGAAAAATGAGAAAAAGAAAAAAGAAAGAAAGAAAAGAAGTAAGAAAAACGAAAAGAAAGAAATAAAACTGAAAAGAATGAATGAAAGAAAGACAAAGGAAAAACAAAGAAAGAAAACAGAGAAAAAGAAATAAAACAAGAAGTCGAAAAGAAAGAATGCAAGAAAATGAAATGAAGGAAAGAAAAAAAAGCAAGTATGTAAAAAATCAAGAAAAGGGTAAAGTTCTAAAGAAAGAAAAATAAAATGAAATAAAAAAGAAAAGCGAAAGAAAGAAAGGAAAATGCACGAAAGAAAGAAAGACAAGGAAAAGAAAGAAAGATGAATGAAGAAAGAAGAAGGAAAAGTGAGAAAAAGAAAATAAATAAGAAGTGAAAGGAGAAAGAAAAGCGAAACGAATGCAAGAAAACTGAAAAGAATGAATGAAAGAAAGAAAAAAGAAAAAAAGAAATAATGATAGAAATGAGGAAAAGAAAGAAAAACAATAAATAAGAGGAGGTCGAATCAAAGAAAGAAAATCTAAAAGAAAGACAAACGTGAAAGAAAAAGAAAAAAATGTCAAACAAAGAAAGAAAAAGGGAAGAAAGAAAAAGGAAAAGAAAGTAAGAAATGAAAAGAAAAATGAAAAAGAAAAAGAGCGGCAAAAATAAAAGGCGATAATGAGCAAGTTTAATTTCATTTAGTCGATCATTGGTTTGATCCTCACAGGTGAGACGCTATATTAGTGCCTTGTCTGACTCAGCTTAGTATTAGGTTGGTGCAAAAATAATGAGGTAATAATGTCGTTTTTGACGTTAAAAAATACGTCAAAAAACGACATTATTATATCATTATTTTTGCACCAACCTAATATTTATCAAATCGCGATCAAGAAAAGCGGGAGAATGAAAAAGAGTGAGAGAGAGAGAGAGATGGAGAGAGACAGATACACAGAGACAGTGTGTGTGTGAGAGTGAGTGTGTGTGTGTCTGTGATAGAGAGGGGGCGGAGTAAAGACGAACAGCGATGTGAAAATTAGAAATACAGGAAAATAAAAAAGATTCAAAATGAAGGAAGAGAATAAGAAAAAATAAGCAATATTGATAAAAAGATACGAATGAAAATTATAAACTAAGATAATTAAAGAGAAAAAGCCAAAAAATGTAAAAAATGAAGGAAAGATAAAAATGGCGGAAAAAAAATAATAAAAATGAAAATGGAAAAAAAGAAAAGGTAAATTAAAAAAAAAAAAAACTAGAGAAAATTGAAAAAAAAAAGAATAAAATATAATTAAAATAACGAAAAATGAATAAGAAAGAAAAAAGGATTTATAAGAAGATAAGAAGTGAAAATATATCGAGAAGAAAATGGGGAAAAATTCGGGAAGGAATAAGAAAAAAAGAAAAGGAAAAATTAAAGAAAATATTAGGTTGGTGCAAAAACAATTTCGTTTTCTCACATAGTAACATATGTTAGAAAACGAAATTATTTTTGCACCAACCTAATAAAAATACAACTATATATATATATATATATATATATATATATATATATATATAAAATTAACTATGATAGAAATAACGTTCAAAAAAAGGAAATGAATGAAAAACGAAAAGAAAAAAATTGACGATAAAATCTAAATTAATAACATAATAAATAAAGAATGAAAAAACGAAATAAAAATAAAAAAAATCATAAAAAAAACAAACAAAATAATAACGAAACCTGAACCCCCACCAAAAAAAAAAACGCTTGAAAGAAGGAGTGGGGGGATGGAGAAATAAAAATGGCGACCCATGTAAATGATATGCTGATGACATCTAAGCAATATTCAAATGAAGTCTTTTTATGCACATTTCATGATTTACAAGCCTGCCAATGAGCGTGAAATTCAGAGAATATGAATCTATAATATTGAGACGGTTTTATCCAGAGACTTGTCATGCTGAGCCTCGAGAAACGGCACAGTGATTGGCATTTGTGGAACTTATCGAATATTTATCTGAATACGACTGAAAATTCCGACTTCTCACCAATTCACAATCAAATGCTTCACGTCACCCAACCCCACAACAAACAGCATCACATTTCGTTTTCTTTTTGACATATGTTTCCTTCTTTTACATCGTTACATTGTCAGTGTGCAAGAATAGTTTGGTCTTCCAAAAGCATCGATTCTCGAAATAAGTGAAAATTGCATATTTATTCTTGTGACTGAACAAAAAAGGTTATTGGGTTTTGAAAACGACGAATGAATAAAACACTGTAGATTTAAAGCATGAATATCTTCTATGGAAGTGTTCATATGGATGCCTGAATATCTATCTATCTATCTATCTATCTATCTATCTATCTATCTATCTATCTATCTATCTATCTATCTATCTAAGACTGTTCATATCGATGCGTGTTTATATGTATGTATGTATGTATGTATCTATCTATCTATCTATCTATCTATCTATCTATCTATCTAAGATTTCATATCGATGTTTGCTCCTATCTATCTATCTATCTATCTATCTATCTATCTATCTATCTATCTATCTATCTATCTATCTATCTATGTTGTTCTATTTTTATCTCAATATCCCTATCTTGATCTTTCAGATCGTTTAATATTTGCTCCGGGCGCCTTTAGTTTTATATCGAGTCTTATGTAAAACAAGGATTTCGAATTCTTATTTTCAAGTAGTGCACTCTGAAGAAAGGCAGTTCATATTTGTGATTTACTTGTCAAACGTACAAAACCTACATGATATACGTATTTTTCTTTTAGATTCTATCAATAAATCTCAATCGTTAATTTGTAAGGCGCTGATTAAGCAGTCAGTGTTTTCGCAGATATTGATGTCTTTCTTTCTTTTTTCTATGCAGCGTCCATTTATGCCAAGTGTAAAGATATATTTGTGTAAAGATATATTCGTATAAAGATATATTCTAGTATATCTAATCAGGAGAGCGAGGGTGCGTCTCCCAAGTGGTACTTTCTAATGTGTTTAAAAGTAGAAATATCAGGAGATCCCGTAGTATGACGGGATAACGAAGGATTAATTTTATACACCCCCATTTAAAATACAAACTATTTTTGCATTTTATATAATACTAGCAGGAGGAGCCCGTCGTTTCCCGGGGATGTAACAGTAAGAGATAGATCAAGTATCGACCATCATAAAATTGACAAAGATTATTGTTTAAGGTTGACGGACACACATGTCTTAATTATTTTTTTTTTCTTTACGAATTGGTCAAACCCAAACTCAAATAAAAACATTGTTTTCAATCGTTATAAGTCTACCGATTGAATAGAATTTTATTATAAAAAAATTGTCTTGTAAATGGAATTTATAAAGCATTCTGAATGTAAAAATAAAGAAAAAAGTGTGCAAGACAATAAGAAACATTACCTGCCAAAAAAAAGTTTTGTTGAAATCGATTGAAAAATGTAGGAAATCCGATCCCATATATAAACGAACACACACACAAACAACCAACCTGGGTTTTATAATAAGTATAATTCGATATGAGTTGTCCCCCTTTCATTCTCGCGATGCCTGTTAATCGTGTTTTCAAATTGATTTCGTGGAAAAACAATTATGTTTTTCCAATTTTTGGCGCTGTCGGGACCACCGCAAGGTAATTTTACGTAGTCCTGTGAAGTTTTGTTGAAGTCGGTTGAAAAATGTAGGAAATTCGATCCAATATATAAACGAACACACACACACACAACCTGGGTTTTATAATAAGTATGAATAACCTTTAATCGGTGTAGATGTTCAATTGAAGCTCAGCGTATATCATCGATTGATAATTTAAACATTTTTCCAAATATACGGACATCATTCAGTCTAGAATTTATGGTGTCAGTGTTTACTAGAATTCATAAGGTTTCTTTTTACTAGAATTCGTGAAATTTATGTTTACTAGAATTCATGAGATTACTGTTTACTAAGATTCATATTGTTACTGTTTACCAGGATTCGTGAAGGTTCTGCACCCAAGAGTCCCGTCTACTCAATTTCACTCACAGGCTTGCGTCAACCCGTGGTATGGTTTTCAGGAACGTGCTTCATATATATATATATATATATATATATATATATATATATATATATATATATATATATATTATTTACGTATGTTCCTCCGCTATCCATACACACAGAAGTTATTCGCCGTTTTGTTCTAAATCTCTAGCCTTCAATATATCCTGTGAATGCTAAATTCTCCAAGCAGTCTTTCTTTATTATTTGCTCCAGAAATTTTGATAGTCTTTTTCTGATGTTACAATAAATTCATTTTCTCCTCAGAAGCTCCCATTAATTCCTTTTCTCCTTAACACTTTCCATTAATTCATTTTCTCCCTCTAATTTCTTTTGTCTTCAGAACCATTAATTCCCTTTTTCCATAAAAACTTCCATTAAATCCTTTTCTACATAAAAATTCCCATTAATTTCTGTTCACCTTAAAACGTTCCATTTTTCTGCTTAAAAACTTCCATTAATTCCTTATGTCCTCAAAACCTTCAATTAATTTGGTTTCTCCTTGACAACTTCAATTAATGCATTTTCTCCTTAAAGACTTCTATCAATTATTTTTCTCCATAGAAACTTCTATTAATTCCCTTTTTTCCTTAACACCTTCCATTAATTCCTTTTCTCCACAAAACCTTCCGTTAATTTCTTTTCTCTATAACACTTTCAATTAATTCCTTTTCACCTTAAAACCTTTCATTATTTCATTTTCTCTTTAACACCTTCCACTAGTAGTTTCAAATTGTCGACTTTTCATTTTATACCCTGATAGTAATTCGTCAAAAATGGAACTAACTTTCCCCGTAAACATGAGCGCTGCAGGTGAAATTTTCGAAGAGTCCTCTGCATTTGACATCATTCGATATACGCTCAACAATTATTGTAGTTTCTTGAAATTCCAAGTCTTTAGCTTTTCTTAATGTCTTTTTGAATGTGTCAACAAACCGCTCAGCTTGAATATTCGACTTCGGATGATAAATCGGCGTTGTCAAATAATCAACCGCGTAATTTTTGCAGAAATTTTAAAATTCCCTAGAAGTAAAGTGAGTTCCATTATCGGATACCACACTATCAGGTACTTCAAACATTGCAAAAAGTTCGCGTAAGTATTTAGTCCTTATTGTGGTAGTCGATCGTTTACACTATCTCGGACCATTTTGTTGGACTGTCGACAAAAATTGAATAGCATGAAACGTTTAGTGGTCCAGTAAAGTCGATATGTAGTCTTGTCTACGGTTTATCAGTGCTCGGCCATGTTTGATAATTTTTTGGTGGTGACTTTGCTGCTGAATTACAACCATTATATTTTCTAACTGTATTTTGAATATTTTTATCCAACTTTGGCCAATAAACGTAGTTTCTCATCAGGTACATCATCCTCACTATTTCTGGATTTCCTAAGTGGAATTGTTTCAAAATACATTTTTTTAATGATAACTGAATTACTATTCTTTCCGCGTACGTAAGGTACTCCATCACATATAGAAAATGCTATTATTGTTACCAGATTTAATTTTAGTTTTACTCCATTTCGACTTAGCCTCATGCACATTTTTTAAAATAAAGGTATTCTTTGTAGAATGAATTTTTATATCGTCTATTGTGAAAGGTATTCTATAATAGTATTACACACTAGGCTTTAAATTTCACTTTTGTGTTCCTGCGAGGCAATCAAAGTATCTTCCAAATCTTCTTTCCATTTTGATATCAATCTGAATAAGCCATTTGCATGTCCCAATTTTTTTTCTTTTTCGTGTGAATTCGAATCTTCGTCGCCACTGTTATGCCTTCATTCTATTGAATGCAGATAAAACAATTATGAAATATAATGTTGCTTGGAGTCGATGTCGTCTAACTGAATTTTGTAGTAAGGATATAAGGCTTGCTCCCGACTAGCTCTCTGCTGACGATTCCCTGCGTCAGCATATACAACAATTAATAAAAAATGATCGCCTAAAATATCGAAGACAATTTTCCCCATGACCACAAAAATATATTTTCGTCATAGGCTGTAAAATTATGTGCTGCGTTTTGCTTTGATATACTTTATTTTCAGTTCTCAGTTTTCTTCCAAACCTATTGTTTTTAGTAGTGCAGATAGTTAACATCTTGCTATCATTTTATCTTCTAGTTACACGTGTTTCCTGTTTTGATTGTTTTAATCGAATGACGTGGTTTTTGTTATTTGGTACGGTTAACAGATTTAGTATAGGAGATAAGAAAACTGAATTTCTCTTCGAATATTTAAACTTGAACGAAAACAAATACATCCACTAGAAAGACTAACAAAATATAATGTCAATAATTCCTTGTAGCTCATACTGTTCACTTGTTGCCAAACCATTCTCCTGTAAATTTTCGTTTTTCTTCCCGTGTTGCAACCTAGGGAAGGCTATTGAATAGAATAATCACACGAAGGTTGGTAATGAACAATAACGTATAACACATATAAGATTCGCCAGCGGCGCGTAGAAGAAGTAGTCAACTGCTAGAAGTGAGTCAGGTGAATTCCACAATGACCAACATTCCAGCAGATCAACATACAGTATTTACTACTGCATAATGTGAATGAGGACATAGCCATTATCGTCCGTAGGTATGCTACGACAGCCAGTAATTTATTACAAGCAAAGTAGTAAAACCACAAAGACACGAGGGTGTGAAAGAATTAGGAAACAGAAAACATTATAAAGTGGAAACAATAGAATGGAAATCAGGAAGACACTAGATGACGATTGACATTGCACTTAAATTTTTTAAGATCAAAGTAAAATAATGGAGCCAGAATAGATTTTCAGAAGCTAAAAGCGCGAGAAAAGAAACTGCTAGCATAGAATTTACGGTTATTTCGAGCCAAATCAATTGTAATTTGATGAGACCTTTCTTCCAATCTAGTACTGCGCTTAAATTCATAAAGTCTATGTACCAGAGCGACTAGCTCATCCGAACAATTACCATGAAAGTATTTATGGAAAGGGCAAAGGGAAGCAACTTTACGGCTGTGGGAGAGTGACTGAAGCCGAGACACTAGGAACGTGTTTTTAAATTTTTATTTTTATCTTTATTTCTTTTTATTATAAATGTGAGGCAATCTTTAATCTTCAAACGCCCCCCCCCAAAAAAAAAACTGTGTATCAAAAGGATTTTTTTTAATGCACGTTCGTAAAAATATATCTCACTTTAGTCAAGAAATTCAGAAAAAGCTTAGTCTATCATCCTCTGAGAAAAAAATTCAGTGATATTTAAATTTATGCACTCGCTTGTTTTTGGCGTCCCCACTTTGTAACCGGCATGTTGGGCTCTCCCTTTTCTTGTCAACCATATATTCTCTTTTCTTACAATTGATGTTTAGTCCTTTCTTCTCGATTTTCTTCACTACCTTCTTTAAGTGTTTCCTGTATTTTTCTTTTTTCTTTTTCATTTGCTATCAACACTGCGTCATCTGCATATCTTATGTTGTTAAGATTTTGGTCGCCAATAAAGATTCTTGGTAGGAATTCTAATTCTCTCAAAATCAACACAGTGTAAAGGTTGAATAAGTCCGGTAAGAAGACACACACTTGTCTCATTGTATATATCAATCTTATCTGAGAGTTCTTATTTTAATTAGTATTCATTTCATTCTAATTTCATCACGCAGATTCTCAGACTGTTACCAAATACGGAAACAACAAAATCACATTTATTCTTACCTCGAGATGATAATATTTTCCTGATAGAAGCTCTTCCATTTGTAATATTTTATTTATATACAAGAGTATTTTTCGAAAGAAGTATTATTTTTAAAATTTATTAATCCGATAGATTTTATCACTTTAAATGTTATGTACAGTGAATAATTATAAGGCCAGTTGAATTCTATCTTTAAACTTTAGCAGTTGAGCTATTTTTTTTTTAATATTTTGTATATTATTATATAGTATTAATAATCTTCAAATAATTACTATGAGTAGAAAATCATTTATTGTAAAATTATTTCAAAAACTAGAAAAACATTTGTTTCATAATTATAAGGCCATTAACATTTTTTTTAATTATAAAAGTGGCAAACACTAAAAATTATAGAAATTAATATTTAGTTTGCTTTCCATGATTGACTATTATTTCATCAAATCTATTTTCATAGAATGGATCAACTTGTGAATGTCGTTTTGGTTAATTGAATCCCAGACTTTCAAAATTTCACGTTTGAGCTATTTCTTGTTATTAAATTGATGTCCATTCTTGTATAATCGTCTAACCAATATCCCCCAAAGGTTCTCGATAGGAATGAGATCAGGTGATTATAGCGGGCCAATCCATAACATTGATTGAGTTAGCTTGCAATCATTCCATAGTGGACTTGGCTTTGTAAACAGGAGCGTTATCTTGCTGAAACACACAATTTCGACCATCAATTTTTTTTCCATAAGGCAAGAGACCAGCAGATAACAAATTCTGATAACTCAAAGCATCAAGTCTTGTTTCAATGAAAACAATTGGAGTTTTGCGTTTGAATTCGAATGCCGCCCAAATCATAACACTTCCTCTTCCTTGTCCACCCTTGGAAAAGACCAACTTCACCTTTCTAAGGTCATGCCAATAATAAGATAACCCATCTGGACCTTCCACATTATTATTTTTTGAGCGGAAAATGCCACACCTTCCCATTGCTTGTTCTAAATCATATTGGCCAAATTAAAGAAGACTCTACGTCTATTTATTAAACATCATATTTATTTAATTTCGGCTACCGGTCTGAATATTCGAGAAAAAATATGCGCTCTCTGGTAGGATTCGAACTTCCGTTCCCCAGTCTACCGAAATACATTTGTGCAAAAAGTGAACGGTATAGACTAGGACGGGTACTCCGTCCTCTGATCCCATTTACCGCGCCGATAGCCGTTACCAGTGCAAAAGCGTCTAGGCTGCCTTGTTGGTGATGAATTATTTTCCACCATCCAACCTCTGTCCTAGAGTCAAAATGTCACTAGCCTGTCGCTAGTCCATCGATATTTCATGCTAGTTTCCCTAGTTACACATACCTGTGCAGGTAAGACCCGCCATGCGACCTATACAGAGTGCAATATATAAATTGTCGTCCAAAATTACGCAAAATGAAAATAACACTGATATCTCATTTTAACAGATATATTTACCAAATCTACACAAAAATATCTTGAAATACTAAAGAGTTTTCAATAAAATCACCATTGCCTTCAACCACGGTCTCTAGACGATTTCGGAATCTTCTGTAACTCTTCAGGACGGTCTCCTTGTTTAAGATGGTGAATTCTGCCATAATCCTTGCCTTCAGTTCATCTTTGGTGTTACAAGAAGTTTTGTTGGTCTTTTGCTCAACCACCGCCGCAAATATTAATCAAGGATTGTTGCTATCTGGGGTGTTAGGTGGCCAGATTTAAGGAGTAATATGGTCACTGATATTGTCTGACAGCCATGACTGACATACAGTGTTCCTGCAGCTACCCTCTTGACCCAGGGCAGCACTTGATGTAGGCCTCCGTACTGAGTCTGAGGCCCTAACCAAAAAATTCGGGAGTTCTTATCAGAACGATCAGAGTGGGTTTTCCACGCTGCCGTACCTTCGTAATCACCATTACATTCATCTAACTCTTTCCGAATCTTTTGTACTATCCTCAAATTGTGACTCAAGCACACTGAAATTTTCGTATTGGAGCTTCCAGGGCGAATGCCAAGCAGTACAGCATACCGTTTGCAAATTTCTCGCGGATTGAATTGCTTCATGGTGTTATTTTTCTCACGGATGGTGCCCAACTGACCCTTCTATGCTGTGCAGTCGATAAAATAAAAAAAAAACAAACAACGCACATTAAAAGTATAAAATGGCGACAATTTACCCATCGCACATTTTACAAGGTCGAGTACTTCGCATTCCTTTTGTATTCCATTAGTAAGTAAGAAGTTCTATTTGGACTGCTTATTCCCAAGAACCGCCATTTTGTAGAAGAGATTCTCGAGAGAAAATGTATCCAACCATTATAATATTGACTTGTCTAGGGTCAACTGTCACATATCATAATCAGCACTTCTTACTTCGCCGTCTAACGTCTGTAAAATATCTTGATTCAGTAACACTCTAAATCGAGTTGCTTTTCGGTCATGTATTGGGTGAAAAATAGTAAAACAAAAAAGAATTCAGAGTTGTCCTCCAAAATTGGTTCAAGGGCGCATTCTATTCAATGGCGCGAATGAAAGAATCTGAGACGGAATTCGAACTCAGCTTACCGATTTCAATTCCGGGGCCGATAGCTGTTACACTACCCACATTTCCACAAAAGACGGCTATTCACGTATGTTTATATTGCATAGATCATAGCAGGATTTCTGAAAGAAAGAAAAAATGTCGAAGAAATTCCACGATAAATCATTGATAACGTCAGCTATGAATTTAAAAAAGCAAAAAAAAAAAAAAAAACACAGTTAAGTGAAATGAGTTTTTTTTCAAACACACCATTTTTCGTGGATTAATCGTGAACCGGAAAAGGAAATGTCTTCTTTTCATAACTTTTCTCTCTTCTAAAATGTTATTTACGTAATCTCATCTAACATTCGGGTACAGAGAAGCAAAGACGAGAAAACATCGAGGTAAAATAAAGGCAGGAAGCAATAGAATTAAAGGACAAGTTAACTTTTCGCAACATAAAACTTGCTTTTTGTCAATGACAACTGGATTTACGAGTAAGAATAATAATTAATATCAAATATATAAATAAAGATCAATGCTAATTTAAAAGTGGATATCCAATCTCTCTCTTTATCTATTTATCTCTCTATCTATTTCAGTCTATTCATATCTATCTGTCTACCACAGTCACTTCATATCTATCTATCTATCTATCTATCTATCTATCTATCTATCTATCTATCTCATTCTATTCATATCTATCTACCACCGTCACTCTATCTATCTATCTATCTATCTATCTATCTATCTATCTATCTATCTCATTCTATTCATATCTATCTACCACCGTCACTCTATCTATCTATCTATCTATCTATCTATCTATCTATCTATCTATCTATCTATCTCAATCTATTCATATCTAACTACCACCGTCACTCTATCTATCTATCTATCTATCTATCTATCTATCTATCTATCTATCTATCTATCTATCTATCTCATTCTATTCATATCTATCTACCACCGTCACTCTATCTATCTATCTATCTATCTATCTATCTATCTATCTATCTATCTATCTATCTATCTCAATCTATTCATATCTATCTACCACCGTCACTCTATCTATCTATCTATCTATCTATCTATCTATCTATCTATCTATCTATCTATCTATCTATCTATCTATCTATCTATCTCAATCTATTCATATCTATCTACCACCGTCACTCTATCTATCTATCTATCTATCTATCTATCTATCTATCTCAATCTATTCATATCTATCTACCACCGTCACTCTATCTATCTATCTATCTATCTATCTATCTATCTATCTATCTATCTATCTATCTATCTATCTATCTATCTATCTCAATCTATTCATATCTATCTACCACCGTCACTCTATCTATCTATCTATCTATCTATCTATCTATCTATCTATCTATCTATCTATCTATCTCAATCTATTCATATCTATCTACCACCGTCACTCTATCTATCTATCTATCTATCTATCTATCTATCTATCTATCTATCTATCTATCTATCTATCTATCTATCTATCTATCTCAATCTATTCATATCTATCTACCACCGTCACTCTATCTATCTATCTATCTATCTATCTATCTATCTATCTCAATCTATTCATATCTATCTACCACCGTCACTCTATCTATCTATCTATCTATCTATCTATCTATCTATCTATCTATCTATCTATCTCATTCTATTCATATCTATCTACCACCGTCACTCTATCTATCTATCTATCTATCTATCTATCTATCTATCTATCTATCTATCTATCTATCTCATTCTATTCATATCTATCTACCACCGTCACTCTATCTATCTATCTATCTATCTATCTATCTATCTATCTATCTATCTATCTATCTATCTATCTATCTATCTATCTATCTACCACCCTCCATCTATTCATATCTATCTATCTACCACCGTCACTCTATCTATCTATCTATCTATCTATCTATCTATCTATCTATCTATCTATCTATCTATCTATCTATCTATCTCATTCTATTCATATCTATCTACCACCGTCACTCTATCTATCTATCTATCTATCTATCTATCTATCTATCTATCTATCTATCTATCTATCTATCTATCTCATTCTATTCATATCTATCTACCACCGTCACTCTATCTATCTATCTATCTATCTATCTATCTATCTATCTATCTATCTATCTATCTCATTCTATTCATATCTATCTATCTATCTATCTATCTATCTCATTCTATTCATATCTATCTACCACCGTCAATCTATCTATCTATCTATCTATCTATCTATCTATCTATCTCATTCTATTCATATCTATCTATCTATCTCATTCTATTCATATCTATCTGTCTATCTCTCTCATTCTATTCATATCTATCTATCTACCACCCTCCATCTATTCATATCTATCTATCTACCACCGTCAATCTATCTATCTATCTATCTATCTATCTATCTATCTATCTATCTATCTATCTATCATAGCGTATATTTGCCAGTAGTCCCACTTTTATACAAGTTTCATTAAAACGACTGACAATTACTGTGGCTAAGGTTTTTATTTAATTTTTCTTGTGTTTTCATAATTCTCTACTTTTCTGGGCATAAATTATGCAGAAATTCTCCCGATGTTCTGTATGCCCGATCGCTTTTGGGTATACCTTTAGCCATTGTCAAGGATCATTTTATTTTTTACATTTAACTGAATGGATACTAAACCCCATCCTCAACATACTCGTGATAATGCAAATATAATAATCTCATCCATAGGAAAAAAGAATAAAATAAGAAAAGATGTGTGCACGTTCGTCAAAGACACTGAGACAAGGAACGTGACATTTATCCTGAGAATATTACCATAAAAAAGCAATAGAAATGCAGAAATACGTGTACATGTGTTTTATAGATTACGCAAAGACATTCGATAAAGTACGCCACAAAGATCTGCTGGAACTTCTTAGGAACTTTGACATATTAACTGCAGGAAGACTGAATGCGCGCTTGTTAAAATGTAAATTATAAATTGGAGATCCCAAAATCGAAGTAGTACAACAATTGAAATATCTGGGAAGTGTTTTAACAGAGGACGGGAGAGTACGAAACTGAAATCCGAAGGCGCATTTGGATAGCGAAAGATGCCTTCTAAAAGCTAAGCGGAGAGTTAAGAGACAGAAAAAACTTAGTTAGAAACAAAGAAAAGAGTACTGAAATGTTACATGTTATCTGACCTCTTATATGGCAGGGAATACTGGACAATCTCCTCAAAAATGGAGAAGAGACTTGAAGCAACAAAAACGTGTTTCTACAGATTGTCATGGAACGAACATGTGACCAACGATAAAGATTTAGAGTAAATGGAAACAAAAAGGAGACGTTTATTTATCATAAGGAAGAGACAGTTGAAATTCCTAGGGCACATAATGAAAGGAGGGTTGGAAAATCTGATACTCACAGGACTGATTGAAGGGAAGAGACAGTTGAAATTCCTAGGGGACATAATGAAAGGAGGTTTGGAAAATCTGATACTCACAGGACTGATTGAAGGCAGGAGGCATAGGGGAAAACATCACACAACATTCATAGTGAGCTTAAGGAAATGAATGGCGGAACAGGGTTTAGGAGAAATAACTAAAAGTCAAAATTTATTAAGAGCTACAAAAGACGGGACGTTGTGGAGAGTCATGATCGTCCTGAGGGGACGCGGCATATAAAGATGAATTGGAAGGAGACCACCTTTTTTTATATACTCTGTTCACTTTGTGGATTGTTAGCTGATGCCGTACACTTAAGTTCGCGCGGATTGTGAAGAGAAATGCATTAATGCATTCTTACATTTTGAGTTGGTGAACTCTTAGTAATTCTAGTAGAAAAGCAATGCACCCAGGGCCCAATCTGTTGCATAATAAGATACAATAAGAATACATGTCTTAAAATGTGCTTATTTAGCGGCAGTTCAGTTCAACAGTCCTCATTTGGTTATATCAGTATTTTTTCTAAGATATTTTTATGAAAACCCATTTGAAGGAATTTATTTACTTTTTTCTGTTTTTCTTTTAGCAGTGTTTTATTTTTAATTATTTCATACCACTAAGACGCAATGGGGTTTCTGAGTGCAAGACAATATGAAAACAAGCTATTATTAAGGAGAAAGTACAATAAAAGAACATGAATTAAGAAGAAGGAAGATAACGATTGATATTACATTTAAATTTTTGAAGATTATAGTTGACCGGAAAGCAAGAAGCCGTAAAAGATTTCCATAATTGAGAGGTGCGAAAGAGAAAACTGTTAGCAAATAACTTACAGTTACATCTAGTAACCTGTAAAATGATGAGACAATGCAGCCAATCTATTAGGTTGGTGCAAAAATAATGTCGTTAAAAAATACGTCAAAAACCGACATTATTTTTGCACCAACCTAATATAAATCGTACTGCGCTTAAATTCATAAAGTCTAGAAAAGTTCATCAGAAAAATTACCATGGAAATATTTATAGAAAACACACAGAGGAGCTACGTTACGGCAGTGAGAAGAGGCCTTGAAGCCGAGATGCCAGGCCAGAACCAATAACATAGCCGATTCTTCTTTGTATTTTATCAATAATCTTTAAATATATAGCAGAAACAGTAGACCAGTTGTAATATTCTACTTATTTATATTATTGATTATCTGAAAGTTTTTGGAAGTTGTTGTTTGGTTACTATGTTACGTTTTTAAATCATCATAATCCTCAAATGATTTTCGTTTATTTACTGGACGTATTTCAAAGTACAAGTCATATTTCTTAACCGTTTGAGCCCTGCGTTCCTGAACAATTTTTACCCCAAGCTCCTGAGTCAAAATTCGCAAATAATTGATATGTAATGTTTCACGGTAGATATAAAAATAGTCACATTTACTCACCGCTCAACCGGAGGCAGGGCATTAAGTCATTTTTCTCTACCACCGGTAAAACGGTGGTCAGGGCTCAAATGGTTAAAACGATTAAACCAGTTTAGTCCGTACAATTATTGTATTTGTTTCTAGTTCTCGAATTTAAAATGATTCAATATTGCCAGAAGAGGAATTATAACCATTTACACTATATACACTCTTCGGACTATTGTCCTCATCTTTGTTGTTATATTAACGATGTTTCGGCCATTGTACGCACCGCACTTCTTCAGGTGACTGGAATTTCGAACCGAACTCTTTATTCCGCCCATCGAGTTAGATTGTTCTAGTTCCACGTGCCATGCCTCTTCCGGATATCTCGGTTTCAGTTATTTTTCTTTACTCAACTCTCTAATTTTTTTTAACGTTTGCTGTGACCAGGTATTGAACTCACAACACTTTGGGTCAAGTCACTGTATGACTTCAGTTAACGCTTTTATCGACTGAGACATGTGTCCTTGAAATAAAAGTTACGGCCCGAAATTCCAATCACCTGAAGAAGGCCGAAGCGTACAACGCCTGAAACGTCGTGAATATAGCAAGAAATATGAGGACAGAAGTCGGAACAGTCTAAATAGTGTAAATAGTTACAATAACTTATCTCAGAAATATAGAGAGTAATTATAACGTGTAAAAAAACGCAAATGAAACATATTAATAAAAATATAGTATATATATTAATAATATTAATAGCATATTAGAGTATAGTTGGCCTTTAGATATGTATATGAAATAAGATTTGGAATAACGTTTTGTAAAGTGGAAACTACTTTTATTAAACTCTTATATCCATATTTTCTTCAACAGAAAGGAGATTGCAGAATGTGTTAAGTATATGAGAAGTAAGATGGTCAAATTCTCTTTGGGGCGAGCAGAAACGATTGAATATTATAATTTCTTTTAGACTCATCATTCTTTTCTCTTTCTCTCTCTCTTTCCATCTCTATTTCTCGAGGCATGAAAGCGTCGCGAAGTTGCGGGAAAGAATTGTCAGTAACGGAAGTTGACGCAAATCCTTGTAGACATCAGCTCTCACTCGCGATTACAAATCCTGAGAAGATTTTCATGGGCACCAATCAGTCCCTCGAGTGTAGCGTCTAATTGCATTTTTCCACTGCGCATCGCCTGATGTGTGCACTTAAAACTGAAATCCTGCAAGCAGTTTTTTTTTTTTTTTTTGTGCTATTTTTTGGGGGTGGGGTAGCAGGAGTATGGGAAAATTTAGTCTGCAAGTTAAACAGAAAAAATAAATATAAAAAAGGGATTTTTTTTTCACACGAAGATATGGATGATTCGTCCTTGCAAGAGAAAGGTGATCGAAAACATGGAGAAAGCAAACTGCTTTCTTTCTTTTTTAATTGAGTTTCAAGAACCGGGTTTTTTTTTTGATTGCCCACATGTCTGTTTTATATGACTAGTTAATAAATACATAAATAAATGAAGACAACCATGGTTCTAGATCTTTACCAAAAGGAATTGTTTTGCGTTATGCTGAAGAACATATCACTCAACAGTGTCAGATTCTATTGGTTATTAATAAAACCCGTTTTAACTCTATTTTATCTTTAGATCATTTTAAGCGTGGAATCTCTTTTCGTTTCATGTAAAACGTTAATAAAAATGGCAAAAAGAAGGAGAAAGAAGAAACTAAAATGCGACGATCAGGTGTTCAAAGAAGGGTGCTAAGGAATTGGAAAGAAAGATATTTTTTTTCTATGGACTATTCTATGGAACAGGAAGGAAATATTTTACATGACAGCGAGAATAACCAACTGGATGGGGTGCACCAATCCAGCGAAACAAGATACAATGTTAAAATGTTTAAAACTATTGTTAAAATAACAGAATTACAATCTTTTAAAAAGCGTAACAAATAGCTATTAAAAGCTAATGTTAAAACTCATCTTTAAAAAGTAACTAAAGCTAAGTTTAAAAATGAACAAAAATTAACGTTAAAAACGTATCAAAAATTTAATATTTGTACAAAAATACGAAAAACTAACGTTAAAAATCATCATAATTTTATTATTTGAGAAAATTAAAAATATATGTTTAAATATATCAGAATTTTAATATTAGAAAAATTATAAAAAAAACTAACGTTAAAAAGCATCAAAATTTTAATATTTGAAAAAATTATTTAAAAATAATGTTAAAAATCATCAAATTTTTAATATTTGAAAAAATTGAGCAAAATTAACATTAAAAAGTAGGATAAAAAAGTAAAGAAGAATTTTACAAAGAATTAGAAAATACAGTGCAACCCGGAGTGTTGTCGAGACCGGAGAAGTCTCTTATATCCGGGTTTCTCTTATATCCGAGTTTGGTCTATTTTGTTTAGGTAAGTATGGCTGTAATTTGGGACCAGAGAAAATCTCTCTTATATCCTGATTTCTCTTATATCCGGGTCTCTTATATCCGGGTTACACTGTATAACATTTATGAAGTTTAAAAATAACAAAAAAATAATCTTAAAATGTGAGAAAATTTTAATATTTGGAAAAGTAACAAAAACCCATTTACACTATTTATATTCAGAATATTGTCCTCATCTTTTTTCCGAATATCAATAGTATAAATAATAAGAAACCTTATTCCAGAAATTCAGATATAAATTAAAGAGAACCTTCGTTAAAAGTAATGGCAAAATTATAAAAACAACGCGAAAAATGACATTAAAAGTAACAATCGTTAAAATGTTGAAAATGAAAAAAAAAAAAGGTTTAAAGTTAAAAACTAATCTTTAAAAGTAACAAAAATCTAATCTTTGAAAAAGTAACAAAAACTCACTTTAAATACTTTAAATGAAAAGTAAGAAAAATAATACAAAAATAAAATTGCTTAATGTTAAAATGTAAGAAAATTGTAATTTTAAAATGTAGCAACAAATACGAAACTAATTTCAAAAAATTAAAAATAAATCTTAAATTGGCATATTAAAAAAGTAATAAAAACAGGTCAAAAATAGGAAAAACTAATGCAAAAATTAAAAAAGCTTTCCCTACAACGTGAAATATGCAGATGGCACAGATGTGACACTATTAAAGTGTTACTAGTAGTAGTTGAAAGGAATGTGACATAGGATTAAGAAAAGCGTTTATGTGAGAACCCCCGTATAGATTTGGACCATTAGAAGGGCTGCAATGTGGAATTTACTAATGTGAAAAGATCGCGATATGAGGTCAGGAAAATAATTATGAAGCATGATTTTCTTGACTACGCAGAAGATTATTTAAAAGCCAAAGTATAAAACAATTGGATTTAAAATCGGTTGTTTTAAAAAATAAGATTCCATAGTTATTTGTTAAACGTGGATAAATTCCTTTAGTCGATTTGAAATTGTTTTGTTTTGACAAGAACAGCCGATCGTCGCAGGCAATATATAGGTCGTATTGAAAATGTAAACAATTGCTGATTGTTTTGAAAATTGACTAAAGAATTTGTCAAGGCCAAGAAATTATTGTTTGGAGAAAGAAAAGGATTTCTAAAAGCAGAGAGAAATCATTGCTGATGTGGAATAAAATTTTATAGCCAAAAAATTAATTCGTAAACAATTATTGTGGAGTAACAAAGGAATGTAAAAACAAAAGTTATATTAATTTAAATAGTTGGCCCGTTGTTAGATGTTATCAGGTGCTGTCAATTCAAGGTCAAGGAAAATAAATATTAATAAATTTGGAGGCATGGTCAGAGTTATGCAAGATGCATATAAACCGTACGTTACTTGGAGCAGTAGAAAGAGACTGGAGCTACAAGATCAACACTGGTCGAGGAGAGCTGTTGAACCCACGCGTCCTGGCCGACTGAAATTTCCGACCGATATAATTCTGCGTTGTAATGGCTATCCCGCCCCAAGTTTAAAACAGAAGATTCCTCATCACTAGATTCCACGGGAAGGGTTAATTCTGTGTATCAACAATTATATAAAACCAATTGAAAATTAACACAGCAACTACTTTCGTGGTTTATGATGATTGCGTTTTGACCGGCGGGAGCATCCGTGTCCTTTTTCATAAGATGGTTCTGCCAACTCGATTCAGCGCCTAAGTGCGAACGAAAGTTCGATCTTCAATGCACTCTGATCAAAGAACACAATGTGGGACAGAGCAGATGAAGCAGCGAAGTGTTTGACAGATAACCATCAATTCACCGGTGCTACTACTGACCAGCGTGGGGAAGACCCTGGATCGTGTCGGGCTGGCCGTGTTATACAGAGAGAAAACTTCCGAACTTTCTACAGAAGGCAGTGAAGGAAGGCGAGAAGAAAGCAAAAGGAACTGTGCAACATGCAAATTGAAAATTAGAGATATCAAGACCAAACAATTTAAATATCTGCAAAGTGCTTTAACAGAGGACGAAAAGAACGACACTGAAATACGAAGGCGCTTTGGTATAGCGAAAGAAGCCCTTCAAAGGCTAGACAAAGTATTAAGAAACATAAAACCTCGTTAGAAGCAAACAAAAGTGTACTGAATTGTTACATAATATCAGTCCTCCTATACGGCAGTGAATGCTGGACAATCTCGCTGACGAAGGCGAGACTTAAAGCAACAGAAATGTTCTAGAGAAAGATGCTGACAATACATAGACTGAATATGTAAGCAGCAACAATATTTTAGAGAAAATGGACCCAAAAGGACACTTATACTTAACATCGGAAAGAGCGAGTTGAAATTTCTAGGGTACATAATGAGGAAAGATGGCTTGGAAAATTTGATACTCACAGGACGGGACTGAAGTCAAGAAGGACAGAAGAAAACATCTCCTAATCTACCTAGCGAGCTTCAGTAAATGAATGGCGGAACAATGAGAAATAAAAAAAAAATAAATAAAAAAATAATTTATAAAGACCTACAGGGGGCAGGAAATTGTGGAGAGCCATGATCACCCAGGTTATGAAGAGACAGGGCACATAGATGAAGAAGAAGAAGAAGCATGTCATAAAAGGAACATAATTGGAATAATTGGAATAATTGGAATCAACGTTTGCTAATATTTCAGTTTAAATGTATAATAAAAATTATCGATTAGAATCATATATTTTATATGAAGAAGATATTCTTGAAGATCATGAATAATATAGTTCTTCTTTTTCGTGAATATTATTAACCTTTGGATGCGTATTTCATCTTTCATCTTTTTTGTAACTGACCGCAACATTCAAGTCATTTTTATTTTCTACCTTCGTTTATTAATTAGAATGAATAGCAAATCAAAATCTGAATTCGAATCTTCTTTCGTCAAAAGCAATTTAAAAAAAATTTCCATCCATACAGCTTACAGATGTTTAAAACGATCGACCTGAAATATGGGATAAAAAAAAAAAAAAAAAAAAAAAACGAAATTAGAGAAAATATATTTTCAAACATTGTGTAAAACCAACAGGAAAAAAATAATCTGGGTCAGTTTCCAGGAGAGATGTCCGAATAAAACGATATATAATAGGGTGGGAAAACGATATTTTTATATATCAAGAATAGTGTTAGGGGAAACGGCTATGACAAAGTGGGAATAGTTTGGGTGTAACGCTGTTCGTCGGATGAAGTCCAAAATGCGCCACACGAATACTTTTTATCGAATTTGTCATAGCTTGAGTAAAAAAATACCCCAAAAAACAACAACAACAAAAAAAAACACTCCTGAGAGGGTACTTACTAACCCACATTTTTTTTTATAGGGAAATGCATCGTCTGATCCAGCAAAGATTACATTAAGTCATTCAAATGCACAGGTTGGTGGGCGTAATTCACAATGTTTAAAAATGAATAAAAGAAAAACTGAAACATAATCTACATAAATAATGTTTAGACTATTAAAAAACGTTGGAGGTAGAGTAATAGTGTGAGGTAACCGCTTGTAGAAGTCACAGTTACAAGCACGGAGACTCTAAGGAAGACCTACTTCGAGACTATATATATATATATATATATATATATATATATATATATATATATATTATTATTGCCACTAACCGCGTTCCTGGATTTACTGACAGTATTGCCCATTGTATTATTGTGTAAATACATTTAATTGTTATATTTAATTCCTGCGTTTGTCATTTATTGGAGACTGAATTTCATCTCGGAATCCACAACAAAGGATTTATTAACTCATAATTTAAAAGAACCTTTAAGGAAAATTCTAGTCGACAGCACAAATATCCTTTTCAAGTCACGTAGCCGTACACAACTCATAATTAGGGAAGCATTGCTTATTGAATATTATTCGCTATCAGTCAGATAATCTTTGACAGTGCGTGGTTATGATAAGTTTTCTAAAAACAGAAGTCATGCCCAGGTCAACCGACCACGCATAGGACGTGACCGCCAAAAAGCATACAGCACCGGCTGCATATGCTCCACGCAGCAAAACAACTATATAGAAACCGCACACTGAAATTCACCATCCAAAAACAACATCCTTGATAATGGCTGACCGAAAGTGCTCGGAATAATTTATTACTATGGACAATTCCTATATTATTTAACCCATGAAAAACGGGAAAATATTAGAATACTGGAAAAACTGAATAAAAGATTAATTAAATCTTACTTGTCGACCGTTTTCAATGAAACATGTTTGAAAGAAACGTTGCTGCCCAGATCCATTCACACACACACACACATATATATATATATATGAAGTAAATAATTAAAAAAGCGATAACCTTAAGATTCCATGACTCTAATTTATTTCCCCAGAATATATATTTTTTCCTGGTTCATCAGGTAACATCTCTAGTTACAAAGGAATTTGGTTTCTTTTATTTTAATGCAAATTTTTGAGGGTTAGTTTTAGATTGATATAAGGTGACAGAGCGGGTGGTAGGGGGAGGACCATAAAATGATCTAAATTAGAAATGGAAGTTAGGGATAGGGTTGTGTTTACACCATCTTTAATAAGTTACGTAGGTTCAAGTGTACTCAGTCAAGGGGACAGACAATTTTTTAGACAGGAAAAGGAAAGAAGAAAAAAAAAGAAGACAAATAGTAAAGCAGGGGAGTGGGAAAAGAGGGAGAAGAAAGAAGAAAAAAGGTTAAACAGGGGAGTGGGAAGAAGAAAGAAAGAGTGAATTACACTGGAAAACACAAACATATAATTATAGTTAATACATAAACTGTTATATATGATATATGCGTGAGTATGTCTGATGATTGCAAAGGCATGAAACCGAGGGTTACAAACTAATTATTCCTAAAACTGAATATATATATATATATATATATATATATATATATATATATATATATATATATATATATATATATACACGCACTAACCCTGATATTCATTACATTTACCCATAAATATAGTATACCTTAAAAGTATATTTTTATCATCTATCATTTTTTTTATCTATATTTTTATGTGTATACGTACTCACATAATTGCAGACGGGCGCACGCGCGCAAACTCGTACACATACACTTTGAAAAAGAAAAAAAACTTGGACCAATGAAAACGCATATAAAAAAAATTCGAGAAGTATAAGCAGGAAGTTGTTGAAGCCTACTGACGAGTGAACGGAGTGATTCCCTCAGGGTCCTTCCACGAAGCTCTGGAGTCGGGATGCTGATGGTAACATTAATCAGCTAATTGACAAACCTTTTTCTTGTATTAATTCTATGCAAGGTGTTTCAAGACTACTTTCAGAAAATTTAGGTAGGGATTCCTGAGACTAAACAAAACTATATATATATACATATATATATATATATATATATATATATATATATATATATATATATATATATATATATATATATATACAGGGTGCAACAGCAAGTGAAAGCAGGGACAACTGTCTATCTTACAAAATGTTTAATATTAAAAAATCACTAAACTAATTGATTTCATTTTTCTGGTTTTTAGATAAGACCCTTAGCCACCATGACATCATTTGTCGTAAGAATTACTGAAAATCCCACTGAGTTATTCAGCTAGAAAGAAAACAGGGTAAAGTCATTTTGTGTCAGCCCCACTATGTCTTCCCAACTGAGCAATGATGAGACGAAAAAGATCATTTAGGCCTACAGTAATGGTACCAATATTTATACTCTGGCTTCCATCTTCAAAGTCCATTCAAGAACCATCAAGAGAACGGTGAATAAGTTTAAAATAGATAGAGCAGTAGGGAGAAGGACTGGATTAGGAGGTCAGAATAACAAGAGGGATCATCGTTTCAACTTAGAGCCAAATACACTTTTATTGTTCAAAGTAGAGTTGAATAGTGTTGTAAAAATCCAGTGAGATATCTATAATCATTTCTAAGATACAACGGTTTAAAGCTTAATCTAACAATCTGACAATTTTGCTGTTACACCCAGTATATATATATATATATATATATATATATATATATATATATATATATATATATATATATATGGTCAGATCTACTCAGTCAATTCGCATCCAAGATCTTGCAGTTCACCTTTCTTGGGGTAAATCTTCTATTATGGAGAATACTTAATAACAAGTGATGAAGCCATAAGGATCAACAAATAGAAGTTGAATGAAAATGGCTCGTCTATGTATCAGACACATCTATCAAAATTTAAATGTTTCATTTCCGCGTACCAAAACTAGCCAGCGTTTGATTTGTTATATTCCCTCTTCTCCGCACACATGTGTAATAAACAGAATCATATATTTAGTCCAATGAATTCTTATATTTGCCTTGATAAAGTATATGAGTTACGAAACACGTTTGCGAAAATAGGAGAACAGAACATGTCAAAATTATTCAACGAAACCTGTCTTAATATATATATATATATATATATATATATATATATATATATATATATATATATAATACATAAAAGTTTAATGGTCAGAGTTGAATCAGACAAGGAAAAGTTGGCATTAAAATGTGGTCAATAGACGTGTGAAATAATTTTAAAAGAAAAGAAAGAAATAACTTAAGTTAGAACTTTAACTTAAACAATCAGGGTTCATTTGAACCTTGGTTTCAACCTTACGGTATTTTATTAAAAAAAAATTCAAACATTTTTTTTTTATAAAAATCGCCTGAAGATACCGTGAGGTTGAAACTAACGTAGCGGATTCAATTGATCTCCTGATTTTTAAAGTATATATATATATATATATATATATATATGGCCAGCTGTACGCTAAGTGGGTGTGTGGCCAAGTGCTTACAACTTTGAGATGTGGTTTCGAATTTTTGATAATATCGTCTGAACAAATATTTGGAAGGTACTTGAAAGCCATATTTATAGTCATGTAAACTTAAGGTCGCCTATTTCTTAATTATTTAATATATATATATATATATATATATATATATATATATATATATATATATATATATATATATATATAAAGACATTTTTATGTTTGTACATTCTTTTTATAGATAACAATATTTAAATAAATGCTATGTTTATTATAAACAGTATTTACCGGCCTGAATGTCCGAGAAATTTTCATAGAAAATATTCGTTCTCCGAAAGGAAACGAATCTGTATCCTATACGGAACCGTCAATAGCCTGACGTGCCTTAACCGTTTCGGCCACAGAGGAGCGTTGGGTTAGCAAGGTCGATTTTACTGTCTTTAAACTACATTCTTCCATGATTCTCTCACGTACATTCATATCTGCTCATGGCGTATCCAAATGTAAACAAATGACGTCACACATTATAGAATATTCGTATCTATAAAAAGAATGTATAAACATAAAAATGTCTTAAAATAATTGTCGAACTTTGCCCATTTCATAATATATATATATATATATATATATATATATATACACATATATACACACACGCAGACATACATATATATATATATATATATATATATATATATATATATATATATATATATATATGTATGTATGTATATTTAAGTGAATGTAAGGAAAATTTGCTCGAATAAACAAATGTATACGTGCAACGATATCTAATATCGTAAATTCGAATCTACAAATATATATAAAGGGAATTATATATATTACATTATAGAAATTTCATAAACTACATCCATATGACAATATGTACGGTTTTTCGGGTTGTCTTGGAATCTGCTCATTTATTGAATATTCGGACCTTAATTACAGTTTCTGGGAGAGAGCGCATAATCTGGCGAGATAATGAATTGAAAAAGACCACTACACTCAAACTCTTGATGACGATTAATTGTAACTTCGGGCTAGTGCAACAATCGAGAGCTCCTGGTCAGGTTCGCCTCAGAATTTCACTCAGAAGAGCAGCTCCTCCACAAATCGACATCGTGAGATACAAAACCGTGTCTGATTTTTGTAACACAAACGGCCCCTACACAGACATAAACATACACGCAACAGATGCTCTATCTATCTATCTATCTATCTATCTATCTATCTATATATATATATATATATATATATATATATATATATGCTTAAAAGAGAGGAATGCACATGATACGTGACTGACTAATGGAAATCAAACAACACAGTAAAAATACTAGAATTTCTTTCTTTTTTTCTCAGTAACTCGGTCTCTGAAGAAGTTTTCAAAAACGCGAAACATAATATTAATAAACCTTTCTTATTTGTTTTTTATCTTATCATATATATATATATATATATATATATATATATATATATATATATATATATATATAATGGTTACTGAGAGATTAGAATATAGCCGTCCAATCGGATGGCAGGCAAAAACATAGATGCAATAGATGCTTATATATATATATATATATATATATATATATATATATATATATATATATATATATATATATATATATACATAAGGTATATTTAGGTAGCACATAGTCATCCAAGCGAGATTGATTAAACAGACTCAACAGTAGTTTTTCATCTTTACTGTTATATTCAAGACGTTCTGGTCTTCTTCTGATAATATTTCTTGAAATTTTGAATTGAACTCTTCATTTAGTTCACGCTGATAGTTTGTTCTAATTCTACCTACAATGCCTTTGGGTATCTAATTTTTAGGTAATTGATCTTGATAACTCTCCAAGTATTTGTTCTCTCCGCTGAGACCAAGGATTGAATTCAGTGGGTTCAGTAACTTTTTGGATCAATCAACCAACGTTTTTATCAACTAAGCAATGCATTCCTGGAGTAAATAAAGGCTTTTGTTTGAAATTCCAATATATATCATCTGAAGAAGGCCGGAGCGTACAACGACTGAAACGTTGTGAACATCGCAATAAAGATGGGAACAACAGTCCGCATAATGTAAATAGTTACAATACCTCATCTCAGAAATATAGACAGATGTTAAATGGTATCTCTGTTTCATTTTGTTTATTATTGTATTTTTCTAGTTTTCAGATAGAAAATCACTGTAAATTATTTACAAATTGTATATATAATTTTCTAACCCATCTATCTATCTATCTATCTATCTATCTATCTATCTATCTATCTATCTATCTATCATGAAAATATTAGTAATCAGTATGGATATAGATCCAGGGAGAGCTCTATGTCAGAGACAGAGCAATAATAATTATTATAAAAACACGAACAACTTTAGACCTCGTAATACAAATGAAAATAGAAAAGCTTTCCTATTTTTATTTGTATTACGAGGTCTGAAAAGTTGAGATCATTATTCCAACCTTAATGAAATAAATATCATCTATGACATTTTAAGTTGTTCGTGTTTTATAATAATAATAATAATAATAATAATAATAATAATAATAATAATATATATATATATATATATATATATATATATATATATATATATATATATATATATATATATATATGACATATACAAAGAATGCGATGGTATCTCTATGGGTTCCGTCCTTGGGTCAATATTTACCTATTTTTACATGACTAATTTAGAAAATAATGTACTTAATACCACAAAAAACTCTATTTACCTAAAATAAATAGATGACATTCTCATTTTAGTCAAAGTCAGCGGAAATGCATGAAATACAAGAAAACAAAAAGAAAACTCTATATTCTCATGTGAAAATTGCTAAATATTAATTGCTAAATATGAATTCAACCAGGACAAAAAAATCTCGTTCCTCGATGTACATTTACTACCTCTCCTTATACAAAAACAACTAGTATAAACACATACACTCTCAACTATAAAAAGGAATGTCTTATTACAAAATAGCTATTATACGAAACTTAATAAATCGTGCAAAATCACATTCTTCAACACAAAAGATTACCTTACTATAGATATGCAAATTGCTAAATATTTTATTAGAGTAACACTGAAAATTATTTTAATGTAGATATTTTTAGAATGCTCTGCAGATTATTTTATTACAACATTGTTGAAAATTTATTTCATTATATATTATTGCAATTAATTATTTTAAATATACCAATGCGGTGTAAATTATCTTAATATATTATTTAAATATTTTAATCTATAAATGCATTGCAAATTATTTTACATTATTATACTGAAAATGGTTTTGTTATAATTTTGCAATGAATACTATTTTATTATAGTAATGAACTGAATGTATCCATGTATTGGAAATTAATTTAGTTTGGCAACGCATTATTTTAAAACAGAATGTATTAGGAATGATTTTATTATAGAAATGCTTGGGAAATAAATTTGGAGATTGCATTGCAAAAATTTGATTACAGTAATGCACAGAATTATATATATATATATATATATGTATATATATATATATATATATATATATATATATATATATATATATATATATATATATATATATATATATATATATAATCTCTTCAACCGAAGCAAGGTGGGAACGCCACTAGGAGACTGGGTGAGACACTGTATATAGGGGAATTGAGGAATGGATAAGAGGTCAACTGGTTTCAAGACAACATAAATGACGATTGACTTTTCATTTAAAATATTTTAGTTTTCAGGGATGAAGTAAACGGAAGAAAGTTCCACTGTCGGGAAGTGCGAGAAAAACTGTTGGAGTAAAAGTGGTGGTTACATTTAACTAGTAAAAGGGTGGGACCTAGATGCCAATCTAGTAGCACGCTTAAATTCGTGTACTCGGGCCCCAAAGAAAAAGATCGTCAGAGCAGTTGCCATGAAAATATTTGTAGAAAAGTCAAAGTGTGGAAAAGAATTTTATTAGATATGTAGTGGAAATAAGTTGTTATTGAGCCGAGATGAAATAATTTTAGCAAAGTAATAGATTGCATAGTAGAGAGCATTATAAATTATCTCATAATAGAAATTAATATTTTATTATAAACTTGTATTGAAAATTATTTTGTTGTAGAAATGCATTGTGAATTATTTCGTAGAAATATTGTGCAAATCATAACGCTTGAAGCATATGCTAAAAATCAGTACAAACAGTCAATGTACAATTCATTCTCAGTAACCCTTTGCCACTTAGTGGCTTTATTGCCTTGCTCGCAGAGAAATGATTAAAAAGATTGCAATAAGGGCATACAACAGACAATAAAGTATTAAACTTTTTTCCCTGGAAGAGTCAGAATTCAAATGTCAGAAATTATTGATTTTAGCAGATTAAGAGGAGGTATATGCCTAATGTTGCAAGTCGGTTAATATTAGAACGATTGGCATTAACATATTATTTAAGTTTTATTTTTTATGGAAGCGATAATTACACATCTTCCGCTAAGAATGTCCTATTGACCCAAAATGTCGACTTTACATAAAACTGCGTTTGTTCGGAGAAGACACCCCGTTATCCCTTTATCATTTGTCTTATAAAAGACACATTTTTTTTATGAATAAATTACGCAATATTTTTCTCGCAACACGAAAAGTCTCTTAAAATGGAGGAAAAGAAGAAAAAAAAAAGTTCATAAAGCACAACTCATTATCAGATTACCCATATCCAGGGTAAAATGGAGACAATTTATGGAATGCGTATCACGGGTACGTCGGGTTGGAGCGATAATTAACGGTGACAAAGAAAGCATCTGTAAATATTTCTTTCTTTTTTTTTTCATTTTATTTTAAGTCCTCACGGCATGTCGCTGGTGTTCTACACATGACAAGGAAAAGCGCCAAATGATGATTCACAGATGTCACATGAAGCTTTCATTAAGCAAATCGCAACAAATAATAATAATAATGTTGATGATGATGATGATGATAATAATAATAATAATAATAATAATAATAATAAGCAGATAGGTTCAGGCAAAACAAAACGAAGACAAAAGTTAGACAAGAATACGTCAGAAGTACAAGGAAAACACACGCTACAGCAGAGATTTGATCATAAGGAAACTACAAGGAAACTTTTTATTGCGAATTATCCTGAGCGCTCGTTAAATTAGACGAGAAAAAATATGGATCACCAAATCATAAAAATGAAGACAATATATAAAAAATTGTATACAAGATTAAAAAAAAACAAAAATAACAAACGGCATGTAAAAGGAAAGGCAGAAGAAGAAAATATAAAGGATCGAAGATTACGTAAACACTTTGATCAAGGATAATTTTTTTTAAAAAGAGAGAGAAGAATGAGTCTGTATTCAACGGAAGGTTGCAGATCTCTTATCCGCCATCTTAGAGGCGCTAACGAAAAAGGCAATATTCTTAAACGAAGTGAAATTTGTAAAGAAACACACATTTATTAATGAGGCTAAAATAATTTTTCACAATCTGTACAAAATACAATATAAGTCATACACAAAGTTCCCTTCTTATATAGCAATCTAGTAAGTCGAACCGGATCAAAAACCTAGAGAGCGTAAGGTTTTTTTTTATTACCATTGGTTCAAAAATAGAAAATGAATATCCTATCAAACTATGCCCGTTTTCAATTCAGATTTGGCTGGTTTTGGATATTATCAAAGCTGAGCCCATCTTGTACATTTTAAACGGTCTGATTTTGACGGGATATCAGTTTGAAGAGTCTGTTTTATCCAAATCTTTACGTGTCAATGTTCATTCATATTCATTTTTTTATGAAGCGTCAAACTTCATTTTGTTTTTTTTATGTTTTTTACTCTTTAAGAAACTTTGTTAGTAACATTTTAATATTCTTAATTAGTTTTTCATACAATCCAGTATTATCAGTTTTATTAAAATAATTTTTATATTAATTTTTACATATTCCAATATTTTTCTCATACAGTTTTACTATTAGCGTCCTTATTAAAATACTTTTTATAAGGATACTAAAGCCGACAAATGGTTAATAACAATAAAATTTGCATAATGAAGACAGATAGAGCTCCTTTAAGCAACGAAGGCAGTCACTCTTGGAGAAGATAAAAATCTCCGATATAAAAGCCATATCACAAGGACATAAACTCCAGATTTTCATCTGGCCTATGTAAATCCACCTGATGGATGAAAAAAAAAATTAATCCTGGTGTCCGTGTACGACATCCTCTTTCAAGTTGCTCTATACTGTACGAAAGGGTAGGATGCTTAAACTGGTATGAGTGTCAAAACTAACCAGACCACGGTGGTTGTCACCTACGAGCCGTCACCATGAAATCGGAAGATCGGATATCAGCTCCGGACTGATGTCACCGAGGATGATTCCAGCAGCCTCGGACTTGTGTGTTACATGTGACCAGCTTGAAAATAAATACGTACACTAAAGCCCGAGTGCTTTGAAAAGATCTAACCCATGTTAATGCGTAATCCGAAAAAAAAAAGCGTTAAAAAATAATAAGGCAAACAGAAGCCTAGGTAAACGAGGATCTAATAATTCTGTGGCAAACTGAAGGAATTTCCTATGAAATAACAACAAAAGGACATCGAATGAAAAAAAGTCGAATTTTTATTAAGGATGGCCCAGAAGAACAACATAAGTTTCAATTATTTATTAGGTTGGTGCAAAAATAATGACGTAATAATATCGTTTTTTGACGTTAACAAATACGTCAAAAAACGACATTATTACGTCATTATTTTTGCACCAACCTAATAACAGCAAAGAGTAAAATAGAAGAGAATACCATATTGTAAGCGACGCGAAATGAGAGGCAAAAACAACTAAACTGGGTGCGATATACCAGTAATGCAGAATACTGAATTAAGGGAAAGATTACGAAACAACGTTTCCAATGAAAGGGAAATTCCAGGAACAGTCTAGAGACGATCCACATAGAGACACGACGGAAACAAATAGAAGACTGGCGAGAGTAATGGATTACTTCAGATATAATCTTCTACTTCTTGTCCAGATTGAAATATTAAAATAAAAAACGTATTTATAAAAAATACTAATAGTACTACTAATAATAATTTAAAAAACCGAAAAAAGTGTTTTCTTATTGACATTACAGTCGCTGCACACTCAAGTGTATCTTGGATCTTCAAAAAACTTTCAAAATACAAGGAGCTTGAAATCGAAATCTCAGAAATGTGGCACATGAGGGTATCAAGAATTTCAGTTGTAGTTGGATCCCCCGGGTTGATTGGAAAATATTCCAATAGACTCATTGAAGGGATTCCTTGTAGCGCACACCTTAAAGAATTACGAAAAATTCTACTCAAAAGTACAGCCCACACTTTACGGATTATCTATGTGAAATGTGTGTGACCTTAAGTTTTTTTTAAAGACTTTTTACAAACATAATCAGTGTAAAATGTCAAGGAACCATTCCTGACGTAAGGTCTTTGATTGAAACCCGCAAGGAAATCTGTAGAGAACGGAAATCAAAGGTAATAATAATAATAATAATAATAATAATAATAATAATAATAATAATAATAATAATAATAACTATATATATAAAGCGTAAATAGAAAAGTGTAAATAGAAAAGTGAACATAGAAGTCAACACTTAGAGGCGACAGGCTGTTTAATGCTAGATGCAATCGTCAGGCCTGACGATTGCATATAGCATGAAACAAACTGTCGCCTCTAAGTGTTGACTTCTATGTTCACTTTTATATATATATATATATATATATATATATATATATATATATATATATATATATATATATATTTCCGGTTTATATGTTATATTTATAGATACAAATTATTTAAGTAAATGCTCTGTTTTTAATTAAACTGTATTAATTACATTTATCAGCTCGAATATTCCAGAAATTTCGTAGAAAATATGCGTTCTCCAACAGGAATCTACAAAATTTTTTCGAACATTCACGCCAGTAAATGTAATTAATACTGTTTAATTAAAAACAGAGCATTTACTTAAATAAATTATATCTATAAATATAATTTATAAACAGAAAACATATTAGATAATTGTCAGACTTAATCCATTTCATTGCACACGCACACACGCGCACTTATATATAATACATTACTTTATAAGAAGAGAGCAATATATAATGGGGGAATTTTCAATCTTTGGTTACTTAGTAGAAAGAGATAATAAAATTTTATTATATATTTTCCAATGAAATCTCCATCAATTTTTCTTCTATGTTCCGTATCCCTTCGGCACGTGGGCGATCATGTTTCTCCACAATTTTCAGTCATTTGTAGTTCTTATTTAATTTTCTTTTTTCCCTATCTCTCCTAATCTCTGTTCTGCCATCAATTAACACACGCTCCTTAGTTAGGTTATACGCTAAGTTCCTCTGCCACTCTAGCCTTCATTATGCCCTGTGAGTGTCAAATTTTTTAAACTCGCTTTTCTCATTATGTGCCCAAGTTATGTTCGGACGTCTCTTCCAGCGGTTAAGTATAAACAGTATTTTTGTTTCCGTTTTCACTAAAATTTAAACATTGTTCATTTAGCCGATGGCATTCTCAGTATTCTTCTGTAGAAAGTTTTTGTTGCTTTATGTCTCTTCTTCATCTGCGAGGAGATTGTCCGGCATTTGCTTCGGATTTCCTTCTTGCACTTTGCCTTCTTTGTTAGGACATTTCCTAGATATTCAAATTTTTGTATTTTTTTTTTAAGCATTTCACCCCAAGCAAGGCGGAAAGCCACTAGGACGCAAGGGGATACAGAAAATTTAGAGCAAGATCAGATAGGAGTGATAGAAGAAAGAATGAGTGTAGTGAATAGATCAAGGCAACTGGAGATGTCGATTGACATTATACTTGAATAGCTGGAGATTATAACTCACAGGGAAACAGGAATAGGGAAGGGAGTTCCACAGGCGAGAGGTGCGAGACATGAAGCTATTAGAGTAGAAGAGACGGCTACATTTAAGAGTTTCGACAGTGAAGGAGTGAGAGCAGGATGCCAGCCTCGTATGGCGCTTGAACTCATGACGTCTGGGAACCAGCGAATGCAGCTCCTCGGAAGTATTTGTAGAACAGACAGAAGGAGGCGACGGCGCGTCTGTGAGAAAGTGACTGTAGACGAGACGACAGAGCAGGGCCAACTACGTTGTATATCCGCCTCTGGAGCCTATCAAGAACCCCGAGGCAAACAGAAGGGGCACCAGACCATATATGGCAGCAATACTCCATGCAAGGGCGAATTGTTGATTTGTAGATCTGGAGGATCGACTCCGGGGAGAAAAACTTCCTGGCACGGCTCAGGGAGCCAACTTTCCTTGCAGTGGACGAGGCAATTGATTCAATGAATTTATTCCATCTCAGGTCAGCAGTCAACGTGAGACCGAGAAGCCGCAGAGAGTTGCTCTCCAGAAGTTGAGCGTCAGACATTCTAATGGAGGGAAGGGAAGGATGTCTGTGGTGATTAATAGAGAGCAGTTTTGTGTTCGAAGCGTTGAAGTTGACCAGCCAATTCTTGCCCCAGTTCACAATCGATTGGAGGTCCTTTCCGAGACGCACGGCCAGGTGAGTTTTGTCAGTGAGACTAGATTTGTTTTTGTGGCAGGAATAAATTGTGGTGTCATCCGCGTAGATGCCAACTTGGGAAGTTATGGCGTCAGGAAGGTCATTTATGTAGATAAGGAATAGAGCGGGGCCTAGGATAGAGCTATGAAGAACACCTGCGTTCGTAGGATAGGAACTGGATGAGAATCCGTTGAGAACGACCTTCAATTCACGGTTTGACAGGAATTATTGTATTAGGTTATATAATCGACCTGTAATGCCATAACCCTGGAGCTTGCGAAGAAAGCCGGCATGACAAACCCTATCAAATGCTTTGGAGATGTCTAGTGCCACGGCACAGGCTTCCCCGTTATTTTGAAGAGCTCGGTAAACAGTTTCAGTGATGCCCGTAAGCACATCAGCTGTAGATCGGGCAAAGCGGAAACCATATTGCTTGTCTGAGAGCAGATTATGGGATGTGAGGTGGTTTACCACCTCGATATTGATTAGGGCTTCAAAGACTTTGCCGAAGAGGGGAAGGAGACTGATAGGACGGTAGTTGGAAGGGTCAGAGGGGTCGCCGGAGTTCTTGAAGACAGGAACGATCGAAGAGGACTTCCAGCAGTCAGGAAAACAAGATTCGTTGAGGCAGTAGTTGTATAGTTTAGAAAGGGCGGGCGCCAGTTCAGGCGCGCATTTCTTCAAGACAAGGGCTGGTATCCCGTCTCAACCACTAGCCTTGTTGGGGTCTAAATTGGAGATAACGCCCAGTACCAAAGATGGGGTTATGTTTAGCCTACTCAATATGGCCTCAGTTCTAAGAGGGAAGTCGGGTATGGGTACACCGGAAGAGTCGAGCGTAGAGTTGAATGAAAATTTCCGAGCAAAGCATTCAGCCTTGCCGGTAGAGGAGGTCAGGACTTCGAACTGGTTGAATAAAGGATGTATAGAGGGTTTGCAATTATTCAATACACTCTTGCAGAGACGCCAATAATCTTTGGAGCCAAATTTGCGAGATGCAATACGTTCCTTCATCCGAGTCGCAAATAGTGATTTAGCATCGTTGAGGACACGCTTACACTCGTTACGGGCGGAGGCAAAGAGACGTCTATTGCAGTCAGACATGTCGCTACGGAATAGGTGGAAGTAGTGGTTTCTATGGGTGATGGCAGCTGAGCAAGCAGCGGAGAACCAGGGGGATGAACGCGACTTGACCCTATATTTCCTTGATGGGATGAAAGCGTCGATTCCAGCTTTAACCCAGGAAGAGACCTCAGAAACACATTCTTGGACGGGGAGCTTGAAGACTCCATCCCAGGGGACATCGCGGAGGAAATCACGGAACGCGTCCCAGTCAGCTCGTTGATAGTAGAACGAAGTTCTAGTAGTAGGAGGTTCTTTATAGGGTGTGGAGTTGAAGGAGATGTTAACAGTTACTACCCCATGATCAGAGTTACCAAGAGGGCAGAGTTGCGAGGAGCTGCAGGATTCGGGGATGGAGGTAAAGCACAGCTCGAGAAGAGAGGCTTTACCTTCCCGGTTGAAGGCAAAACGAGTGGGGAAGTTAACTATCTGTGTGAGGGAATGAGAGATTGAAAAATTGAGCGTTTGAATGCCTGCGTGGTCAGTAGTAGCATTCTTAAGCCACAAGGTGTGATGGGCGTTAAAGTCACCAAACACAAAAATGTGAGCAAACGGGTGGAGGGAGAGAGCCTTGTCTATGCTGTCAGAAATGCTATCGAGTATCTCACAGTATTGAGAGGAGGGAGAGCGATAAAGGAAGAAGAGATAGCTTACCGCATTGAGTTGAGAGAGTCGGAGACACATGTATGACTGGTCTGGCGATTCGAGAGAGAACTCTCTGGCCAGAGGGAGATGTTCCTTGACGTAGACACCAAGACTGTGCATGTGGGTTAGAGAGTCTTTTCTGAGGAGAGGAAGATAGCCGGGGATCGAGAGATCAGAAGAGGGGATAGACGAGACTAGGTTTGTCTCACAGAGCCCCAGTATATCCGGGCCGTTTGCAGTGAGGAAAGATTCCAGACTGCAGAAGTTTTTCCTAATGCCACGGATGTTGGAGAACGTAATCTTGAGTGGTTTAGGTGATATTTGAGAGGCTGGTTTAGGGTTAATCTTCGGTTTTTGTAACTCATGTTGAATTTTGTTTGTAAGATGAGAAGGCCCGAAGTAAAAGAAACGAAAATACAGTTTCGACCGTGACGCGGGCAGTGAGGAGTTGGCACAACCTGCATCATTATGTGGCCTCAGGGCTGCCCACCGGAGGTGACTGCAGGGGTACCTTTCCATGTGCGACATGGCACTACAAACACCCCGGTATTATACAACTGTTGATCAGAGCGGTCGCTCAAGACGCTACGCAAGAGTTAGGGCTCCTAACTACCAGTCGGAAACAGCAACCAGAGAACTGTCAGCCGTGTACCCTCAGAATGAAGAGGTGATGCCACAGACTGCACACATTGTTTGATTTTGTCATTTCCAGTTTGTAAATCGCATATTGGACTCTTCTTTTTGCTGAAAACCAGACATAATTTTGTCTTGTAACTGATATTTAAATGTTAATTGTTCTGCTTAGTATTCAGAAAATATTGAATATAAAAAGAAAATGCTGTACAAAATGTTTTCAATATTTTATTAGTACAAGACAGACTGAGACAGCGATATGAATGGTACAGGTTCATAATATGTCTTATTACGAGGCACGGTGGAGTAATGGATAGCAGCTTAGATTGAGGAATCGGAGAGCCGAGTTCGAATTCCATTTGTATCCATTACATTTACTTATGTACCTTTGTTAAAGTTATGAATCCTCTTCTTCTCCCCTTAGCTATGGGTAAATAGCAGGATAGACCCGGTTCAATAGCCTTAGATGGCAACTGGTCTACCGCAGGAAAAAAAATTGAGCCTACTGCGGGAAAAATCTTGAGTGTCACATTTAGATATTTGGGTGTACCGTAAATCAGATACTGTTTGACCGGACTGGATCACTCGATCTGAAGTATTTTTAACTGAGAGCCGCCTGCAATATTACGTGCAGCTTTTATTTTTATTTTATTTGATATATATATATATATATATATATATATATATATATATATATAAGTTTGGTGCGAAAATAATGCCGTAATAATGTCGTTTTTTGACGTTAAAATACGTCAAAAACGACATTATTACGTCATTACTTTTGCACCAAACTAATATATATATATATATATATATATATATATATATATATATATATATATATATAAAACCTTTCACCATATATGGTTGGAATTCATATGCTTGGTATTCACTTGTCAAACTGATGGCGTAAATTAGGCTTCATATATTTGGACGTGTTGGAATTCCAGTCGATTCCATTACATCCACTTACGTGCTAATACCCTTGGGAAAGATATGAATCCTCTTCTTATCTCCCCCAGCTATGGGCAAGAAGCAAGTCAGACCGGGTTCTATAGCCTTAGCTGGCAACTGGTCTACCTCAGAAAGAAAAGGCGACCTACCGCGGGAAAAAAATTACCTCGTCAGTCAAGTATCGAAAGATACATGATCACCTAACCGTTTATTACGCATGGCACATAACTCACTGAATGTTTTATTATAAAACTATACTTAAATTTATTTCTGCTTAGAATGTATCCAAGGT
The DNA here is from genome assembly GCA_963932145.1 of Acanthosepion lycidas. Taxonomy (NCBI): domain Eukaryota; kingdom Metazoa; phylum Mollusca; class Cephalopoda; order Sepiida; family Sepiidae; genus Acanthosepion; species Acanthosepion lycidas. Next base: position 46,149,430 of record OZ010580.1, on the reverse strand, counting down.
TAGGAAAAATATATTTCACTCTTTATGATTTAATAGTAAATGTAATGGCGTGATTAATTCGTTTTCTTATAAGGAAACATTTAGTATTTATTTACGAAAAAGCTTGCATTATGGTGGTTCGAAGTTTATAAAATCTTTCTCTTAAAACAGTTTTTTTTCGGGGTAGTTTGTTTCTGAAGCCCACTAACTGTTATAGCTCTTTCTGATATTAATGTGGTTTTCCTACCTAACATTTTATTTAAAATAGTGTAGAATGTCAATATCTTGATTACTAACTTATTTTATCTTCCAATGACATGTTCTATTCACTTTAGCTGCTGTTGTTGTTGAAAATCTACAAGCGATGTTATCTGGTAATGTTCTTGTAATTCCGAAGAGCCAGTGTTCATTCGATCGTATCCATTTTTAACCATTGTTAAAATGTTGCATATAGCTGATTGTCTAGATATTTCTTAACGAATTGTACATCATTCATAACATCCATATGAGAGTAAAGTTCTGACAAGTGTATTTAAGTAGATGAGTCGATTTCTTAGTTTAAATTGCTGTAGCGATGTTGGACAAAACTATCATTAGCACAAACTTATTCTGTATTCAATGTTTTATTATAGAAATGTATTGAAAACTTTCTTCTGAGAATGCATCCAAAATTATGAAAAAAAGATTTCTGTGGTTAGGATTCAAGGGAAAAAATAATAACAAACTTACTAAATTACTTCAGGTAAATTATATTGCTGAAATGTACCGTTATCATTTATTGTAGACTAGTAGCATGACCCGGCGTTGCCCGTGCTTGATTCAAAAATCGTACAACTCATACAGCAATCGCTATCACTTGACTTCAAATATTTTTACCCCTTCCTTGCCTTGCTGATGTCGCTACATGCCTTACTTCTTGCCTATATCACACTGCGAATTTTTTCTAAGCTCTATACTAAATATTAAATCTGTTACGAAAAAAGAACTAAACAAAATGAACACAAAACGATCAGCTTTTAAAAAGGACTAGTAACTGGAAAAACCGAATGAAAAAACAACAAATACTTTTTCACACCCAACCCAGTTCGGCGGAATCAGAATCAACGTTGAGTTTAAGCAAGCGAATGAGCCAATTGGAGTAAAGTGCCATGCAGATTTAAATTTTTCCCACTTGTGACGAATGCAGCTATCCATTTTTTTGCATGCTAGCATGCAAGTTAACTTCGTGTCAGTCAACTGTTGGCTCTCACGCTGGCCAGTAGAATCTTCCTGCCTATTCGTGGCAGCCAGCTATAGGCTCTCACTCTGGCCAATACAAAATGGCCGCAAACTACATGAAAATTGCCGTAGAAGCATGAAAAGATCGATTATTTCCACTATCGATGAGAGTTGGGAAATGCAAAGTCGGTCTTGGCCTTTTCAGTAACTTGGAGCATGTGCATGTAAATTTTGGTGCAAATCCGTCGAAAATTGCGGCCGTGCATTCATTACACACACATACACACACACACACACACACACACACACACACACATACTGCCTTTTATAGATAGAGATGTGTAACTAAATATGAAAGAAATAAAAAGAAAAACATATTTCAGCGTATAAGAATTGAGGCAAGCATTAATTAACGATATTTTTTATGTTTATATTTCTGAGATGAAGTACTGTAATTATTTACACTATCGTTCGGACTGACTTGCTCAAGGACACATGGCCCAGTGGAAAAAAAAACATTGGTTGGATCCAGTGATTTGACCCAAAGAGTTGTGAGCTCAATACCTGGCTACCGCAGTGGTGACCCAAAACTCGGAGACTTGAATTAAAGGGAGATAACTGAGACATCCAAGAGAGGCACGGCACGTGGAACTAGAACAATCTTCCCCGGTAGACGAAATAAAGGGTTCAGTTCGAAATTCCAATCACCTGACGAAGAGTGTACAACAGTCGAAAACATCGTTAATAAGACAATAAAGACGAAGGCAGCAGTCCGAAGATTGTAAATAATGACATCTTAAATCATTTCACCCAAAGCAGAGCAATACAGCCACGCAAGGGGTTACTGAGTGTGAAAGGATATAAGAAAAAAAAAAGATTATTTAGGAAAGAGAAGAATAAAAGAACAAAAATTAAGAAGACAGAAGATTGACATTGCATTTAAATTATTAACGATAAAAGTTAGCTAGAAAGCAAGACGAGTTCCACAAGCGAGAAGTGCGATAGAAGAAACTGTTGATATAGAACGTACAAATACATTTAGCAATTTCAACTGCAAAAGGATGAAACCTGGATTCCAATCTAGTACTGTACTTCAAATTTGTAAATTTGTTATACCAAAGAGGAAAGTTTATTAGAATAATCACCATGAAAATATTTATAGAAAAGGCAAAACTACTTTACGGCGGTGAGATGCCAGGTCAGGGCCGATAATTAGGCTATTATATACATAATAATTTAAAAGTATAAACTGTCTGAAAATGTAATTGATTAGATTTTTCAAGTCGAATATATTTGGGATTGTAGGAGGTCGTTTACAGTACACAGTTTTTCCAGGCGGTACGTAACCTCACTTTGGTAATCGAACAAGAACAGGCATTTTTAGTGCGATTTGACCTGAAGCCCTGAAAATAGGAAACTATTTTGTGAAGATCGTGTATATTCGACATGCCACCGTTTGGAATATATTTAAATTACTTGCACTGCTTTTAAGGAGTTCATAAAACATTCCTTACAGAAGGGAATGTTTTTGATCCTCGCCTCTCATCAGGAAATTCAAGAGTAAAATTACTAATTGCTAATTTTCAAATTCGATAATGATTTTTTTAAATTCCTTCAGCTGAGTTTTTGTCGCTTTCTTTCTTTCTTTTTTTCTTTCTTTCTTTCTTTCTTTCTTTCTTACAAAATGCTTTCTTTCTTTCTTTTAAAATGCCTTCTTTCTTGGAAAATGCTCTCTTTCATTCTTTCTTTCTTTCTTTCTTATAAAATGCTTTCTTTCTTTCTTTTAAAATGCCTTCTTTCTTGGAAAATGCTTTCTTTCTTTCTTTCTTTCTTTACAAAATGCTTTCTTTCTTTCTTTCTTACAAAATGATTTCTTTCTTTCTTTACAAAATGCTTTCTTTCTTTCTTTCTTTCTTACAAAATGCTTTCTTTCTTTCTTTACAAAATGCTTTCTTTCTTTCTTACAAAATGCTTTCTTTCTTTCTTACAAAATGCTTTCTTTCTTTCTTTCTTTCTTTCTTTCTTTCTTATAAAATGTTTCTTTCTTGCAAAATGCTTTCTTTCTTTACAAAATGCTTTCTTTCTTTCTTTCTTTCTTTCTTTCTTTCTTTCTTTCTTTCTTACAAAATGCTTTCTTTCTTTCTTTACAAAAAGGTTTCTTTCGCTTTTCCCGCGATTCTCTTCGTCTTTCACCTTTTTCTTGTTGTTTAATTATTTCTATATTTCTTTTTACTTCTAACATTTTGTTGATTATCATAATCTCTCTAAGAGGCAAACATATATATATATATATATATATATATATATAAACATTTCGGGAAATCCTTGTCCTCGTCACACCTCTTGTTAATTTTTCCCTTTATTTATGCTTTGTCTCGTTCGTTTCTAAAGTATTTTTTTGCTTCTTAATCTGCTGGTTCAGATCAATAGACGGTCTCCATTGTGAATCCGACCACAAAGACATAACGGGTGAAAAATCTTTCCTGCGAATTTACTCTCCAGCAGATAACTCTTTTATAAGACTTCATCTGTTTCCGCTAATGCTTCTTGTTTCGAACGTATCTACTTCACATCTAATTAACGAACCATTTTTTTAAAAATCCGATCCGGTATCTTGTGTCTTGTAAATAGTAATGATGATGATGATGATGATAATAATAATAATAATAATAATAATAATAATAATAATAATAATAATAAAGAATTATATAAGGTTCAAAATAGATAAAACGTGAGGACAACAGATACAGACATTATAGAAGTAATGATAAAACAATCAACTAAATAATAAAAATGCAAGAATAGGCGTGACTAGGTGAAGTGGGTGATCCACTGGATCCATTGGGAACGGTAGAAGCGATTATATTTTGGCCACACGAACGAATGGTATATGTACCGACAACACTTTCCTTAGAGTATAAAATGTAAAATGTTCTGTGATTTTTAAGATTCAAATTAATCATTCAGTTCACTGCTAATACGCACAAACACACACACACACACACACACATATATATATATATATAACATTGCTCATTGAGTGCTGGTGTTAGTAAAATAGTGCTCGATGTGAAATAACAGAGCTATTAATGATATATAAATATATTTTTCTCATCGGTAGCGCAGTTCTGAGTGTCATGCACAACGCAGTCTTCAGGTGTTGATTGAAAACTGACCGTCACTTATTTAAATTTATATATATATATATATATATATATATATATATATATATATATATATATATATATATATATATAAGACTATAATAATAATGGGACAGTCCATATCATTTACGTGGTTTACTTAGAAACATAAGAAAGAAAAAGTAAAATAAATAAAAATAAAATAATTCTAAAAAATAAAATAAATTAAAAATAAGTAGAAGTAAATGACAAAAAAGTTAATTAAATAATATATATATATATATATATATATATATACATATATACATATAAACATGTAAAAAAAAGCACATATATATATATATATATATATATATATATATATATATATAAATATATATATGAAGAAATATAGTCTTAAGTTGTGTTATATTTATGGAATAAAGTGTTCAATATCAGAGATAGAGCGCGTGTCAATATAAAAGTGAACATGGGAGTCAACACTTAGAGGCGACAGTCTGTTTCATGCTAGACTCAATCGTCAGGCCACGACGATTGCATGTAGCATGAAACAGACTGTCGCCTCTAAGCGTTGACTTCCATGTTCACTTTTATATATATATATATATATATATATATATATATATATATATATATATATATATATGTACACCCTTACGCAAATTAATTAAAACAACCGCTTTAGTTTCCTTTCTTTCACCATACGATCAGTTTTAGATCCACTGGAGTGACAGGGTGTAATCGATTTCTATTTTTATCAGATTAGGTTATTTGCACTGGTGTGCAGTAATATGAATCTATTTACGGGGTGTATGATGGAATTTGTTTGGTCTTGAAAAATATTTTGTCATCCGTGATTGCATCAGATTTTCATCAGGCCCAGACACTCCTGTCTCAACTGTCGATTATTTGTCCTACGGCCATTGTCTGCAGTGGACGTTACTCCAAGGAAGCATGCAAAAATTGTAACGCTGCACGAACACACTGGCAAGCCTTATCAGTTAGCAAATCAAAGTACTATAGACTGGCTCGGAAACTCTTCTGATTTAAATCCAATCGATAATCTGTGGTCAATCTGCAAGGAATGAACACACGAAGTGGAATGGATATACGAAGTATTAACACGTGCACTGGGTCATGTTTCACAGGAAAAATAGGAAAAAATAGTAAATAATAACGGAATTATTCGTTTTGTATGAATTAATTTGCACAAGGGTGTTAACACACACACAAACATATATATATATGTCGGACTTTGTCCATTTCTTAATATATATATATATATATATATATATATATATATATATACAAGTGAAAGAAATTAGGAGGATTTGAGATAATTATAATTAAATAATTCATCGAGTCTAGTAGAAACCTCAACAGAATGCAGAGAGCACTGGATGGGCGTTTCGTCCTACATTTGATATAGCGCATTGCCGATGAATCCCAAATATAGGACGAAACGGCCGTCCAGTGCTCTCTGCATTCTGTTGAGGTATCTTCTAGACTCGATGAATTAATTATGATTATCACAAATCCTTCCAATTTCTATCACTTGTATCTCCTTACTTGAACCGGCTTCTAATGCTCTGAACTGAGCGGCTTGGGATTAGTAGTCGTAGCTTGTGGAGGCACAGTCTTATGGGTAAAAGAGAAACTCGAATGAGTTCCACCACGGAATATGTGATCGACCGGCGCTATATCTAGTTAGATTCGCTACCTCTTCGTCACCGTTGGAACAATTGGTATGACGTTTGCCTGATAATCTAACTGTCCGGGTTTCAATTCTCGGTAGTGGATGAGCACTGCTGATGAGTCCCAAATATAGGGTGAAACGACCGTCCAATGCTTTCTGTATTCTGTTGAGGTTTCTTCTACACTCGATGACTTACTTACTTATAATATATATACTTTTGATTATATCGCTTCCTATATATCCAAAGAATATATACAAACATATATTCCTATATACATACCTATGACAATGATAAAATCATAAACATCTTACGCCATCCTTATGTAAAAGAAATGTAAAAATACATGAAATACAGATTGTAACTAATATGTATTCAATATATTTTTTTGATATGATGAGATATTATATACATTGTTGAGGCTATTGTTCTCATTGTTCTTTATTGTCTTATTCATAACGTCTCGGCCGTTGTACGCACGACCTTCTTCAGGGGATATACGTTGGAATTTTGAACCAAAATCTCCTAATCCGGCCAAGCATAGACGTGAATACAATATGCGAAGCTGTAATACAGAGCGCTAGAGAAAAACAATAATAACAACAAATTGTAATATGAGCTCTGGTAAAAAATGGTTAGTGAGACACTAGGTTTATAAGTCGCATTAAATTATCTACTGCTGTTCCCAGTGGATATATATATATATAAAAAAAACAAAACAACATTGGTTGAATTAATCCAGTCACTTGTCCAAAAGAGTTTTGAGTTCAATACACAGCAATATCCAGAAAAGGAATGGTACGAGAAACTAGAACAATCTAAACCAGAGGACGAAATAAAAGGTTCAGTTCGAAATTCCAACGTTTATCCCCTGAAGAAGACCGGAGATTACAATGACCGAAACGTCGACAATATGACGATAACGATGAGGACAATAGTCCGAACAATGTAAATAGTGTAACTAATTATAATACTGAAATAAAAAATATAGACATATATTGATGAGATATTAATAAAAAACAATTTAAAGTTGCATAGAATATAAACTTACTAATTAGAAATAGAGATTATGAAATCATACATTAAAAAACATTTGGATTTAAAGAAAAAGTAATAAAATTAATTAAATAATATATAGGCTTGAAATGGAATCAATCTAGTTCAGCATATTTCATGAGGTATTTGTTTGCATGCCTACATGTAACGGTTAATTTGTTTCTCTTGTTTAGTAAATTGTTTATAATGGTTCATTTTTGTACAAGACATAGTTTGCATGTTTCGCGTTTACCATTGTAGGATTTGGTTCTTGCTATTATGTCCCACATAATTATGGATCTATTGCCACTATATTTAGAGAGAGCTGCATTGTTTTCTCGTTATCATTGCTTAGACTTTGTGATTATAAAAACGATCTTTCCCAAAAGCTTCAGTTGAACGAACGCAAAATCTATTATTTTTATCAGATTGTATATTAGTGCGATCTTAGTCGAACATTAGCCGTTGAAGGGTCAGATCGTCTTGTTTCGACAGTTACATTTCTTATTATTAACTCAAGCTTCGTTATTATTGTTCTTTTTGATGATTGTATAATACTCAATGAAATATTCTTACGAATGAATATGGATTTGTCGATATTTCAATCGCAATTGTAGCCGATCGTTACGCTATTTCTGTTAAAAAACTTTGAAGTGGATGATTTTTTAAAAATGTTTATCTTTTGAGAAATATTCTGCTGACGTTAGTTTTTACATTGTTGCCATAGAATGTGTGTGTGTGTGTTTGTGTGTGAGTTTGTGTGTGAGTTTGTGTGTGTGTGTTGGGGGGTAAACCAGAACACGTTGCAATATCTACTTTTTTTTGTCTCCAATATGTTCTATACTTTGTGTTTGCTTTCTTCTAAGGCTTTTATATATTGAACTTCAGCTTCGTCAAATATTTCCTTATTACTAGAGTAATTATTAGTCCATATTTTACTGCTTTGTGTAAGTGTTCAAGTATAATACGGGGATGATTTGATTGGTTATTAACGTATTTCTGGTTGTGTAAATCTTTTATGTATGGTTTGTATCAACTCGTATTCAAATCCAAGGTCCTGTCGAGAATGTTGTTCAATTTTAACATTAGTTATTGCTATATCATAATGGATATCTGTGGAATATAGGAAACAATGAAAAATTCAACACTACTATGGGGTCATTTGATTCAGCAGACATAGTGAAATAGTTGGAATATTCTCAATGTGGCTATTGAGATATATGTTTCATATTAATAATACAGGACTTTATAGAGGTGACGGTGTAATCTTACTACGTAAAATAAACATAGACCGATGAAGAAAACAACTAATAAAATTCTTCAAAGATCATGAACTAACGCAAAAAGTTCAAGTTAATAATATGTGGAAATATCTATATCTCCTCGTTGATTGAAGAAGATCGCGAAATCAGAAACACGTGTAGCAGAATTATGGAACATAAAAAATAGAGTATAGTATATATTTTAAAATAAAAAAAATCCACATTTCAACCAAAAACGTTTACCGCTTATCTCCTCTTTAATACACACACACACACACACACACACACACACACACACACACACACACGCACGCACACACACACACACACACACATATATATATATATATATATATATATATTAGATGAATCATTCATACAAAAAACAGATTAGTGAAGTTAATGATATAAATAGCGAGAATACATCTTCGCAACAAATTTATTAAAATTACATTAACCCACGAACCTCTAGATGAATATATATATATATATAATTTTATCCAGCAAAAAATCCCAAATGATCTCATGGGGGGTATAGTCTATTTCAGACCAGCAGTGCTTTATGCCGGTCCTCCTAGACTGTCTCGGAATCGTCAGTCAAGGGCTTAGGAGAACCGGTATAAGGCAGTGCTTGTTTGAAATAGACTATACCCACATGAGGTCATTGTGGATTTTTTGTTGTATAAAATATATGCTCTGTTATAACAAATACATTGAGATCTCTCTGTTGATCAGCTTTTATATTTGATATTACTAGGATCCACCTGAATTGTATACCAACGGATCTATTACCTGTACTATATATATATATATATATATATATATATATATATATATATATACATATATTATTGACTTTCTTACTCATCACCGTTTTATACTCTCTTTTAGAGCATTACATTTGAGTTTTTTTTAATTTTAATAATTTCTATTCATTCGCATACCCTCGTTGAAATAATAATAATAATAATAATAATAATAATAATAATAATAATAATAACATGAAAATGCCTCATCGATGTGGATGTTTCTGGCGACCATGATATCAAGTTCAAAGAGGTTGACAATTTTAAGATGAACAACGACTTCCAGAGTGAGATGTGGGACGTTCAGTCCACTATTATTCTAGTCATCATTATCAGTTGCGTTTATACCATCGACATTAAGGTCTTACAGTAAGAAACTCTGAATAACGCCTATTATCCCATCATGTCAGAAGTTTCTGTTGCTTGGCACTGCAAGTAGTTTGCGAAGGGTGCTTGCTGTCCGCGTCCTTCGGAAATGATGGAGAACACACACAATGCAAGATCCCCAATTGAAATCGGAGAAAAAAACTTGTGATAGAAGCGAAGAAATTAATAATAATAATAATAATAATAATAACTGCAAAATATGGTTTCTTTTCTAATGAATTATGACGAGAATAAAAAGGTCATACTTCATAATTCTGTTGCTTACGATTTTAGCATCAAGTTAAAAAAAATTAAAAAAAAACTTTCTTTCAAAAAAAGGAATGCAGATTTTCAGGCTAAATTTAATTCTTATTAATTTCTAAAATTTCTAAATTTAATTCTTTATTGTCTCTACATTTTAAGTTGCTCTTTGTTTTTGAGTGTCAATTTAGACAAGTACACAGTTGTAATCCAGCTAGCTAGCTATTCTCTGAATGACTCTGTTGCTAGAAGCAGAGGTCAGCAGATGTCCGTCTGAATGCTTCTTTTAGGCGTAGAGTTTCTTTAGAATCTAGTAGATTATGACTCTTCACAACTTCCTGTCTTTTGTTTCACTACGTACCTTTTGACTCTTTACCATCTCTCTTTGTCCTCGTTCTGACAACTAATCAAACAAAGTCGTTAAGTACCATTTAGATAAATAGAGCAATTTAACGGCAAAAGAAGAATAACGATTTTATGATCTAACTTTAATTCCTGGACTCCTTTCATTCATTCTTAAACAATTTTTTCTTTTTCTTTAGTCTGTTTTTTTACTCCTGTTCTCTTATTGTTAGTCTCCATTCTTTCATTTTTCTTTCTTTTCATTTCTCTTTTCGTCCATACTTATTTCTTTCAATTCCTTTCTTCCATTCTTTTTCTCTTTTCTTCCAGTTGTATTTTATTTCACGTTCTATCTTCTTTCATTTTTATTCTTCTCTTTCTTTCTTTCTTTCTTTTATTTCTTTTGTCCTTTCTTTCACTCCTGTTCTCTTAGTGCTAGTCTCCTTTCTTTCATTCTTTTTTCATTCCTATTTTCGTTTCTTCTTCTTTTCTTTCAATTCCTTTCGTTCAATCTTTTTCTTATTTCTTTCAGTCCTATTTTACTTAACGTTCTACTTTCTTTCATTTGTATTCTTTTTCTTTCTTTCTTTCTTTCTTCTATTTCATTTGTCCTTTCTTTCACTTCGGTTCTCTCATTGCTAGTTTCCTTTCTTTCATTGTTTTTTTTATTCTTCTTTTTGTTCATTCTTGTTTTCTTTCAATTCTTTACTTTCATTCTTTTTCTTTTTTCATTCAATCCTCTTTTATTTCACTCTCTGTTTTATTTCATTCGTATTCTTCTTTCTTTCTTCCTTTTTATTTATGCGGCCATTTTCTTGGTTTATGCTTCTTCTTTTTTGTTTCATTCCATTCCATTCATTTTCTTTTACTCATCATTCCTTTCCATTCTCCTTCTCTCATCTTCCTTTCAATCCGCTTTTTCCACTTTCTCTTACGTTCTTTCTTTTTCAAACTCTTTTTTCTTTCACTTTCTTTCTTCTGTCATCCCCTCTTTTCATTTCCTTAACTTTCTTTCTTCTTTTCTTTTTATTCCCGTTCTCATTTCTTTCAATTTCGTTCTTATTTCCTTTTCATTCACCTTTTCACGCTCCTTGTTTTTCTATTTTTCCTTTTCCCTTTTTTTTAAAATTTTTCTTCTTTTTCTCTTCCTTTCTCCATTCTTTCAATTTACTTCTTCCATCGCCTCTTTTTTCTAGTTTCTTTCGCTGCTTATTTCTTTCATTTTCGTTTGCATTGTCAGTCACTTTTTTTTTCATTTGTTGATAGACAACATGGAAGAATTGGTGCTCGTACTAATTACAATGAATCTGCTGTTCAAGATGAAGCATTAAGATATTAAGTCATATTCCGTTTACAGTAAAGCTTAGAAATGATTTCCATTGTGTGGCTAGACACGATAAATCTGTGCCAGATCGGAAAATAGCCCGGTAAGTCTCCTAAAATCTATGTAAGTTTTATACGTCTCAAAGAACCGTTGAGATTATTAGGTCAACGTGATATATTTGGAAAGGATATTAAAATAATTCAGAACGATATAAAGGGAGCAAAATGCCTGCATGTGGGATAGAAAATAAATTCAATGAATACACAAAAATAAAAAGGAGCGTAAGACAAGAATGATTCTTTTCACATTTAAATAGTGAGTTGATTCTGAGAGATAAAACGGCGTGCTCCCCCCTCCTTGGTGTACGCGCATCATTTATCATCTCTCAATTGCGTCTCTGTCCTTGGACAGAGTGTGGTCAGGGGCTTCTCTTTCTAAGGACGTAGGGGCAACTGAGAAAATTATAATGAAGTTGTGCCCAGCCCTGGGGAACAGTTGCCCGAAGCCGCGCCCTCCCATTGCACCAGAGGGAGGGATCGGTGCTCGCACCGAGGCTAGCGCAACCGACGGTTGCGGGGGCTGAGGGGAATTTTTGTCCCTACCCGGGTGAACGCGCTCGGGTCCCCTCATTAAACCGAACTTGTGTCACATCTCATTCACGTGGGGGAATGAGTAAATACCACGACGTGCTCCACTCGTCTACCAATCAATGCACCTGTAATGACATCTATGATCGGTTGTATGCATTTACACCCGGCTACCTATGTTCACAGATTTTTTCCACTCGGCCGTAATCGAATTTAACAAAGAATAAAGACAATTGGTTTTCAATACGCTCTGGTTGGAAAATAGCAACAATACGAATTCTCACTTAGCCGACTATGTTTTCCTGCTATCTCGCTAACTTCCGGCCACGAGAAAGGACGCTTATGTTTACTACCCGTCTAGACGACTGCTGATCCCTCACTGCTGGCCTCTTCCTTTTCTCTGACTTCCGGTCTCTTCCTCAGTGGTCACGGGTCATTTACTGGTCGTCTACGTACTTACTTCCTGCCTTTCTCTGCTTATATCGATACTGGTTTGGGTCCGACCACACCTATCGGCCCTTTGTGTTCAACTTTTTTGGTGGTCAGCTTCTTCAAAGGATTACTTTTATGATTATCTGAAATCATTGACAAAATTTTCTGTTTGCCAATTCAAAGGCTGTTGGATACTTAATTTAACTCAAAGTTAGACTGGATACGAATTTTTTAAGAAACTCAGATAATTATGTGAACTTAAACGGAAAATGAATTTATCTACATATAACAAAGACGATTATAACCATCTTTGTTCCACGTCTGATGAAATGCTTACCTGTAGGCATCGAAACTAATATGCATCTTTGTATTGACTACTTGATTGTTCGTCTCTAACAAATTATAATAAATAACTATTTCTCCACTCTTAGTATTGAAGCCTCTTATAAATTAATGTTTTGAACTTTCGAGTTTATATTCTTTTTGTTCTCATTACATTTTGATATATATATATATATATATATATATATATATATATATATATATATATATATATATATGTATGTATTGTATGTGTGTATATATATATATATATATATTTATATGATTATATATATATATACATATATATATATTATATTTGGAAGTATATATATATATGTGTGTGTGTATGTATATGTTATATATAAGTGTATATATACGTGTGTGTGTATGTGTGCATGTTCAGACATATATCGTTCAATATAACAGACAACAAAATTCGATTATGTTCGATCAGGAGCCGTTCTAAACTTCGTATAGTGGCTTTAGTTTCGGGAGAAAATAAAGACAAAAACCGTTCGACATTGGGATATTTTTTATCATATATATATATATATGTGTGTGTGTGTGTGTGTGTGTGTGTGTGCGTAAAATTGGACAATGAGGTAAACAAAGAGTGACGTCATGACTTGAAGATTGCAGTGAAAGCATGAAACAGACTGACGCTGCTTGGTGTCGACCTCAATGTCCACTTTTACATTTACATACGCTCTATCCCTGATATCGATCATTTTACCCCATAAATATAGCCTGAGTAAAAGCTATATTTTAATCATATATATACCACGCTGGTGAAAAAAAGTGTTTTAGTATAATTTATTAATAACATCCCCGTAAACAATGGCCGATCACAACTAAAAGTTTCATGCGTTTTCATGCAATCATCAGATCGTTGGAACTTTTTTTTCTGAAAAAGAGGAATCTATGCTTCCCTTGGTTAACCCACGATGTTACAACGAGGGTGGCTGGTGTGTACATAATATATGCATACCAACTAAATATGGGCATCATCGCAGGGCTCGGGCCATATGACCTTGACTGAAATTCCAAAAGTCAAAATTATTTGGAATTAAAAACAAAAAACAAACACCAGAACCCCACCTTTAAAAAGCTTGCATAGAAAGTGCTCTATAATATGAGAGACCGTAGGGACTCAGCAAAGGCGTATAACGCTAAAAGCAAAATAGTGCTCGACAATACCGAGCCCTCAAAATCCCCCCTATCAGAGCATATAAGCTGTCTACCGAACTTCAGTTTTTCCTGAAGGCTTTTAAAAGATGTACTGAAGAAAAACCACAGATAATTTTGAGATTTTCCTAACATTATGTGTGGTAACTGGATGTATTACTAGTTATTAGTAATGGAAAATAGGGTATATATGATGTGCATTAAAAAATATCCGTCCTTTGTACATAAAGAAATAATTTTGTACATTTCAGAATGTTTATTTAATAATCGCTCTGGGAAATCACACACTTCTCCCAGCGGTTCTGCAACTGCCGCTAACACCTCTGAGATGCTTTTCTCATAATTTCCTCAGGTGACTCAAATCGCTTTCCTTTCAGCGTGGTTTTCAGATTGGGGAAGAACCAGAAGCCACACGCTGCCATGTCAGGAAGGTAGAGAGCTTTTCGAACAAGTGGTGTGTTGTTCCTGACCCGGAAAACTTGGATTATGTGGGCGATATAAGTGGGTGCATTCTTGCGGTGAAGTTGGCAATTTTTTTGTCGCCTACATGTCCGGCTACTTTCGACGCACAGCATCACGAAGGCAATGTATAGACTCTTGGTAGTATTACTTATTGATTGTTTCGCCTTGTCGTGAGTATTCACCAGTCAAATAAACAGGTCGGTATTCTATTCACATTGGAGCGAACCTGTCGTCATTTTGTCGACACTTTCTGCATGGGCAAATCCTTCGTTAAAATAGAATAAACTTCTGTTCTTATTCCCTACTTCGTGAGCAATTTTCCGGTCGTTCGTGACAATTCGCGGAAACTTTCGGCTTGTAGATGGCCTGCCTGAGCGTACCTCGCTTTTCACTAAGGCGCGACTATATTTGAAACGATTGTACCACTCCTTGATCTGAGTTTTATCTTTGGCATCATCGCCAGAGGCCTGTTGAATCTCGTGGATGTTTTGAGCTTGCGTATCACTAAGCTTTTGGCAAAACTTGATCCAATATCTCTGCTCGATGCGTTCGATCATCTTGCGTGAAAAATTCGACGAGCACGCTCTACACGTTTATATTCTAGGCGTAACAGTCGGGAAGCAAAAATTTTCACACATGCACAGGAAAAGTGTCGTCCTTTCTTACCCAAAGGTTTTTTTTCCTCGGGGTATTCATTTTGTCGGAAAAAATACTCGATTACTTTTTTAACGTACTTTTAATATGTAACAGTGTAGCTATGAAATTGTGATAAGATGGCGGAGACATGTTTGAAACTTGGAAATCCAGTCGGGTAACAGACAGATACTTACGATCTGTAGATAGGAAAGATAAAATCTACGTATACCCAAGTTGAATCTCTATTGTGTTATATTCCCCAATTTAAGAAACACGGTGAAAAGACATGGAAATATATTTTAAATATATGCACTGATAAAGTGGGTCTGTTTTATTAGACGACGTAGTCTGTTCCAGACGTTAACAGATTCAACACTGAATAGTTAGCACTATTTAGCTAGTGAATAGACAGAAATGCAAATTATTTAGATAGAAAGATATGTAAAATGAATGCAAGCCTAGAGTGATTGTGCGCATTAGACGGTCTGTTCCAGACGTAACTACCATACTTTTCGCCGATAGAAAAAGAGGAAAATGGGAAAGGCTATAGCAACGAATAGTGCATTTTTGTCCCTTTTCAAAGGAGAGTTATACCTGGAAAGGGAAGTAGTCCTACGATAATTTCTTGTTGTGTGTGTGGAATCACAATGTAAAAGGGAGGGCTAGAGATATAGGAATAAATTTAATCTAATCCCACGGTAATATTTGGATTAAGTAGATTAAGCGTGAATTTCGCGACATAGTAACTGCGAGTTCAATCCCTGGGCTGGGCAGTGTGTACTTGGATTCAGTGGAAACAGGGAGAGCAATAACTAAACAGTACTAAATAAAAACTAGACGAGATATCTCGAGGCATGGGCAGTGATGCGAGAACAGATCAAAGGTAAAAAAAGGTTACATGGATTGACAAAAAATGATGAAGTCGGGAGGCATACAGGCCGAAACGTTGTGATAACAACAACAAAGATGAGAACAATAGTCGGAATTTAAACAGTGTAAATAAATAATATATTCTTGTACAAAAAAATGTATCATCCACTGAAAGAAAATAATTTAAAAACAAAACAGGAGAAAAAGTTTCAATTCTGTATTCGACTCGTATTTGTAAAATCTTCATTCAGTGTTGATGGTTAGATTAAGAGGTGACTTCTTAATGGGAAAACTATTGAGGTCCCAGCAGTGAGTGGCATAAATATATTTGATTGGAAACGCCATCACTGTGCAGAAAGTCACGTGTGAACGTTCAAGAATTAATGGTAGTCATCACGCATGCGCGCACAAATTTATAATATATCAATCACAGAAGACATTTAACGATAGCTTTGTGCCTTTGTTGCGCGGCGAAGCATACGCACTAACACATCCATAGAAAACATTCATAATTGAGATAGATAGATAGATAGATAGATAGATAGACGTGATTAAGCTTAGCTTAGATAAATAGATGTTAAGTTTAGCCTAGAGATAGATAGATAGATAGATAGATCTGATTTAACTTAGATGTGATTCAGCTTAGCTTAGATATATTTGCATTATCGTACCTTAGATAGATAGATTTGATTTGGTTTAGCTTATTATTCAAAAGAGAAAGAATACCCGGATCATTTCAATCAAACCAGTCTGGATGTCTTCTTGTGACATATCCAAGCGTTTCGTAGGACGACTCGTATACAGCAATTTTGAAAACAGACCATATCTGCACTGTCCCGGTTATCTTCAAGCTTTCTATCAACAGAGGGCTTACAAAGATTTTAGGTTGTCAGGTTTCTGAGCTTTTTGACTTCTACTCTTTGAGCTGGTTGGTTGCGGTTGTTATAAATCCAACTGCAGATAGTGATGCTATCCTTGAATTGTATTAACTTGTATTAACCTATAATATATATATATATATATATATATATATATAATATAAATTGTGGTACTCGTTTGGAAAAACCTCGGATAGCTCAACTTGCAGTAGAACAAATCGGTACCCGAGGAAAAATGGGGAATAAAGAAAGAAAGAACCAAGAACATTAAACCACGGCGAAAACAATCGTCCAGTGTTCAAGCTCCATGTGCAAAGAAAATACCCAAAACGAGTAAAAAGACAACTATGTAAAGTGCTTAATACACTAAGTAGAGCAAAACCTAAGATAATCCTAAGGACCCTGGCTCGTTAGGATTTTATATATATATATATATATATATATATATGTAATTATTTATTTAAAAAATTTATAACATAAATATGTTATAAAATCACTACAAAAATAGCCATTTTGTTTCAACACCCTCGGTGTCTTTTCAAGTGATGATGTTGAATGTAAAATAAATGGTTTTAAATGTTTCAAATTAATTAACAATCCTTCGCAATGGGAAAAGGTTGTTACAAAGGCTAGGTGGACCAATCAAAACACAAGTATAGGAAAATTCAAAAAGCTTGATAACGAAGTCATGTTATAATATCTATTCAGATGTTTAAAATATGGGTAGTATTAAAAAAGAATTTATTCCAATCAATAATTACTAAATTATATGATAAAATTTAATATTAAAATTTAAAACTGCTAATTACAAACTCAAAATTTAAAATTTATTCGCTATTAAGTTTACAACTATAAAATTACTGAGGAGAAAAGAAGAAATATATATGTTATTCAATTTATTTCTTCATTGAAGTTACATTAGCTAATTTAATATCCGGTCCTTATACAATGTATACATTTTAATCCTAATAGTGTGTGAATGGGGTCCTAAACTCACGCGTAAAACAAGCGCAATCAGATTCTAATATATAAGCACCAAGACATATTTCTATATATACATACACACACAAAAAGAGACAAGACAGAGAACATCTTCACGGTCTGTCATGAAAAAAAAAAAAAAAAGGGGGAAGTGGGGGAAGGGAAACCAACACACACGTACATACATACACAATTATAAGTGAATGCACTTTCCATACACATAGATACCTATAAATACATGCACACACATCCACAGACATTGACCCAGACAATCGGATACCACAACCGATAAATATTTAAGACAGAAAATGTCATTACATAAATGTTAACAACCTATTGAAATATAACTTAAGCGAGTAAATATACAAAGATAAAAATGATTAAAAATAATATTATTTAATATATTAAAATAGTGTATGTAAATATAAAATCGGACATCAAAGTCAACACCCATCGGTAACTACGATGTCCACCTCATATACATATATATATATATATACACACACACACACATACACACACATATACGCATATATATATATATATATATATATACACACACACATACATAAATATACATACATACATACACACACACCGAAATATCTACACATACATACATAAACATATACATACGTATATATCTCCATGATATCAAGTACACATACACATACATGCATATATACACATATATACCCACAAATATACACACATATATATGTGTACACATACTCACATATAAATACATATATACACACAGCAATACACAAATATAAACATATATACACACATATATTAACCCATGTGGCCGTAATGACATACCCAAGTTACCCTACCTACACGTACCTACACTTTGATTTAAGAGATCAGCCTTGTTTTTAAATCTAATAATTTCAAATTTTTCGTTAAGACATAGGTAACATGGGGAATATAGGGAGTTACATGTTCACGCTTTCTTAATCAATGTCCATTTTACCGTAGGTGTTTTGTTCTTTTCTTTTAGATTCCAAAAGTACTTGGACAATGAAGTCATGTACCTATAGTCACTGTTATTAAAAGTTTGCATATGCCCCCGCCAGCGTTCTTTGAATGTATTCATTGTGCTACCAATGTAAAACTTCTTTATATTTGGATTCTCAATAGTTGAGATTGTACTAAGATAGACTACAGAACTAATTCCACAGTTATTTTGTAGTGGACAATTATTAGGATACCTACAATTACAAAAATTATTATTTGTGTTATTATATTTAGTATTACTGTTAGTAACCTTTTGAGTAATCAAGCTTTTTGAATCCCTATACTTGTTAAAGACTATATTGTTATGTTTTTTAATTATTTTCTCAGGTTATCTGCACAACTATAGCTTAATTTAAGGGTATTAGGATTAAATATTTTACTAAGTGGGTTAGTTTCAGGGTTAGGGAAATGTTTCTTGATGAGGGTTAGAAACATACGTCCTAATTTAGATTTAATCATTATATTGAAAGGGGGAGTGAACCAGATGATCTTTCTAGATCTCCTTTTCTTATTATGGTTTTTATATTGAATAGTGATATCTTTGTATCCACTATTTTTGAGTGCAGAATTGTAAAAGTCACTATGTTTATTAAAAACATCTTTGTTAGAAGAGTTAGTGCTAATTCTAAATCCAATGGAAGAGGGTATATGTTTGATAACTGAAGGTGGATGGTTGGAATTTGGATGTACGTATATCGGGTTGGAATTAACCTTCACATATGATTGGAAAGAGTTGCTAGCAAGGTTTAGGGTGACGTCTAGAAAATCTACTTGTTTAACATTAGTAGTGACTATTGTCCTAAGACCTAAATCTTTAAATACCCTATGAATCATTTTCCTAATACGGTCTACCTTAATTTTAGTGGAGATTTTAACAACTAATAAACCATCATATATATATATATATATATATATATATATATATGGGCACCTCTTGGCGATGTAATTGTTAGCAAGCTTGTCTCACTACGACTGATCCTCACTAGGTGTCCCCTACTTTCGGCTTTGTGCTACATCTAAGCTAGGCTTGGAAAATCTTTATATATATATGTGACAAAAATTATTAGGAAGATTTGAGATAATCATAATAAAGTAATTCCTCGAGTCTAGAGGAATCCTCCACAGAATGCAGAAAGCACTGGACGGTCGTTTCGTCCTATATTTGGGACTCACCAACAGTGAGGTTCAAGCAAGGATATACAAGTGATAGAAACTGTCACTTGTATATCCTTGCTGGTTTAAGCTTCTAATGCTCTGGATGTATACGCTTGGGGATAGTAGTCGTGGTTCGTGGGGGCACAGTCCAATGGGTAATGGAAACTGGGATGAGTTACACCGCGGAATATGTGATCGAGTGGTGCTATATCACCTCTAATTCGCTACAGAGGCCCGTTGGTAGAACAGATATGACGTTTGCATGATAACGTAACTGTCCCTGTTTCAATTCTCGGTAGTGGATGTGCACTGGTGATGAGTCCCAAATGTAGGACGAAACGTCCGTCCAGTGCTTTCTGCATTCTGTTGAGGTTTCCTCTAGACCCGATGAATTAGTTAATTATGATATATATATATATATATATATATATATATATATATATATATATATATATATATATATGTTGGAAAATTCAGTTTGACCGCTTAAATGAAGCCTTTTATGTGAGTCTAAATTGGTTCCAGTAAAAAAAGGAATGCCAGAATTAACAAAATTGAAAAGAACTTGAAAAAACAATAACAAAAAAAAAAACAAAACAAAAAAAAAAACAACATAATAATAATAAAATATGAACTTTCGTAAATTTACCGATTATGTAAAACAACTAATTCGGAAAGTTGGAATGGATAAAAAAAAACAAAAAACAAAAAAAAACTGGATAGACAGAATTTATCGATATTATTGAAACAAGCATTCGTGAAAGGATTCCTGCTGTCTATATACATGTCATATAGTCTTCTGAAGGTCGAGAGAGCTGTCCTTTGTTAGTAACACAAATATATCATATATATATATTTTATCATATATATATATATATATATATATATATATATATATATATATATATATATATATATATATATATATATATATATATATATATATATATATATATGGAGAGAGAGAGTGACGAAGAGAGTGTATAAATACACTGCTATATTATGAACAGACTGGGATAGCTGCCTAGCTAGCTAACTAGATTGTAAACACACTGATAGATTATGAAGAGACTGTGATAGATTCAATGGTAATTTGAACAGGTTGATATATATATATATATATATATATATATATATATATATATATATATATATATATATATATATATAGTTATACCTAGAGAACCAGACAAAGCCATCAAGGTTTCACCTAAGTGGATCATCAAGAAAGCCTTCCCTGACGATCCGCTTAGTTTAAACCTTGGTAGGTTTGTCTGGCTCCCTAAGTTTAACTAGGTCTGCTTTACTTACTGTATCGAGCACTTTATTTAGTTATTTTGCTGACTCGTGTCGGTTTTTTCTTTATCTAGCCTTTGGACTTGCATGCAAGACGATTATTTTCGGCTAACGTACATGTTCTTGGTTCTTTCGTTTTTATACCTTTTTCCCCTTTGGTATTGGTTTGATTATTTGCTAATCAAAACACTGAAGGTTTTCCGGACGAGTATAGTTTCTTATACTTATAAGATTACTACTACTACTACTACTACTACTACTAATATATATATATATATATATATATATATAGATAGATAGATCAGTATGAACAAATCATTAATTGAGTCTTATGAGTGAGTCTTTGTAAATATGTTTTCACAAGTTTTAAGTGTATATATATATATATATATATATATATATATATATATATATATATTTAATTGTATATAATGCTATTAATATTATAACTTATGAAAATATCTAAAACGTTATACATTTCCAGCTGGGGATGTTTTTAGTAAATTGTGCAAGAGCTAATGTCATATGTTTCGAAATGTTCATCTCTTACTACTACCTGACTTAAGGAATTTCCTTTGTCATCGTTCTAACACAAAGAACGAGATTTCGCTACACACACAAGAACCCTGGTATGACTCAGTTACAAACAGCGACTCGTGGGAATAGGAGGAGGATAAGCACAATGCTCTCCTCTTTCTTCTACTAATTTACTACCGGTGTAAATAGTCCAAACAAGTCACTTTTTAACAGCCGGTAAACAAATTGATTTCATATTATAATACCTCCTGATTTCCATATTCCCATTGGTCATATTATCCGTACTGTTGATTGATCTAAAATGTTATATTCTGACGCTTACAATTCAGGATATGTTTATTGGTTAGAACTCGCGTAACATGAATGATTGATAGCTCATCTTCGTATATATATATATATAAAAAATTGTCAAAAAATATGTTAATTTTAATCATTACAAGAGTAAATGAGACATAATGATACAAAGAATTGAGTCAAATTTCAATTTGACGAGAGAGGAACAGAATTTTTAGATAGACACCAAAAACAGAGTTCGCCAGACCTCTGAGTTGGCCAGCGCTCGGCTTGTCGACTTCACTGCCTTCGGGCAGAGAGGAACCCAGACAATACCTTGCTGAAAAGCGGACTTTCGTCTGGGGAGGTAGACAGCTAACCAACCCTGTGTGTACGGGGTCTACGGGCAATTTTTCCCCAGGCCTACATGCACTGAATTGCTCCACGTAAAATAAACAGTCTTGTGCCACATCCCGCCTTGTAGGGAGTTCTTGGATAAATACTGAGATGAACAGAATGTACAATCGAATGTTAAGCTAAATATACTCTCGGCCATTTGACTAACGGGGCTGAACTAGTATTGTTTTGACTATTTTTGGACTAGCTACAAGATCACAATGGAATGTCGAATTAAATATGCTGTCGACTGTTTGACTGGAAAAGTCAGAACTAGAATTCAATTCTTTTGCCAACTTCAAATTTCATATTAATGATGAAGTAAGTATACTTGGGAATATTTGAAGAATTCGTATTTTGGTTCTGTTTTTTGGTTTCTTTAGGCAAAACATGTCTGCGTGAAATTGCACCGAAATTAGAAATAGTTCTTGAACTACAAAATTGAATAATTCATTAATGAATAAGAAACCGTTTTGTTAGGTCCTGGTTTACGTGAACCATCAGAAATGTCTCATCATTCGACCAGTTAGACAAAACATAAAAAAGGCAACGTAAACAAAAACTTTAAAGGCAGTGAGTGTAAAAGAATACACCGAAATCAGTAAAAGAATGGACGCAGTGCACGTTCATAACACTGGTTAATATGCCAGAAAATTTACAAGAATGGTATTTTAAGACCAAATAATAGTACAGAATGCCGAGGAAAATTCTGGTTGAGAGAAACCCTTGAGGAAATGCTTTCTTTTTACAAGTGTCCTAATATGCTCAATTTTCGAATAGTGGGCGTGTGGAAATTGGCAAGCTGCTAATTTTGTTTGAACTACTGTTTTTCAATTTAGGTATAGGACACTAGTCACTGAAATCTAGGAGATATGGGTTGAAAATAATGTACGTTCTGTAAGATGTATTTTTCATATTGTAGTGGATGGGTTAATTGTGTGGTAATATTTGTTAAGAATAGGTTGCGTGTCAATTAACTATTTCCACTAACATAAAATTAAAATACACAATCCAACTGAATTGTTTAATAACGTAGCAATAAATTTATTTAAATTGATGTACAATGTGCACGAAAGGATAGGACAGAGTTGTGTCCCTTTAACTTGGAATATTTGTACCTGAGTTCATATTATGAATGAAATTGGATAAAACATTTGCATACAGTTCAAAATCATGTACAAGTAGAATATAGGTCTGTGTTACTGTTATGTTTGCAAAGAGTTCAGAAAAGTTCTTGAAAAGTTATTTACCTTTTACTGTAATATTTCTAACGTCGTTCACATATAGATTTTCACTTAATAAATAGTAAATGTAATTTACTTTAAGTAAGCAATATCTAAGAAATAATGTCCACAGAATTGATAGAGTTGAAATGTTAGCGAGTCAGCGTTGAGGTGTTTTTTTGTGGCGGCAAAGTTTGGTTTCGAACGACGTGGAGTAAGTTAGCAATTCTCTGTGGCACTGTTGCTGACTTTCTAAAGTTGGTAATTGTCTTTAACGTCTGGTCAGGAATGACTAAGACGGGAGTAGGTGAAGGTTACATCTTGAAACTTGGTAATTACTACTCGAAAAGGTTCACACGTGTTCGGTTTATATAATCGCTGAGTGGCTCCTAGCATATGAGCGGGAAAACAGATTGGTCGCGTGCAGGCGGTTTGATTGGTCGGAACTGACCAATCAGCAAGCCAGATTGGAGGTGATTGACCAATGAATACTTGTTATATTGTCTGAAAGTAGAATTTGGATTACCAGATAGGAAGAGTGCATTTCCTACAAAGAGGTACGGCTGGTTAAGTTGTGGAAGATTCCACAATATTAACTTATTGTTTTAGATAGCATTAGAAACCTTTGAATGAAAGATGGAGATCCATGCTATACAGCTAAAAGGAATTAAGAACAGTAAGTACAAAAAATTATTTAGTAAGCCTGATGGCCAACTTAGTCTTCTGACATCGATCATATTCTATGTTGGTCAACATTGGATTTTTACCAAGAAATCCTTCAATGAATATTCTTTGCTTCGTGTTGGACAGCCTCCAAGAGACGGATAGTAAATCTTGTAAATTCATCTATTGAAAAGTATATGTCCAAATATCTCATAAATTTTAATATATATCGTAGTTATTTTCGAATAAAAGGCACCTTGAATTAATCATTTTGTTAACGAAATATATTTATTGATTTAGTTTAGACATATCAACACTTGATTTAAAGTGGTGGCTAACTAAGGGGCCTTAACTGTTAACGCAAGCATTGTATGGCAAACATTTATGGACTTATTTAGTGAAGATGTGTGATTATGCCATTCTGCCAAGGATCTGGTATCTCGCCTTTAGTCGTTTCTCCAACCCCGTAATGCAGTCTCCCTGTACTTTCCTGATAATTATTTTGATTTCCTCTATGGTACCTAAACTTTAAGCGCAGTACTAGATTGGCGGCAATGTCTCATCATTTTACATTTGAAAAGGATAGCTGTAACCGTATTTTCTATACTAACACTTTCTTCTATTGCACTTATATCATATCATTCATATATATATATATATATATATATATATATATATATATATATATATATATATATATATATATATATCACATCGTTTCCCAGCCATCCTTAGAGTTTTGTAGTCGCGTTCTATACATTTTTGACAAAGACCCTGCAGTAATCTGACTTTTGGTCCTATGACTAATTTGAATGCTGAACTAATATTAAATGAATGTATAACTCATATCATTTTTGTAACAGCCGAATCATCTCTGTCACTTTTTCTTAACAAAATATTGCATTGATACGACTACTAGTATAAGAATTGATAGCATTCAAAATCGCTTCGTCTACACAGGCACACGCACTCAAACAGACCTCCTTTGGCGTACTAAGGTTGATTTTGACAGTTATTTTAGAATTCAGATATTCACGCATGCGCAAACGGCTAATTTCACAATAAATGAAAGGGAGGGTGAAATTCGTAATACATTTTTTTTTCTTTCAATAGAATCGAATATTTCGAAGCAAAGATCATTTTTATTTATTTATTGCCAAATTCTCTTGGTTTTTCTTTTTGACGTTTCTTCTTTTCATTCAGTGTTGCGTAGATGAAATGAAGAGGGGATAATGCAGATGATCGAATTTGACGCTATTCACCGCCAGATGCCGCCGATCGTCCTTGGCAGGTCGTGAGAAGCAGAGCTGCGAGAGAATGGAAGATTTGTACAGGCAATCGACTGCGTTGTTTGTGACGGGTGTTAGAAATGGAGTTATATGGAGTCTGAAGAAAATCGAGAGAGAGAGGAAAAAGAAGAAAAATGCCGAGAGATAAAGAGAGAGAGAGAGAGAGAGAGAGAGAGAGAGAGAGAGAGAGAGAGAGAGGAAAAGCCGATAGATAAAGACAGAGAGAAAGTCGTGAGAAAGGGGTGGTGGCGAATAGAAATAGAAAGAGAGAGAGAAGGAGAGAGAGAAGGAGAGAGAGAGAGTAATAATGATGTGAATCGAAATTAAGGGAAAAGTTTCTATCAAGTGAGAAAGAGTCTGGAATAGAATTTAAAATATTTAAGCAAAGAAAGAAATAAAAAATTCGGAAACGCGCGAGAGATTAAAATAATCAGAATTAGAACGTCTTGTTGAGGGAGGGTGGGCGTAAAGGAAGAGGGGGAGCAAATTGAAAAGAGGGGGAGAGGAGACGAATTTATGGAGACCGATGTCGTATGTGCGATTGAGTGGAAGATAAAGATATTTATTTATGAATATCGAACAAAGGTCATAAAATTAGTATATATATATATATATATATATATATATATATATATATATATGTGTGTGTGTGTGTGTGTGCGTGTGTGTGTATGTGTATGTGTGTGTGTGTGCGTGCACGCGTGTTCATGTGTGGAGAGAGAGAGAGAGAGAGAGAGAGAGAGAGAGAGGGACGGTGCTGAAGTGTGGAGTAGAGGATAGGGAGATAGAAAAAGATATTTCCGGTCTTTATTCGTTGGCGGAAATCAAATTACAATATGTATTCTTTATTAGAACTGAAAATCACGTTTTTTCTTATCTATGAAAGAAAGATAGAAAAAAAAAAGAAAAAAACGTAGGTAGGTAGAAAGAAAGAAAGAAAGAGAAAGATCATCGAAACAAATGTAGAAGAAGAAAGAAACGTGCAAAGAAAGAAGGAAATAAATAAATAAAGAAAGAAAGAAAGAAAGAAACAAAGAAAGAAATGGGAGAAATTTAGAAAGGCAGGAATAATTAAATATAGAGAGGTAATGAACAAATAAAGAAAGAAAAAAGGAAAGAAAAACGTATTGGAAAGAAAGAAAAGAACGAAAGAAGAAAAATCTAGACAGTAAAAAAAAGAAAGAAGAAAAAAGATAGATTGTGAAGACAGAGAGAATGTAAGAGAAAGAGTGAGAGAGAATAAAAAAGAAAGAATGATGGAGAAAAGAAAGATTGCAGACGGAAGAAAAGTACAAGGGACGAAATAAGCGTAGAAAGAAAGAAAAAGAAAGACATATTTTGAAATTAGAGTAAAAGAAAGGGAGAAAGAGAGATAATAAAAAAGAAAGAAAGAAAAAGAAAGATTTTTACGGCAGAGAGAACGTAAGAGAAAGCGAGAGAATAAAAAAGAAAGAAAGCAGGACAGAGAAAAGAAAGATAGCAGACG
>OZ010580.1:46109807-46117307 GCA_963932145.1 Acanthosepion lycidas | reverse complement strand
ACCAGCACTCAATATGTGATATTTTATATTCATATATATATATATATATATATATATATATATATATATATATATATATATATATGGTATAAAATGACAATTGGAAAAAAAATCTTAGATTTTGCCGATGCTTTTCGTCTTCCGATTTCATATATATATATATATATATATATATATATATATAATTATTTATTTCAAAAATTATAATATATTATATAATTACAATTATATATATATATATATATATATATATATATATATAATTATAATTATATATATATATATATATATATATATATGAAGAAATATAGTCGTAAGGTGTGCTATATTTATGGGATAAAGTGCTCAATATCAGAGATAGAGCGTGTGTAAATATAAAAGTGAACATAGATTGTCAACACTTAGAGGCGACAGTCTGTTTCATGCTATATGCAATCGTCAGGCCACCTATATATATATATATATATATATATATATATATATAACAAAATTGGTCATTGAGGTCAACACCCAGCGGCGACAGTCTGTTTCATGCTGAAACGCAATCATCTGTCCATGTGTATTGAGTTTTTGCTCGATATTTATATATGCTGGCCAGTGGAGCATTATGGTTAATAAGTTCTGTAATAATATCCTAACGGTTATTGGATAGGCGGTTACAGTTATGTTTCAAATTATTCTAGAGGCTGCTTAGTAGAAATCATTTTTGCATCAAAATGCAAATAAATGTAACTATTTTGCATAGTTGTTTGTTAACTTTTAAAAATAATTTTTAGTATCGATTACTTTAATATTTAGTGTTTTCTTATAGACTCCCGAAGAACCCAGACAAGTAGACGGATATATATATATCTACACAAAAACGTGTATGTACGAAATATAACGTATACAGTGGATCCTTCTCGGTTATCGGTCATAATTCATTCCAGAAGGTCGACCGAAAACCGAAATGTAAGAAGACCGAGATAATCTTCCTATAAGAAATAATCTAAATCCAATTAATCCGTTCGACTCACACAAAAATATTAACTTAAATTAAAAAATAAATATTAATGACAAATAGAATAGATGAGACTATTTACATTATTCGGGCCATTGTCCTCATCTTTGTCGCTTAACCGGGTATTGAACTCAAACCCTTTGGCAGTGGAGAACTTGGAGAGGGGAATTAACGGGTGATGACTGATAACTGACATCCATTAAACATGGCACGTGGAACTAGAATAGTCTACCCCAGTGAGTGAAATAAAGGGTTCAGTTTGACATTCCAACCACCTGAAGAAGGCCGGAGCGTACAACGACCGAAACGTTGTAATAAATATGGCGACAAAGATGAGGACAATAGTCCGAATAGTGTACATAATACCTCATCTCAGAAATATAGATAGAATAGATGAACATTTAACTTTACATTAACATTATTGAAAACTTTTGTTGGCGTATGTAAGACGACGAGGAAAGAGAGGTATAATTTTTTGGAAGAGGAATCACCCTCATTCATAAAGATAGGTAAGTCATTTTCTGGGCTTATTTCCCTTCTTTGCCTTTTTGCGACTGTAGAATCTACTCGACAATAACTGGGTGACTCTCTCACTAAAATCCTGTCCAGACATTTTTGTTTTTGTCTGTTTCAAAAATAGCCGGAAAGTTGACAAGACATTGTCGTTAAATATCTTTACGACACGGACTGCAACAGCTTTGTTGCGGGGATATTTTTCAACAAAACTTAGCAATTTGAAAGAAACTCAGATTCTCCCTTATCTCCTCCTCCTCCTCCTTTGAAGCTATTCTCTCAGTTGCTGCTCCAACTGAAGATTATTTTAGTTCTTCAGTGGTCAGCACTTCCCTATGGTTCTCCGCCAACTCCTCCACATTATACCCACACACATCAAAACCTGAAGACGCACTGAGCATTCTTTGGATCCATGGTGACTTATTTAACAGCAAAACTAAATAATAACATAGAAAACACTAGATAAAGCGAAATTTTGGGGGCTTAGCGAGAGATAAAGGCAGACTGAGTCACGCACACATGTGATGCTTTGTATCGGAGTTTGGCTTCGGGAAGTCACTTGGCAGCAAACGAGCAGGGACGCGCAGGCTTGTAAGGGACGGATATCCTTGTTTGATAACCGAGAAAATGTACAATTTCCGAGACATATTCTCGTCGAGGTTCCACTACACCAGTTATGTGCTATGCGTGATACACTTCCGATACCCGGCCATGTTCAATGCAGAAGAGCAGCCCTAATCAATCTGATAATGACACTCTGGTTGGCTAGCGTGAATGCCCGGTGCATGAGGTCGGAGTCTAGTAGAGCGAGGCCCACTCGTGATCTTCAGTCTTGGTGTGAATGTATGTGGTGTACAGGAGGCCTGGTTTTTAACTCGCGACCTTGAAAGCATTCTATCTAAGGGGTTTGCCCTCTATTAAGCATGCTTTGATGGACGCTTGAGAGGGGTTTCATGGCTGGTGAACAAGTCATTGAATGCGGCGTGTGCACTTGTCTTCGCGGTTCTGGAGGGTAGGTTTTGCGTGCTAGATGTTACTATAAATGATACTGCTCTTCATCTCATTGGCGTTTATACGCACAATGATCATGTTGAGAGGCCTGATTTGTTTCAGCGAATCGTGTCGTTTTTGAGATTTGGTCGGGTAGTTTTAGCGGGCGATTTGAATGCCGTCCTTGATCCCGACATAGATCGTATAGGGGCAAGATAGGGTACTAGCAACTGGTATAAAAAAAACCCCAAAACATTTTGGGACTTTATCAACAAGTTTGATTTTGTCGATAAGTATCGTAATGACGCCCATGCCCCCGGGGGTAGTATGGACGTGAAAAAATAGAGGCGGATCGGCGTTCTAGATACCTCGAACATATCCTAGATAAGAATCGATGTAGGCCTCTTAATGTGCCAAAATTTTCATTCGATAATTGACTCGGATCATAGGCTCGTCCGAGCTCGTGTAAACTTAGCTAAGCCTAAGATGACAATCTACTGGAAATTGAACGCAACTTTATTTGCTAAATTTCCAGGACCAGGGATCATGT
Organism: Acanthosepion lycidas; assembly: GCA_963932145.1. Taxonomy (NCBI): domain Eukaryota; kingdom Metazoa; phylum Mollusca; class Cephalopoda; order Sepiida; family Sepiidae; genus Acanthosepion; species Acanthosepion lycidas. Next base: position 46,114,254 of record OZ010580.1, on the reverse strand, counting down.
TACTACGCAAGGACAAGAGCATTGAGAATGGGACAAGTAACTTTCGGTCTTTAATGATGTTAAACACAGAGTTAAAGATTTTAGCTTTTAGCGGGCTGTCCTCTGTTTGATTGGTTTAGAACTGACTTATGCTGTGTAGGTCAGGCCTATTCAGTTCAACCTTAATATGATACGCTTGATCATCGAGCAAGTCGTGAGTGAAGCCGCTCTGACGAATTTAATTCAGTCCAAGGCTTTCGTTAAGGTTGACAATGGATTTCTGAAGGTTGAACTTTCTGTGGTCGATTTCAGGCCGTACTTTTGCACCTGGATCCGACTTCTGTATGCGTCTCCCGGTGCGCTGGTGGATGTGAATGTTGTTCGATCGGAGTCTTTCGTATTTTCTCGCTCCATTCGTCAAGGTTATCCGCTTTAGCGTTTGCTGTACGTCCTTGTGTTGGAGCCTTTCCTTCGCAAGTTAAAGACGAATCCAGTCCTACACGGAATTTCCCTAACTGATGCTACCACTTCAGCCAGGTAATCCGCCTATGCTGATGAGATCTCGGTTCTCGTGTCATGCAGGGCTGAGATTGAGGAAGTGAGCAAAGAAATCAGAGGGTACGAGACAGCCGCGATAAGCCGGTTGGCTTGGGGTTGGGTGTATGGAAGGGAGTTTCTCTTCCCGAGCCTTTCGGATGGGTCAGTCAAGATTCTCGGTGTCTGATTTGGTCCCGATGTCCTCTTGAAAATGATCTGGTCGGAAGTGCTGGAGGAGGCCGAGGTCGCAGGGGGAACCTTTCCTTAAAGGGGAAGGAAGTAAGTATGTGCCACGAATATCTACCTGATTCTCTTTTACCGACTCTACTTACTTCCACTAATATCATTAGTGAGTGTCTTGTTTTCCTTCTTGTGGGGAGGCAATGCTCCCAAGGTCCTTCGGGTGATCTGTTGCTTTCAATCTCTGGAGGCAATCTGGGTATGCCAATCGTTGAGACTCAACAACATACGCGTTCCTAGATCGATTGTGTCAACAATCGGAAGTCACCCGTAAGAACGTCCGATCTCTGTGAAGCGTGCATTCTTACGAGAAGGAGATTCCTCCCCCGGTTTAACCACAGGCGAGTGATCCTACTAACATTAATGTCGGAATGCTCTGAAATACCTCTTACCGGCGACGGTGAGTATCTCCGATGCCTAAGTGATGTCTCGTACGTGTTAGGAGACAACGTACAAGATGGTGTTACGAAGTAGGAAGCGAGTTCAATATGGTCTTGGGCGCCAGTGTTGAAATGCTTCAATAATGATGAGGCATCCCTCACCTGGTTAGTCATTCCCCTGTTCGGCGGGTTTGGAAAAAAATTTTTTAAACTTCATTCACCGTGACGGAGAGATAGAGATGGAGTTGGAGACCCTGGGTCACACCTTTCATTGCAGTCCCGTTGTACAAGTTAATTGAAGATCTCGTGGTTAGCATGGTTCATGGAAGGATTTTCGTCCTCTTGGCCAGTTTTGACTATATCAATTTTGTGCTATTTTTGACGAAGGCAGAACACTATTTGTTCTTTTGCTTGCTAGGCGTTATGAGAATCGCGAGGACTCGTCAGACGGATTTCTATGGGGCGAGATTTTCACCTTTTACCAAAGGATTTTGTTCTTTAAGCATCGGCTTAAAGTCAAGATGAGGACAGAAAGACGGCGTCTCTCTCCATCAGAATTTGGCAAAAGATGGATGAATCTTGTGCATTTGCGTCGAGTGAGAGGGGACGATTTAGAGTGGTACCTTGATACCGGTTACGCATAAGGATATTCTTCTAATTGAATTGAAAATTGACAACCAAGTCAGTAATTAGGTTAGTTTAGGGTTAGGTTTGTCTTTAGGTTCTTCCGTCAAAATTAACTTACCTAGGGTATTTAGGCTCTTGCTCATTTTTATTTCTGACCCAACTTTGTTTAATTCCCCCTCCTGTCCCCCGTTAGGTGACCAAAGATGTCAGTACTTTGGTGGATGAGGGACACCTTTCGTAATTCGTGTGTGCCTTTTTGTATTTGTTGTTGTTTGAATGGGTGTGTGTTTGAGCGAGTAGTTGGGTGAATGAGTGCTTTATATTATTAAATGCCGCCATTGATTTCGTCCGGTTGACCGTTGTTTCTACCACAATTAAGGATTGTAGAAGGTTCTATTACTAACACTATTTTATTTAGTTTCTTGTAAATATATTTAAATACATATATTTAATAATATATATTTAAATGCACATTGGCGTTTAGATTTTTAAATTGTTGATTTATTCTCCCTACGCCACAAGAAAGAATTGTATATATGTGGACTAGTTAGTAAGTACTCCATAGAGTTTCTGAGGCATTATGGTGGATGTAATAATACTGGTAAGTAAGAATGCGTTGTTTTAGTATAAGGAATATTGTTAAGAGTATGTTTGGGTCAGTGATTGTGGCTAGCTAGGTTTAATAATAAGACAGAAGAAGAGCAACGTTCCCCTTTTGGCTTGATGCCACATTTTTGTAAATTTTAAAAAAGAAATATTGCTCTTCGTTATAATACCTAGATTTTATGAATTTAAGAGCTGTACGAGACTGGCAACGAGATTTCATCGACATAAAATTGAGTTGGCTAAATGTAACCGTAAATTCTATGATTTTCTTCCCTCGCACTTCTCGCTTGTGCAACTCCCTTCCGGCTCTGTGCTTTCCAACCAACTTTAATCTTCAAAAATTTAAATGCAATGTCAGTCGCTATGTACTGTCCTCCTGGTTACACTTCTTTTATACTCGCTCCTTCGTAATGTTTCTGTTTTCTAATTCTTCCACACCCAGTTACCCTTTGTGTCTCAGTGCCTTGCTTGGCGTGAACATGTTTAAAATATCCGAATAAGTGATTATTTTATTATTTATTATGCTAATATTGGTCTTTTGACATTCTATAATTCTTATCAGTTTTTCGGTCATTGATTTGGTTAACACTTCTAGCGTTTTGGTTTTAACATTACTTGCAGACGTTTCTATTACATGTAAGAGATATTTGAATATTGTTTCTCTTTGTCATCTTCTATTTTTAGTCATTTCACTCCAATCAAGGCAATAAAGCCGCTAAGACGAAATGAGTGACTGAGTCTGAGAGAATATGAGAGAGAAAAAACATTATTACGGAGAAAAAAACAATAAACGAACAAGAATTAAGGAAATAGAAGATAGCGATTGCCATTGCATATAAATTTTCGAATATCAAAGTTTAATGGGAAGCAAGAAGTCGAAAGGGTGTTCCACAAGCGAGAAGTCCGAGAGAAGAAACTATTAGCATAGAACTTACGGTCGTATCTTGTCATATTAACTGTAAAAAAAGATGAGAACTTGTCGCCAACCTAGTATTGCGTTTGAATTAAGTTTAGTTACCATAGAGGAAAATTCATCAGAACAATTACCATGAAAATATTTATAGAAAAGGCAGAGGGAAACTACGTTACAGAGCTAGGAAAATGATTAAAACCGAGATACCCTGTCAAGACCAAGAAGCCCGCAGAGTCTACTTTTGATTTTATCATCTTTAAATCCATAGCAAAAGCATCAGACAAGATATATTCAATAACTAAATAAATATTCAATTATGATGATAGGTCATAATTTTTCTATTGGATTAATATCCATAGAAACTAGAGATTTCTTTAAGTTGATATCGTTGAAAGTATTTTTGCAGGGTGTAGTATCATTGTCCTGCATGAATATGCTCCTGAATTTAAAGCTTCTTGACTGAGACTTGTACTATTGAAAATATAAACACCTTTCTACAATAATTCTATATATTTATCTTGGTACCACCATCCGTGTGTGAAGGGACTGATGATTTTACTGCCTACAGCAGTATCTCCCCCAAAATCACAACACGTCATACTTCTTATTCGTGTCGGGTGAATATTTCCATAAAGGACCCAAGTTTTAGACCAACTCTCAAGTTCAACCAATGTAGCTCTACATAAATCAATAAAGAATATTGTTACAGAATCAATTTTCACGTAACTTTTCATTTAACTTATACGTTTATCTTGTGATTTCGTTTAGTCTTTTCATATCTTTAATCAATGTTCTTAGTATTATGGATTTTTTTCTCTGTTTACATCCGATACACCAACTTGAAATATATCCTTGATAGTAAATATCTTTTCTTATCTTACGCTTTTAAGTTGACTCGGTTTTCATATTATGGCATTAATAAATCTGAAATCTCTTGTCTTGTCTGTGTTTGTGTGTGTGTGTGTGTGTATTTGTGTTCTTCGGCTTCTCAACCCTTTTTGGGTTATTTAAAGCCAACACACATATTTAGATTGTAAGATTAATTTTTTATTGGAAGAAGAATATTGCATTAACCAATTTTTGACAATAACAATGGTTATTCCAGATACAAGTTATAATATTTGACACACAGCTGGGTGAACAACATAGTTGTATACCATTCCTA
>OZ010580.1:46097307-46104807 GCA_963932145.1 Acanthosepion lycidas | reverse complement strand
GGTCACGCCCTCTCCACCTACACCATTCCCGTTTCCAATTTGTCATCAAAGCAGTCAGTCACGTCCGGACTACAACCTTCCATTAGCAAGACCAAAAGAATGTCTTTAACAGTCTTTCTTCCCGTTATTTGGGTTATTGGCCCAACAGATCTCGACGCACTTCACTGGCTTTCTTTTCTGCCATGAGCTCTTAAATAAATTAAATTTAAATAAAATAGGACATGACGAAATATGAGCATATATTTGGTAATGGTGACGCTTGAACCAACCGTTTCCATGCTGGAAATATTCGCTATCCAATAATCGAAAAGTTAATGTGACTGCCGGTTGTAATTTATAAAATATTTATTAAAACGGGGAATAATTCTCAGTTTTGCTGTTATCACTCTTTCTAGTATTGATGGGTGTTTCTTTCAAATCTCTTTGTTTCTGGAAAAAGAACAAACAACAGCTTAATTATATTATTATTTTCTCTGCACTAACATTCGATATCCCTTTTATCATTGTTGCTGTTTGAAGTGTTCAAGTGATTAAATTTTTATAGTGGAAGAAAATGGAAAATATTTTCTTCAAAAAAAGTTAATCTCGAAAACAAAATATCTGTTCACTATTTACATTATTCGGAATATTATCTTCATCTTCGTTGCCATATTTATCACGACCTTTCGGCCGTTGTACGCTCGGCCTTCTTCAGGTGGTTGGAATGTCAAACTGAACCTTTTATTTCGCTCACTGGGGTAGACTGTTCCACGTGCCATGTTTAATGGATGTCAGTTATCAGTTATCTCCTGTTAATTCCCCTCTCCAAGTTCTCCACCACCTTTACCAGGTATTGAACTCACACTCTTTGGGTCCTATCACTGGATCTAACTAACGCCTTTATCCACTGTGCCATGTATCCTTAAGTGACAGGAGCCAAAGAGTGTGAGTTTAATACCTGATAAAGGCCGTGGAGAACTTGGAGAGGGGAATTAACAGGGGATAACAGATAAGTCGAAATGTGATAAATATGGCAACAAAGATGAGGACGATAGAACAATGTAAATAGTCTACATAATACATCTCATAAATATAGACAGATTCCAAAACAGTTGTTATCTATCTATATAAATAAATGCGAATATCAGTGTGTCACACTTTTTCAACTTTATACCTAGAGGTCATAGGCCAACATATCGTACCATTTTGGAATCAGACTGACTCTGTGAGCAAATTAAAAGCATTCTGGGCAGGATCCGAACCTGCAAGCCTGAATTTGGGATTAGCAAGTTTACATTACTATTTTTTGTAACGGAATTTTTGTATGATAAAAAGTTTTATAACCTGGAAATAAATTTATGAATAATTGAAATTAATTACGAAATCCAGCGAAAGTCGCCCATGAAATAAAAAATAATTGTTTGTACAGAAAGTAAGGACCTGCCTACATCAATTGTCTTTAAATTAAGTAGCGGCAGAAGAATTATTGTTGAACTGTTAAAAGGTAAGCTTAAATTTTAATGCAATACTGAAATGCAGCGATCAATTTTGATTTCTTCTGTAGTTTATTGTTGCCTATCGCATATGAGAGCAGTATGCCACGCAAAAAGAAATCTCCGTCAACAGAGGACAAGATTGCAATTAGAAGAGTAGAAATAATTTAATTTAATTTCCTTTGATTTCTGGTGTGTACGCATTACTTTCCGGGTCCCGCCCAGAGACCTAAGGTTAGAAATACCATCATGACATTTTCCACTGACCAATATATATATATATATATATATATATATATATATATATATATATATATATATATATATTACATAGATAAAGCCCTTCATAAAGTGTGGGTTGTATTGGTGAGATCATTTTTTTGTATTTCTTTAAGGCATGGGCTTCCAGGAATCCCTCCAATAAATCTATTGGAATATTTTCCAACCAATATAACGGCTCCAACTACAACAGTGACAGTTTTGAGATTTCGATTTCATTATTATTATTATTATTATTATTATTATTATTATTATTATTATTATGTTGTTGTTGTTGTTGTATTATTTTCATTTTATTATTAAATGGAGAACTAAGTAATGGCTATTTTTATTGCTCGTAATCACCACATCTGTCAGCATTCATGTTCAGCGACACTGTTAATGAACAGTAAAAGCTTAATAGTAATTTAGTAGCAGAAAAAGGAAAACAAATTAGAATTCATTTGTCCCTGGTAAATTTCCAATGAGGAAATACTATGAAAGGAAATATAAATATATATATTTTTAGGGAATGGGTCTCTTGCAAAATTGGCTTTGCAAAGCACACAGAATTTCTTTTTTTCTTTTTTACAATGCAGACACATTATGTCCGGCATTAATAATACAAGAGAAAGTATAAACTTAGCCGAACAATGTTGATTGTTACGACAAAAATATTTCCGTATGGCCGCCATAGCGTTGCTCTCCTGTGTTTTACTGCAATTATTTCCATTGTAATTGTTCTGATGAACTTTCCTTTTTGGCACCTTGAATTTCAGTGCAGTACTAGATTGGCAGCCAGGTGTCAACATCTTGACATCTGCTAGATGTAACCGCAAGTTCTATGCTAACAGTTTCTTCTCTGGCGTTTCTCGATTGTGGAATATTCATCCGGCTTCTAGCTTTCCAGTCAAAATTTTATATACAATGCCAATCGTTTATCCTCTGCTTTCTTAATTCCTGTTCTTTTTTTTATTGGTCTCTCTCTCTCTCTCTACTTCATAATATTTTCTATTTACGCATATTATTTAATATTCAGTCGTCCCTTTTCGTCTTGGTGGCCTTATTAACTTACTTGAGATGAAAGGATAAAAAAAAAAAACAAAAACAAAAACAAAAAAAAAAACAAAAAAAAAACAGAGTGGCTCTGTTTGACATCAGGAAGAACACTTCCCCCTCAAAAAAAAAAAAAAAAAAGAAAAAAGAAAAAGAAGGTTTAAAGCGTTCTATGGGTTCAATAATTCTGCTCCCGAAAGGTTTAGGTAATGTATAGCAATGAAATACACACACATACGCACACACACACACACATACACACATATATATATATATATATATATATATTATGTTAATAACTATTATGCAAATAACTATACCGGGTTGCAAATAAAAATATATTAAAAAAAATAGGTATCTGGGAAAAAATTGGGAAAAAAAGAAAGGAGTAAAAACATTAAAGTGTACCGAAAAAATCGTCCAGTGTCATAATTTCCAGTCCAAAGAAGAAAAAAACAAAAAACAAAAAAAAAACACAATCAAGTAAATAAAAAAAAAAAGTAAAGTGTTCAATACACTAAGTAGAGCAGAGTATAAAAATTCTAGTGATCCAGGAACTACCTACCTAGGTTTCGCCTCAATGGATCTTAAAATTAAGCTGGCTGAAGATCCATTTAGGTAAAACCTAGGTAGGTAGACATGCTTCATTAAATAATTTAGACAAGTTTTATCCACTTATACGATCCTCTCGTAATTAAGGACAAGTTTCTAAATATCCTTATTAAAGAATGAAAAAAAATTACTATATTGATGCATATTAATTTTATTCCGAGTACTTTCGACATTAACACAATGCAGAAGGTATTTTGGGGGATCTTGTGGCACGTAGTGCACCAGGTCTCTGTTTTCGGCCCTTTAAATGGTGTGAATGGTTCTGCACAAAAACTTCACTGCTATAATCAAATCTCATGTGTTGGTGTCAGGCTATCGGTTTCCTAGGAACTGATCTGCTTGAACTCATACGTCGAATTCGATGGGAGAGTCGAGTATATATATATATATATATATATATATATATATATATATATATATATATATATATATTAGCTAGAGGCAATCGGACGACTAGCCACACTGATGAGCTGTGATACAGCAAAACAGTCTGTTTGTGGATGGCAATATATATATACTCCTGAAAAGTTTATTTTGGTTGAGCTCTCTGGGGACGAAGTGATAGTTTGTAAACAGTGACCATTACTGCTAATAATGCAAGACTCTTCCTTAAAACGAACCGAGTTCTCTCAGTCACTGTGTGTTTATCTAAAAATATATACGCTTAAATTCACCTTCATCCCTACCGTACACCAACGGCTTAGCCGTAGATTCTCCGACTAACGCCAATTCAGCCGGGTTTCAGTCCTAGCTAGAGGCAACCGGACGTCTAGCCACTCTGATGAGCTGTGATACAGCGGAACAGTCTATTTGTGGATGAGAATCTTTATATTTTGTCACTGTAAACGTTTATTTTTAGTGTATGCTCATATTTGAGTAGACCCTCCGATTATTTCTTAAACAGTCTTATATTCTTAAACAGTATATTTATTTATTTTCTTCTTTTTTTGTGCTCTAATATTTTTCTTAATTAGATTTCTTCAAAATTTAGGTCGGCAGACGGGTTAATAAATGAAAAAGCTTCATATATATATATATATATATATATATATATATATATATATATATATATATGTGTGTATTTCCGCTTCCGTGCAGAGAGGTTTAAAGATATATAATTTTCATACATTAAAAACCATTTTGAGAGACAGCAGTCACATGAGATGGTGTTGATAAGACAAGTCTATATTACCTACTTAAGGAATACTGACCTCAAGTTGGTATATATGTATATATTTATTTCGTCCATCAGGGATGACAACTTAAGCACGAGTTTCAATTAAGAAATAACCGTTATATTAATAAGAAATAATGTGGAATTTAAAAGATCAATTTAATATATATATATATATATATATATATATATATATATATATATAGAGAGAGAGAGAGAGAGAGAGAGAGATAGAGAGATAGAGAGAGAGAGAGAGTTTTTCATAAATATATATAAATATATATATATATATATATAATATATATATATATATATATATGTATATATATATATATATATAACATACAACGTGTGTTAGCACGTGCGATAAACTGTCTTCATCAGCCGCCGACCAGGGGTGATATCACGTTTTCGGTGGCTATGGCGGGACCGCTACCCCTGGCGCCACCAGGAGTGTTTGCCACCAGGCAGGGTATGAAGATAAGCCAATTGTTCCTTTAAGTAAAATCTATCTGCAATGAAAGTTTCTTGAACGCGTTTGCCGTTATTGACGCGGTCGTAAAAGTCGTTATAGACGACCACGAAAACATCTCACTTGCGCATGTTAGGTCGATATATATATATATATATATATATATATATATATATATATATAGGGAGAGAGAGACAGACAGATAGATAGAGAGAGAGGTGGGAGGCACGGTGGAGTAATGGATATATGCTCGGATTGAGTAATCGGATAGTTCGAATTCCAGTACAATCCATTACATTCACTTGGGAAAGGTAAGACTCCTCTTCTTTTCCCCTAGCTATGAGTAAATTGTAGGACAGACTGGGTTCTATAGCCTTGGATGGAAACTTGTCTAGGAAGACAACTCTGAATTCAAAATCTGTGCAGGGTCGTTTGGGGTCCTTGTAGCACACGGTGCACCAGGTCTCTGTATTCGGCCCTTCTGCACACTACCATCACCACTCTAACCACTGGCTGTTGGTTGCCTGACACTCATACTCCCCGGTAGGTGCGGGTCAAAAACCCGCGTTTATTAACGACGTGTGAGTCCACGATATATATATATATATATATATATATATATATATATATATATATATATATATATATATATATATATAAAACAGAAGATGTCTGTGTGTGTGTGCTTTATATGCACGTTCACATTTCTCGACCAATTTTGATAAAATTGTATACACACATTGCAAATCTACTAACTGCTTGATAGTTTTGGCTTCAGACAAAAATGGAAAAAGCTGTGAAATAATCGTTTTTTTATATTACTTAAAATAAAAAAAAAACTTGTATATATCTTCATTTTCATTCGATTTTCTCCAAACATGTCACAAAAATTTGCCATCGTACAAGAAATAAGATAATGTGCTTTTAGTCCAGATTCCCCGCGTATAGCGAAAAACTCCGAAAATATGTTAAAAAAGGCCGTTTTTCAGCCATAATTCGCTGCTTTTTCACCCGATGCTTTCCAAATTTGCCATGTAAATTACATATGATGCATAAATTGTTTTGCGCGAATGGTTTAGTTTTCAGTTAAGTGGACGAAATCTGCGACAAACTTGTAGTGTCTTCCCTCCAATAAGACTATTGTGGACTCTTCCACTTACTATAAAGTAGTAGAAAAGTAAGCCTCGGTGGAACGGTGTTACGGCACCATATTACCGTTTCCCGGAGGTCTACTTTTCTACTACTTTATGGTAAGTGAAAGAGACCACAATAGACTCATTGGGGGGAAAACACTACAAAAAAATTAGGTCCAAAATTGGCTTTTGCCATTTAGCCAATTGTTTCTTCATATGATTCAATCCTAAATTGGCATTCAAACAACCTTTGATGCAAACATTGTTTGCGAAAGATTATTGAAGGTAGAAATTTCCGAAAAGCCTCTTCTTAACCCTACCTTACTGTAAGTAAACATGCGAAGAAGTTGGAGGCGTTCATGCGTTTGCACTCGTAGTTGAATCAAGCTCTGACGCTTCATGCCTGTTTTTGGTTGATTTTTAGATTTGTGGACAATGCCATACAATTTGAAAGTTATTACGGTCACAGGAAATTAACTGAATGTTTAAAACATTGAAACAATTTAACCCTGAGCAACGACCACACAGGAATGTTTTATCGATGGAATTAATTTATTAATAACACTTCGAAGGACATGCCGTAAAAAGATGAAGTGGGGAGAGCTTAGTGTACCAACGGATGATGCATACAAGCGGGGACGCAGGCACACATTTCTAGACAGTGTGGTGCAGGTATGCAGAGGGTGCGATTATACAATTGCCGCTATGTACACCCGGACAACGCCGAGTACTTCGACTAGTATACATACATACACACACACACACACACACACACACACACACACATATATATATATATATATATATATATATACCCAGGTAAGATGAGAACGAACAGAGTACAATTCTAACGTTCGTAACATATAATTTAAGAGGGCTCAACACAAAGTGGAGCAATATTCTTAATTTTAGGATATTACATCGAAAAACATATTAACATCGCTACACAACTGCAGCCGTATTTCAATGCGTATATGATGTATTTTTCAATCGGCTGAAGAGATGCGTTGATACGCATCGAAACACGACTGCAATATTGTGTAGCGATTTTGGCATATTTTTCAGCATTTTTTCATTCATACATGTTTCATTAAATAATATAGACAAGTGTTGTCTATTTATTTTATGGAAATTCTTTATATAACGTCTGATAAGCTTAATAACATTATCATTAAACGAAGAAAGAAAATCACTATATTGATACATATTTTTCAATCCAATCTAAGCTTTCGGCTTACATAAGCCATTATCAAAGCTGACAATTACAGTACAATATATTATGCAATATACGGACAATAAATGTGATGCTAGTCTGTTTCTGTT
>OZ010580.1:45959807-46092307 GCA_963932145.1 Acanthosepion lycidas | reverse complement strand
AGTAATCGAAGAGGCGAGTTCGAATTCCAGACTGATAACATCACCCGACTGATAACATCAAGATGTCACCTGGCCGTCTGGTTAGAACGCTCGCTTTTTGACCATGAGAATTTCCACTGTCAATTAAGAAGAAAAGTACATCAAAACACAAATATGTTAGATTGAAGTCAAAAATGAAAAAAAGAACAATCGTGGTAAGAACTACCGCTTTATTTTTATTTTGGTGAATGATCCACAGTTTTGTTTCTCTTCAGACTACAACAGTAATATGCCATCATTCCTTTCCCCCATTTCCTCTGATATCTGTCCTACATAACTTTTATATCCGGGTGAAAATGTCCTCCTTGGTCATCACTTTTATCGCCACAGTTTTCTTGCAACCTGTCCAAATGACTATACAAGAAATGTAGTCTGATACTCATGTTAGCACCAAGTTTCCGGTAGTTTGCTAACATCCTGTCGACTAATTAACAATTTATTTTCATGTGCCGTGTCCTTTCTGGACGTTAGCGTTCATGGCTCTCTACTTCACCCTATCCCTTGTAGCTCCCAATAAGTTCCTTCCTTCTGTGACCTCCCTCTGTCATCCAATTGTTTAAGGCCGCCAGGTATGTCATGCATTTGTTTTACATTGTCTCTCTTTCCTCTCTTTCCCTCTAATCGACCCGTGAGTATCAGATTCTCCAGGCCCTCCTTCCTCATTATGTGCGTTCGCAATTTTTTTTTTATCTTTTTGTGATTATCAAAAATATTTTTACTACATCAACAAACATAATTCAGGAAATTGGTTCAGTGACATTCATAAAGTTGTCATCCGTGATGAGTTTTCGAATGCCAGATCCATTTAAATACTTTCTTTCAGTTTTTCTATGCAGAAATCAGGAAAGACATTGCCAATGTACTGAAAACGTTGGCCTTCCTTGTCAATCACTTTCACTAACTGCTTTATGAATCCTAATTTGATACGAAGAGGAGAGGCAAAATTTTGTCTCTGGGGACTAGCGGATCAGTTATCACATTTTTCTCTTCGACTATCATTTCTACACTGACCGACCATTCTCTTTTATCCCAATGTTGATCTCTGTCTCTACTGTCCCATAAACAAAGGAATCATGGAAAAAGTCTCTAGCCTGATTGCTGCCCAAGGTAAAAGTTAAACATTTTCAGGTTAACATAAATCGCCCAGTTATAATGAAAGTAATTTATTCTTCCCATTACCTCTTTGATGGGGTTTATGCTTTTGTTTTTCAGTGTAGTGTCCAATTTGTTCGATGTGCATAGATTGATATTGTAAAGCAAAACAAATCTTAAAATAAGCTTTAAGTTATTAATAAATAGTCCCCATGAATTTGCATCATCGTCCTGGATACCAAGACGCAGCAAAACCCCTTCGAAATGGTTACAAAATACAAATTTGTTGGTATGATTGCCGTAGGAGGCAAAGTCAGCATATCTACTGGGATAACATGTACTTTTTCTTCCTTAAGGAGATTTTTCTCCTTCAAGCTTGAAGTTAGAGTTCCGCCGATTCTTTTGATAAAAAAATCCCTGATTATGTTTCTCAGCTTTACCTGATCAAACACTTTCAGTTCAGATGACAAATCTTTGAAATCAATATCATTGTCATTTTTGCTCATGTCAATGAAATGATTCGCATCCTCATGGTCGAATTTTTCAATGTCTCTGAATGTGAAGCGTTGGAAGACAAGAATCGCGATTTCATCGGAGTGTGGTACAGGTCTGATAGCTGAATTAAGAGAAAGATATTTCACATGATTTTCGTTTCTTCTTGTTGGGGGTAACAATTTCAATTAAGAAAAAGTAACAGACATAGATGGGATTTTGTGGTTCGTGCCAAATCATCGGCGTATCAAACGCAACTAAAGTACCTCTTGTCCCCTGGTGTAAGTGACCCTGACATGTTTTGCACACAATAGGTCGTGCCCTCGATTTGTCCCAGCTTCAATTCGAAGTAAGGGTGATAGGTTTTTCTGACAAAATCAGTGATCAGTTTTGTATCATTCGTTGTTGTAATCTCTCCACATACATGAGAGAAGAATTCAGGATTGTTTCTATATTCTCTGCTTGAAGTTATTTACCTTGGTATTAAGGCCTAGAAATAAAACAAAGTGTGAATAATAACATATTCGGATACGAAGTAAAAGAAGGTTTCGTGGGTGAATAGGTTGATTTTTATTATGCACATCGTCGATTACTAAAATGTTATGGAGGTTCACTCAAATCACTGCAGCAGAAATTAGCCTTATGTTCACGGCAATAAAAGCACACTTGACAAGAAAATAAAGATCTATGAATAAGAGGACAATTTATTTATATTTTTCTGTGTATTGGTGTGTGTATTTTTTTAGGTTACAATTGTTTTATTGTACATGCGACGAAAAGGAGAATTTACTCCGTAGAATTACAAGAGAGAAGTTACACACGTGTTGCCCGTACTAAGGTTCGTGGCGAAGAGATTGACTTTAACGTCTTTTGGCGGGATGTTCGCATTTCCGGCAGGAACAGTTTTTGTTGCATGATAGGATTAATTATTTTTAATTTTTTAGCTATTTTATTTTATACAATATTTTTATGCCATTGTTTTATTTTGTTTATAATTTTCATTATTATTATGATTTTATATTTTATTTTTACTTATTTATAATAATAATAATAATAATATCCTACAACTTTATACTTTTGTCCTCAATTCATTCTTAACACTAATCATTGCAAATAATTGATTAAACTCATATGAGGCGCCAAGCTTATCTTTTGTAGAACATATTTATAGTTTTGCGATATGTGTAAAAAAATACATGTATGGGCCTACCAGTGATAAGATTTTGAATAGTTTGATTATGAATAACCTTTAATACCGCCCGGTCAACACTCTTCCCACTTCTATTGGACATGAGTAGAGGCTTACCCCTTGTTTCTTGTCTAGGAAGGGGTTCCCGGTACTCTTTCTCTTTCCGGCCTCTGTATTAGTGCAGCTCTGTTTCTCCCGTGATGTGTGCAGTCTGTGGCATCATCTCTTCATTTTGAGGGTACACGGCTGACAGTTCTCTGGTTGCTGTTTCCGACTGGTAGTTATGAGCCCTAACTCTGGCGTAGCGTCTTGAGCGGCCGCTCTGATCAACAGTTGTATAATACCGGGGTGTTTGTAGCGCCATGTCGCGCATGGTTAGGTGTCCCTGCAGTCACCTCCGGTGGGCAGCCCTGAGGCCACATAATATGCAGATTTTGCCAACTCCTCTCTGCCCGCGTCACGGTTGAAACTGTCTGTTTCTTTTACTTCGGGCCTTCTCATCCCTCTGTCTGTTCTTCCATGGAAATTGCTCCGAGGTGCTGTATTCGCTGGTTCCCAGACGTCATGAGTTCCAGCGCATTACGAGGCTGGCATCCCGCTCTCACCCCTTCACTGTTGGAACTCCTAAACGTAGCCGTCTCTTCTACTCTAATAGCTTCATGTCTCGCACCTCTCGCCAGTGGAACTCCCTATTACTGTTTCCCTGTGAGCTATAATCTCCAGCTATTCAATTGTAATGTCAATCGACATCTCCAGTTGCCTTGATCTATCCACTACCCTCATCCTTTCTTCTATCACTCCTATCTGACCTTTCTCTAATTTTTTGTAACCCTTTGCGTCCTAGTGGCTTTCCGCCTTGCTTGGGGTGAAATGCTTGAAAAAAAAAAAAGTTTGAATAACGATGTGCCCTGAATTATCTCCATACATTTTTAGATACTCAATGAATGCATTCCTTTATTATTATTATTATTATTATTATAGAGACATTATTCATCATTGTGATGTCAGATTACTTTTCATTAATAAAGATTGATTTGAGTTGATTATGATTTTAGGTTTACATTGTCTAATCTGAAAATCGTGAATTCACTCGATAAAATAATGAGGGAAAAAGAAAAGTTTTTTTGCCAAAAGAGACATGAGAAACAGAGAAAATGGTAAGAATATAAAAAACGGACGCCAGTTTTGTATTTGGCGCCTTTGAATTATCCAAGAAATAGTTTTTTCCATCCTTGCACTAAAATATGTGTTGACCAGTGTTATCATCCTTGCGATAATAGTAGAGAATATTTGTACCATAGAATAAACATGATAATGCAAGATACTCTATCAAGTAGTGCAACTGAAAATTCAAAAGAATTCACTGATAGTGCGTTCCAAGTCATCACAGAGCCACCTTTATACTTCAGTGTAGGCGCAAGACAGAGCTGAAGACATCTTTGGGCTGTCTCAGGCATAAACTCGACCCGAAGTGGGAAAAGAAGTGAATTATAATTCATCAGAGAATGTAAGAGTTAAATTGAACGACTGAACACTTGTGATAGTCTAGACGCCATTGCTCTTCCTTCTTGATTTTGGTGAGGGAAAGGAAAGGTTTAGCAATTGCAATTATGATATCCATCTGAACGCAACTTACGATTAACGGTTTTGGTTGACAAAGAAGTCGTTTAATTATACTGTCACTTTTGCTGCTATAGTTCCTATGTTGTTTTTTTAGTCACAATTAGTATAACTGTTCGAATAACCTCTTTGTGAACTGTAGTTTTGCTCCAGATTTATACTTGCCATTACTGCTTTTACTCTGATTTTGAATGCCAACATCATTTTAAAAATTGGATCTATCGAAAATTTAAACAATTCTGCAGTTTTAGTCACAGAATGATCAGCCATTTGGGCTATAACAATTAGTTCTGTTTGGAAATCAGATGGGTGATGTATTTTAACTTATTTAAATATCTAAAAAAAAAAAAATCGTAAAAAAGGGTTATATTATGAAGTACAAGGTTTACATAATGCATTTTAATATAGAGGGTGTTTCAAAAAGTATACGCCAAAATCATTACGCTGTTTTTTCAGGTCTATAGCATTGTAGTGGACTGAATCAGTGGTTATTTGATAGAGTAGTTATCAAAGTTTGATTGGGTGTCAGTTTCACCGCTGTCGTTAGTATAACTTCCGGTGCAGCTGAATTGTGGGAAGATCAATCAAAATGGCGACTTCTCAGCAGAGGCGTTTTGCGTGCTTGAGTTCGCGAAAACAACCGCCATTTTCACGGTGCAGGCAGATTCGAATGACTTCATTTTTCAGCAAGATGGAGCACCACCCAATTTGCATCTCGGGGTTAGAGCTCATCTGAATGAAAACGTGCCTCAGCGATGGATTGGGAGGAGAGGTGCTAAAGACCTTGCTCTCTGTGCTTGGCCTGGCAGATCCCCGCACCTCACTGTGTGTGACTTTTTCTTGTGGGGGGGGTATGTTAAAGACCAAGTTTATGTTCCAGCACTTCCAGCAAGTATTGATGACTTGAAAGATCGAATAACAGCTGCAATCAACACGGTGGACCGTAACATGCTGAGACGCGTTTGGGAGGAATTCTCATATCGGCTTGATGTTGTCCGCGCTGCCGGTGGTGGCCATATTGAGCACTTATAAAACATGAAATGAAACTTGGATGTATATACAACACATGTGTTCATACTAGAGGTTTATGATTTTTTTCGTTATTGACACATCATATGATGATTTTGGCGTATTCTTTTTGAAACACCCTGTATATCCTGTCCTGTGGGTTATATATACATGGCTAAGCATCGCCACCGGAAATAGGATTAGCTGCGCTATATTGTGTCTAGCTCCATACTTTCTTTGTTGGCCCAATTGTATGATGATTGCATTGTATCGTAACGGTCCGAGTTTTGATCCATAACATTTGCGTTTTCTAGGTCTAGACATGATGAATTATTTTGAAAAATTATTAGAATCTCCAAAATGACTATGTATATATCTGTCAATATTTCTGAGATGAGGTAAAATTGCAATATGAGCTCTAGTAAAAAACATGTAATGATAACAGCAAAAATTGCAATATGAACACTGGTAAAGATGGTACTGAAGACATTAAATTTATAAGTTCCAGAAATTCATACACAGATGTCCTTAAGGAAACATGGCACAGTGGATAAAAGCGTTGGTTAGATCCAGCAAGCGAAATAAAAGGTTCAGTTCGACATTCCAACCACCTGAATAAGGCCGGAGCATACTACGGGTGAAACATTGTGATAAATATGGCAATAGTCCGAATTATATATATATATATATATATATATATATATATATACACAAGTGTAGTGTTGGTGTATACGGAATAAATTCCAATAACCAACAATTACTATTCGTAAAAGAGTGCTCAATACATAGTAGAGCAGATATAATAATTTATTTAAAATTTATAACATAAATAGGTTATAAAATCAGTGCAAAAATAGCCATTTTTTTCAACACCTCCGGTGTCTTATCAAGTGATAATGTTGAATGTCCATATATATATATATATATATATATATATATATATATATATATATATATATACGTTCTAATCTCTTATATATTATAAGATATTAGAACAAAAACATGTTGAAATCACTACAAAATAGCTTTCGTGTTTCGGAACGTTGTGCCTCTTCAGGTAATGGTATGAACTAGTGATTAAATAATTTTTAAGAAAATTTAAAACATAAAGTATTTACTCACCAGTTACTTGCCATCACCTGAAGAGGGACAAAGTATCGAAACACGAAAGCTATTTTGTAGCGATTTCAACATGTTTTTGTTCTAATCTCTTATAATAATAATAATAATAATAATAATAATAATAATAATAATAATAATAATATATTGCTCTACTTTGTATTGAGCACTTTTTAAAAAATAAATCCTATGAAAAGTGGAATTTTACTCCATCTGTTCTTTCTCTCATTTGGATATATATTACAATCTTTAACAAAATATACATTTGGTATAACTTAGATGCTAAAATGATTTTTTTATTCTAACTAAAATATATAATTTTAAAAAATCTCGGCATGAAATTAAAAAATTAACTGTAATAATTATATAAAAATAAACATTTATTTAAATTTTTTTTCCAGAAATGCATATTTCACTCACTGAGGCAAAGAGTATGGATAGAGATGACTTCAGTTATTTTTTAAGACATTTTTTATGCCTATGCAGAACGCTCCTCTGTGGCCCAGTCGTTAAAGGTATGTCAAGCGATATGACGGTTCCGTATAGGATACAGGTTCGATTCCTGTCGGAAGACGCGTATTTTCTATGAAGATTTCTCGGACATTCAGGCCAGTAAATGTTGTTAATACTGTTTATTATAAACAGAGCATTTACTGAACTTTTTGTAACTATAAAAAGAACGTATAAACATAAAAAATATCTTAAAAATAATTGTCGGACTTTGTCCATTTCATATTGTATGGCGTCATTTTTTTACATTTGGATACGCATTGAACAGATATGAATGTATGAGAGAAAATCATGGAGAATTGTGTTTAAATACAGCAAAATCAACCTTGCTTACCGAACGTTTGTCTGTGGCCCAGTCGGTAAAGGCACGTCAGGCTAGTTGACGGTTCCGTATAGGATACAGGTTCGATTCCTGTCAGAAGACGCATATTTTCTATGAAAATTTCTCGGACATTCAGGCCGGTAAATGTTGTTAATACTGTTTCTTATAAACAGGGCATTTATTTGTAACTATAAAAAGAACATATATATATATATATATATATATATATATATATATATATATATATATATATATATATATATATATATATATATAAAACAATGACAGAAATGGTTTTAGTCAGTGGAAGTCTGTAAGAAAGGGCATTTAATGCAAATAGGCTTTGCCATGAAGGCTTCAATATCAGAGACAAAGTATTAATATAACTTACTATAAAATTAGCAAAAACGAGAAATTTTCTAATATCTGTCGAGTCGGTCGAAGAATTAAACAGATATTCTTCTACGAAACTCTGAAGCCGAAATGCTGAATATAACATCAATTGGGTAAGTGTCAAATGTTATATTTGTATCAATCATACTGACACACACACACATAGATCACTTGGTCTTGAACCTGGTCAGACACTATCTAAGGGATACTGCGAAGATACACGCACTATACGCCCACGGAGGCCAGTTAGAAAACTCTACTATACACCAATGCAAACAAACTATCACACAGCGTCCATTACACCACCCCCACCATAGATACACCCGCGAGTCAAGTTAATCACATGCATACCGCACACAACCCTAGACCTCAACTCAGTCCTACCCTTCGCCTTACCTCCTGTCCTGTGCGGTATGATCACTCAATTTCCAAGCTGACCAGCCTATTTCCCTCCCACTATTACGCCCAGATGCGACGGGGCGATCAATAATGTCGTCCATTTTGTCATTGCTATACAGATTCTATCAATGGCGTCGGCGTGATGACGGTGACGGTCCCTGCGTCATGACTGACCCACATAAAAATCATTAGTGTCTGGGTCTTTGCTTGAGCCTGTGTCATCATCGTCCCAGAGCTTTGTGGGGCACATTCCTCAGGCAAAAAATCACGACAGAACTGCCCTCGGCTTTCATTTTTTTCCCCCTTTCAAACAAATATCGTTACGTTATTTTTCCTCTATTATTATTATTGTTATTATTTTTAAATTCTATTCTTTTTTTATTTGCACTTTTATTGTTATTTTTTATCTTTTCTTTTTTAATATCTTTCTGGCCATTTTTCTTTGACTCATTAGCCCTCACATTACAGATCTTTCTTTCTTTCTTTCTTTCTTTCTTTCTTTCTTTCTTTCTTTCTTTCTTTCTAGTATCTCTATTAACTTTTCTTTGCTCTGGACTCCTTGTTAGCTTTTCTTTTTAGTACATTTTCTTTTTAATTTGCTTTTCTATTATTTTCTTCTCTTTTTCTTTTCCTTTATTCAAACACATTTTTCTTTCTTTCCTTCTTTCCGTATATCATTATTTTCTTTTTTCCTTCTAGTTTCTATTTATCCTTATTGTTTCTTTCTCTCTCTTTTTTCTCTCTTTTTTATTTCTTTCATATATTCTTTTTCCTTTTCTTTTCATTTTTCTTTGCAGTATCACTCCCTTTTGCGCACATGCAGACACATACACACACACACATACACACACATACACACACACATATATATATATGTGTGTGTGTGTGTGTGTGTAAAACCCAGAATTATCCAAATTTACAACCTTACCATAGTTATACGTTTCACACATCGAGCAATCTTCAGAGTTCACATATATATATATATATATATATATATATATATATATATATATATATATATATATATATGTGTGTGTGTTTTTAAGATTTCATTACATTTTTCATTCACTTACCCATTATTTATCTGTTATATATATATATATATATATATATATATATATATATATATATATCTGTGTGTGAGTCAGTGTCTGTATGTATGCATATTGCCATTCAATTATTAATTTATTCGTCTTCTTTGTTTTCCGATGCCTTTTTCTTTTCCTGATTTGTCTCTCTCATTTTCCGCCACCCCCTCTTTCTCTCTCACTCTCTCTCTCTCTCTCTCTCTCTCTCTCTCTCGATGTCTCGTTCTTTTTCTTTTCTCCGAAGAGAGAATGTCGACTAAAGCTAACAAAGCAATCTGCTACGTGAGTTGATGAAAGGACTATTCGAATGAGCGCCTATTATAAAGCGGATAGGGCAACAGACATTTGAATTCGAATCAGGTTGTTTTAAGCTAATGGAAGCTGCTGATTCCTCTTTTAGTGTACGCATCCCACACAGACATCTTAAAAGACTGCCATTATCTGCAAATAGATGCAACCGTCATTGGTTGGGTAATGTTAAAAAGTTTTTTCAGGAGAAGAGAAGCATGGCTTTTAAACATTTTATCACGTACACTTTTGACGTGATTTCATATATTTATATTCGTTTTTCACAATCTTCTTTAATTACCCTTTTTACACCCGTCTTTCTTTCTCTCCTTTCTTTTCTTTTCCGTCTTTTTTCTTTATTTTTTCCGATTTTATTTTTTCAACTTTAATTTATTTAGAATAATTTTTAGCGAATTTTTGCAATTCCCGTTATTGCCGGTATATAACTCATATTCCGTCACTAACTTAATTATATATTCATGTGTTTTCTTTCTTTTTCTTTCTTTTTCTTTAAAATGACTTTGTTTGTTTGTTTGTTTCTTTCTTTATTTGTTTATTTCTTACCAAAATTCTGTCTTTCTCCCTTTTTTTCTTGCAAATAATCCTTTTCTTTCTTTCTTTCTTTCTTTCTTTCTTTCTTTCTTTCTTTCTTTCTTTCTTTCACTTGCTCCTTTTCTTGAAAAAGCTTACTTTTTTATACTCTCTTTCATTTTTTCAGCTTTCTTTCTTGCAAAATATTTTCTTTTCACAATTCTTTCTTTCCTCCTTTTTTCTTACAAAATACTTTTCTTTCTTTCTTTCTTTCTTTCTTTCTTTCTTTCTTTCCTTCTTTCTTTCTTTCTTTCTTTTGAAAGGCTTTTCTTTAAAAAGGCTTTCTTTCTTTTTTCTCTTTTCCTTTCTTTCCTCCTTTCTTTCTTGCAGTATACTTTGTGTTTTCTTTCTTTCCAAAATCATTTCTTTCCTTCTTTTTTCATGCAATATACCTTTCTTTCTTTCTTTCTTTCTTTCTTTCTTTCTTTCTTTCTTTCTTTCTTCTTTAAAATGTCTTTTCCTTAAAATATCTTTCTTTCTTACTTTCTTTTTCCTTTATTTCCTCTTTTCTTTCTTGCAAAATAATTTTTTTTTCCTTACATAATTATTTCTTTACTTCTTCCTTTCTTGTAAAATACTTTTTCTTTCTTTCTCAATGTTCTTTGCTGCATATTCGTATTCCTTGCTCCTTTTCTGAATGTTTTCTTTCTTTCTTTCTTTCGTTCTTTCTTTCTTTCTCTCTTTTATTTTTGAAATTAGTTCTTCTTAACATAACTTCATTCCTACTTTCCATCTTGTATTCTTCCTTTTTGGCTTACGGCCGTATCACATGAAAAAAAAAAACTGGTTACTGTACAATCACCTTTTTTTCCACCCTGACTATGGGTTAATTTGTAAGACTTTTATAAACAAACCATTATTATCTAGAAAAAATCTTCAGATATATTTCTGGCGTTTGCAAAGGGTTGATAAGACGTAAAAACGAAACAATCATTTGATCAACCTTTCTTTTTCGCACCCCTTCCTAACTGATCGCATTTCTTGCTTCCTTTTTGCATTCATCGTCTGCTTCTTTCTGAAATTCATTCCTTTATTTTAGCGTTTCTTCCACTCTATTCACATTATTTATTTCTTTTTTTTGCCATTCCTTCCTTCACAAATTTTTGCTTTATTTATTTATGTTTTTTTGAATGCTGCCTTCTTTTTGGAATTCCTTCCCCCCTGCTTCTTCTTTAAATTCATTTCACCTTTCTTTTTGTATTCTTTCCCTTTTGAAGTTTCATTCCTATTCGTTTTTATTCCATTTTCAATACGTTCCCTTTAAAATCCTTCTTTCCTTTTAGAATTCCTTTCTTTCTTTTCAGTCTTTTTTGTTTTTGCATTCCTTCTTAAGCCTCTCTTCTTTCTATCATTCCTTCCTTCTTTTAAATTAATTTTCTACATTTTTGTTTCCTTTAATTTGCCGATATTTAATAAGCTTAGTCCAACATTAAGTTAAAAGTGGAGGAACTTGGAATATGTTACCCCAATTCTGAAAGTAGAGAGGGATTACCTGTCGGGAAAATGAGCCATCAACTTTCTAGCTTTTACTTAGGCTCGACCCCCTATTTTTGGCATCGGGAGGTGATATGCAAATATTTTAGCGACAAACTACGCATTGTCTGAACTTATTCATTCCATTCTTCTTTCTATTTTTTTTTTTTTGATTTTTTCATTTACAAAGCTTCTTAAATGACTTGACTATTTCCTTTGATTTAATAAAGAAATAAAGTAAAAAGAAAGTAAAAAAGAAAGAAAATAGAGAGAAAACAGAAAAATAAGAAAGAAGAAAGTTAAAAGAAAAAGTAAGAACGAAAAAGTAAGAAAGAAAGAAAGAAAGAAAAAGCGAGAAAGAAAAAGAAAAAAGAAAGAAAGAAAGAAAAAAGAAAGAAAGTAGAAATAAAAAGTTAGAAAGAAAAAGAAAGCAAGAAAAGAAAGTAAGAAAAAGAAAAGAAAAAAGGAAAAGGAAAGAAAGTAAAAAAAAAGATAAACAGTAAGTAAGAAAGAAAGGAATTTTAAGAAAAAATTAAAATTATAAACAAATCATGAGCATTATTCAGACTATTTACATTCGAATTATTAGGTTGGTGCAAAAATAATGACGTAATAATGTCGTTTTTTGACGTTAAAAATACGTCAAAAAACGACATTATTACGTCATTATTTTTGCACCAACCTAATATTCTCCTCATCGTTGTTGTTATGAAAACTTTTGGTCAGCTGTAGTCTCCGACCTTCATCAAGTCTCGTTACACCGGCCATGTCTAGGGATATCTCATCTAGTGCAACGAGAACAGCCTACCCCCGTAGATTAAATAAACGGCTCAGTTCTGATTTCCCTGTAGGTTATCCAGATCAATATGCATCTGATGAAGGTCGAAACTTTGGGATAACAACAAACAAAGATGAAGTCAATAGTCCGAATGTAAGTAATGGAAATAATTAAAACTCCTCATCCCAGAAATTCAGACAGAAGCAAAATCTCAGAAACAATTAAAATGAATGGGAATGAGAAGAAAAATAAATAAATAAATAAAGAAAGAAAGAAAGATAAAATGGAGGAAGAGAGTAAAAGATAGAGTAAAGAAAGAAAATAGCGAAAACCCGGAAAATAAATGGAAGGAGAAAGAAGAAAATAATTTGGATTAAAAAAAAAAAAAGAAAAGAAAAGAATTAAAAAAGTAAAAAAAAAAGTGAAAGAAAGCCAGAACAAACGAACAAATTGTAAATGAAAGAAAAATAATCAAAAGAATAAAAATGGAATGAAGAAAGGAAGGAAGAAAAGAATGAAAAAGGACGAGGAAGAAATAAATCAAAAGACAAGAAACAAAATGAAACGAAAACGAATAATAATTAGAAAGGAACAATGAAAGAAAGCGAAAAAGGAAAATAGAAATAAAGGAAAAAAATCAATTTGTAACATATTTTGCTTTTTATTTACTATTTGTAGGGTTGTTCATTTAATGCCTTGCGTCTCCAATTCTTTCTTTCTTTCTTTCTTTCTTTCTTTCTTTCTTTAAAAAGGCTTTCCAAAATTCTTTCTTTCCTCCTTTTTCTTGAAAAATACTTTTTCTTTTCTTCTTTCTTTGTTTAACAAGGCTTTCTTGAAAAAAGCTTTCTTTATTTTTCAATCTTTTACTTTTTTTCAAGCTTTCTTTCTAGGAAAACATTTCTTTCTTTCCGCATTTCTTTCTTTCCTCCATTTTTCTTACAAAATACCTTTCTTTCTTTCTTTCTTTCTTTCTTTAAAAAGACTTTCCAAAATTGTTTCTTTCCTCCTTTTTTCTTGGAAAATACTTTTTCCTTCTTTCTTTCTTTCTTTCTTTCTTTTTTTCTTTCTTTCTTTCTTTCTTTCTTTCTTTCTTTCTTCAAAAAGGCTTTTCTTTAAAAAAAAAGCCTTTCTTTCTTTTTTATTCTCTTTCTTTCTTTCCTCACTTCTTCCTTTGCAAAATTCTGTTTTTCTCCTTTCTATCATATAATATACTTTGATTCTCTCTTTCCAAAATTCTTTCTTTCCACCTTTTTTGGCAAAATACTTTTTCTTTCTTTCTTTCTTTCTTTCTTTCTTTCTTTCTTTCTTTCTTACCAAAATTCCGTCTTTCCTCCTTTTTTCTTTCTTTCTTATACTCCCACCCCCGCGCATCTGTACCCACTCTTGTTGGTATACTTTTCCCTTTCTCCTCGGTTTTTTTTTAAGTTTTAGAGCTTAAAACTGCATATTTTTTTCTCAAGTCGGCCATTTTCCTTATATCCTTACTCCAAAGAACCCCATTCCCTCGACTCTATTTGTTTTCTGGACCTTCCTCATTTATTTCCTTTTTCACCATTCCTCGTTTCTTGCTGATTCCTATTCATCTCGTCTTTAACGCTTCTTCAGTCCCTATTTCCAAACCAGCTTCAAACCCTAACCACTACCTCGGCCCCGGTCGACCCAACAGTCATTCTCTCAAATCACTCATTTACTAATTCCTTTACTGGTCTGGCCTTCCTGCCATTTCTTTAATTGCTCCCTAGGTCATTTATTTTTATAAGTGTAAGCGGTGCTTAGGCGTCGCCGGCCAAGAAAATAGATATTTTCTTTTATTCAATTGTCGGTAGCCGAAACGCTAAACAATGTACCATTCCTCAAAGCCAGATATTTTTGCTTCTTCAATACGTTCTTGCTCGTTTTAAAACACGGGGACATACTTCTTGCAAATAAGCCACATCTAAAATCTATCTATTCAAATATAGTTATTAGCAACTATCCATATTTTGTTATCTGTCTGTTTCGTGTATATATATATATATATATATATATATATATATATATATATATATATATATATATATTGCTTTTGTGTAGGGAGACCCTGTTGTTCAGTTGTTGGCTTATGCCTATATATGACTTCTTACATTTTGTGCATTTAAGTACATAAATGACATTTTTGGAGTTGCAGGGAGTCACAAAATGCAACAAAAAAAGATGTGGGATTTGTGGCATCATTATAGAAGGAAACTGTTGGTTAAATTTAGATGAGTTTAATATGTGTTTTAGGTTTTTGATTGGCGTTTGCTTTTAATTATTTTGGTTGTTTTAAAAACATTCATTTTATATCATTCAGTTTATTATTCTTGCTAAGTAAGTCTAGATTTTTTGTAATTTCTGTGAATATTTATTTAAAACATTAAAAGATAAAATGCCGATAAGTAATTCATCATTTCTCTTTCAAAACAAGAGCCGAAAACTTCAAAATAATATTTGAATTAACTTGAGTTAAAGTAGGCTCTGTTCTGACCATACTATTAAAACTCGTAAATTTCAGAAATAAGTCATTCCCAAAAAAATTTCGCTTTAAGATGGAACAGAGCCTACTTTAACTCAAGTTAATTCAAATATTATTTTGAAGTTTTCGGCTCTTGTTTTGAAACATGAGACCTCTTATGTAGCGAGTTGGAATCATATTTTTAAATAAATAATTATATTTATGCTCTACTTTCGTATCGAGCACTATTTTTTAAAAATAACAACAAAAATACTAAGGAACTTTAGATTATTTACCAAACCAGTTTCTTTCCTATTTTCTACAATATTTTCACACACACACACACACACACACACACACACACACACACACACACACACACACACACACACACACACACACACATATATATATATATATATAAAGAAGTCTATCTGTGGTTCTAACCTCATTCTCACACAGATGTTTAAACAATACAATATCATTCTAATCATGAAGGCGTCAAGAATGTAGATATTGTTCTTTTCATTAGTATTGTGGGTTTTCTTCCTAATCTTCTCTCTGAAATAATGTGGAACATCAACATATTGATTAAGTCATAACTTTCTCACTGAGTTACCTGTGATATCCATTTTAGTTGTTGCTTCTGTTGAAAGTGATGGTGTGTTTGTTATTTGGTATAATTCTTTGTTTCGGATTCAGTCATTCCAGGTCACGAGTTTCGAAGACGGATGGTCCTTGACAAGACCTACAGGCTTCGTTCATAGAAAGACATTGATCTGAGGAATCAGGGAACCGAGTTCGAATTCCAGTCGAATCCATTACGTGTTAATATCCTTGGGAAAGTTATGAAACCTTTCTTCTCCCTCCAGCTATTGGTAAATTGCCGGACAGACAGGGTTCTATAGCCTTAGATGGCCACTGGTCTACTGCAGAAAGAAATGGAAACCTACTGCAGGAAAAAATATCAGCTCCGTCAGTCATGTATCGAAAGATACATGATCGCCTAAACGTGTATCACGCATGGCTCATGACTGACTGACTCCATACCCACCTCTGATAAAAGTTGGGAACCTCTATAAAGGACAGAAACTATACGACACTAAATGTAGCTCTACATTCATCATTAAAATCTACTACTGAGTCATCGGTTTCCATGTATTCATTGACCGAAACTCATATGTTTCTCTTTGCGATATTTACTTCAAGACTGTAGATTGGGTGATGTTCTGTCTTTAGGCAAAAAAGAGGCACGGTGGAGTAATGGATAGCGGCTCGGATTGAGGAATCGGAGAGCCGAGTTCGAATCTATTACATTCACTTACGTGCTAATACCCTTGGGAAAAGTATTAATCCTCTTCTCCACCTGCTATGGGTAAATAGCAGGAGCGACCAGGTTCTATAGCCTTGGATGGCAACTGGTCCACCGCAGAAAGAAATGGCAACCTACTGCGGGGG
Source organism: Acanthosepion lycidas (assembly GCA_963932145.1). NCBI lineage: Eukaryota > Metazoa > Mollusca > Cephalopoda > Sepiida > Sepiidae > Acanthosepion > Acanthosepion lycidas. The sequence goes on along the minus strand of OZ010580.1, from coordinate 46,075,975 downwards.
AAAAATCTGCCTTTTCAGTCATGTATCGAAAGATACATAATCGCCTAAGCGTGTATCACGCATGGCACATAACTGAATATTTAAAGGCGTTACTACATCAGAAAACTTTATAAAGACACTTTAACTAGAGTGAAACAAATAAAACTTCTTTCAATTGCTGTCTCTTTTTAGGATGTGAATTATCATGCTTTTTCATATCTTCCTTTATTTGTTACTCTTAATAATGTTTAGCTTTCTCACTCCCTGTTGTGTCATAGACGGAGTCGTTGGAGTAAAATGCATGGCTGCAATTTTAGATTATGTTTTTAAAATGTTACGGTGGAGTAGTGGATAGCGGTTCGGATTGTGGAATCGAGTTTGAATTCCAGTCGAATCCATCACATTCACTTATGTGCTAATACCCTTGGGAAAGGTATAAATCCTCTTCTTCCCCACCCCAACTATGGGTAAATAGAAGGACAGACTGCGTTCTATAGTCTGGAATGGCAACTGGTCTACTACTGGAAAAAAATCTGCCTCGTCAGTCATGTATCGAAAGATACATGATCGCCTAAGCGTGTATCACGCAGGGCATATAACTGACCGAGTGTGCGTTCACACATGTACACCGTGTGTATATATTTGTAATAAGTTTTAGGGAAAATGGAAACAAAAAAAGGAAACTTTATACTTAAAATCGGAAAGCGACAGTTGGCATTGCTAGGGAACATATTGAGGAAAGAGGGCTTGGAAAATTTGACACTCACAACCACAGTACATTGAAAGCAAGAAGGACAGAGGAAAGCATTACAAAAACCTACTTAACATGATTGTGTAAATGATTGGTAGAACAATGGATTAAGAGAAATAGCAAAAAGAAAAACAAACACTGTTAAGAGGAAGTTGTGAAGAGGCATGATCGCTAACCTCCTGCCCTGAATGACAAGGCATAGAAGTTAAGTAGAAGACTAAGAGTGTTATAATGTTGAGATTTATGCATATGCCTTTCTACTCGAGGAGTGTCTAGTATTTTTGTTGAACAATTAAAAATCACACACGGTGGAGTAATGAATAGCTGCTTGGATTTAGGTCTCGGAGAGCCGAGTTCGAATTCCAGTCGAATCCATTACATTCACTTACATGCTAATCCTCTTCTTCTCCCCCAGTAAATAGCAGGATAGGCCGAGTTCTATAGCCTTGGATGGGAACTGGTCTACCGCAGAAAGAAAAAGCAAATTATTGCGGGAAAAAAATCTGCCTCGTCACTCATGTGGCAGAAGATACATTGTGCCTAAGCGTGTATCACGCATGGCAGAAAGTGGCAGTATTGAAACGAATTATTCTGGATTGCTCGTGGTCTAAAATAGGGAAATGGAATGAATATTTGATATATGGATATTTAATAAAAGATTGATAATAAATGATTGGAATAAGGATATCCCGCTCGAGTTTTCTCCCCAAAAGAATAATTTTCCCACACCCTCTGTTTGAAGGTGTGTATTTTGTAAAACATTTTCCTTAGACTGAGATATTTTCAGAATTCACTCGGATGTAAGTTCACAAAATTATTTTATATGAAGGCGTTTATTTATGTGTAAAGGTTCCCATTTTCCTTGTGATATATATACCATGCCAGTTTATGTGTCGGTATGTGGAACAGACATTTAATATCGTCTGCATGTATGCAAAAGTTGTTTATAAAGAACTAAAAACAATGATATACTGAAAGCTTGATCAACAAATATGGCTTCGTTCTTAGTAGTCTTTCATAATCCAGTCGCCAGCGAAACTCTAAAAGTAATCAGTGAACCATCCATTTGATCGTGTCGGGAGAGGGTTGGCTTGATCTCTCTTTGGTCCGTTCTTGCGCATTAACCGCCAAAATTACTTCTACTGCGCACCTTAATTTTGCTGGTCTTTTCCCGCCTAAGATATCCGCCTTTCTATCTTTTCCCGCTTTGCAAAACCCCGCAATGAAAGGTCTTCCTGTTGACCAGATATCGATATATTTCCCAAATTACCTTTCTCTTTGGTTTCCATCAAAGGCAAAAGCCAATAAAAAACAACTAAAAAACAAACCAAAAAAAAATCAACTAAATATAACTTTGCTTTTGCATTTTTTGTTTTCTATTATGGCATCTAATCGTCTCTGGGTGAACAAATTTCTCTTTTGTTTTCGTTTTTTCTTTTTTCGTTTTCTTTCTTTTTTTATAATGATGATGTTCTTTTCCTTTGTTCTTCTTCAAAAAATTTACCTTCCACCACACTCATAATAAAAATGTCATTTTCCTTTGTGTTTTACTTTCTTCCTTTTTTAATTTACATTTTTCTTCTAAGCATCTTTCATTTTTGTTTCCTTTTCTTCATTCCTTACATAAGAGTATTGTCTTTCTTGTTTTATTTGACTTTTTCTTTTTATATTACCATTGCTTTCTTTCTTTCATTTTTGTTTCGTTTTCTTCATTCTTTAGATGACAGTATTGTCTTTTTCGTTTTCTTTGACTTTTTGTTTTATATTACCATTGCTTTCTTTCTTTCATTTTTGTTTCCTTTTCTTCATTTCTTACTTGACAATATTGTCTTTCTTGGTTTCTTTGACTTTTTATTTTTATATTACCATTGTTTTCTTTCTTTCATTTTTGCTTCCTTTTCTTCATTTCTTACTTGACAGTATTGTCTTTCTTGTTTACTATGACTTCTTCCTTTTATATTACCATTGCTTTCTTTATTTCATTTTTGTTTCCTTTTCTTCATTCTTTACATGACAGTGTTGTCTTTCTAGTTTTTCTTGACTTTTTCTTTTTATATTAACATTGCTTTCTTTCTTAAATTTTTGTTTCGTTTTCATCATTCCTTACATGACACTATTGTCTTCCTTGTTTTTTTTGACTTTTTCTTTTTATATTACAATTGCTTTCGTTCTTTCATTTTGTCTCCTTTTCTTCATTCCTTACATGACAGTATTGGCATTCTAGTTTCTTTGACATTTTCTTTTTATATTAACATTGCTTTCTTTCTTTCATTTTTGTTTCGTTTTCTTTATTCCTTACATGACAGTATTGTCTTTTTTTGATTTCTTTGATGTTTTCTTTTTATATTACCATTGCGTTCTTTCTTTCATTTTTCTTTTCTTTTCTTCATTCCTTACATGACAGTATTGTCTTTCGCGTTTACTTTGAATTGCCTTTTTATATTACCGTTGCTTTCTTTCTTTCATTTTTGTTTCCTTTTCCTCATTCATTTCACATATATATTGTCATTGTTCTTCTTTTCTTTTTTTTTTACTTTTTCTTTTTATATTACCATTGACTTATTTCTTTCTTTCTTTCTCCCTTTTCTTTTGTCTGTTTTAAATGATCTCACCTTGAGAAAACATGAACATGTATAGCTGGCAACTCGCTTCAAGAATATCTGTCTGCGAGGACGCCTAATCAATCCCAGTTGCAGACGCTTGCTCAAGCGCATTTTCTGTTTATTCAACACCCATTTTTTTTATACTGCAACAATGTTGAGCAGACCTTTGTTACAGTTTCTACGAAAGAGCGTGTTATCTAGTGTGAACAACAATTTGAACAATACCAGCACGTTCAAGCCCTCGGACACGATGACTAGTGTTTCTTGCTAGCACAAATTTCGACGGCCCCCAAGCGTTCCGTCTACTCAGTTTTTACTCACAAGGCATGGGCATGGATTTTTAGGCACTTTCCAAGGTTGCGCACACTGGAATCGAACCGTCATGTCCGATAACACACGACCATGATAAGATTCGAACCCGAGTCTCATGGTCAGATTGCGAACGTTCTACCCACGTTCCATAAGCACACGCGCCTGCACGCACACACACACACACACACACACACACACACACACACACACACACATATATATATATATATATATATATATATATATATATATATATATATATATATATATATATATATATATATATATATGTGGTTGGTGCATAATTATCAATGTAGTCGCTTTATTTGTTGCTAAAAATTGATGATTTTATTTCTTTAATAATATAATTGTTATATTTTTTCATAATAAATATTTTGATAGTTTGAAATCGCCTCAATTAATATGCACCAAACTAATTTTCCCTATATTGTTCCTGATATATAAAAATATATATCATTAAGACACACAAACGCGCGTACACACACACGCGCGTACACGCACACACACACACACACATATACATATATATATACATATATATATGTATATGTATGTATATGTATGTATATATATGTACATGTATGTATGTATATATATATATATATATATATATATATATATATATATATATATATATATATATATATATATATATATGTGTGTGTGTGTGTGTACGCGCGTGTGTGTGTACGCGCGTTTGTGTGTCTTAATGATATATATTTTTAGATATCAGGAACAATATAGGGAAAAATTCTATAACCAAGTGTAAAAAAATTTTCTTGTGACGCGTTTCTTACTTTTGGACTTTCTCGGCCTAAATTTGTTATGTTTGTGCGCACGAACCACACTTGATGGAAAATTTAAATTTAACTTTTTTTTCTAGTAAATTTAATTTAGATTCTTTTTCTTTCTGTCACTTTTTTTTTTTACACAAAAGCGACATTTTACAAATAATACATCAAATGCATTGGTTGCCCACCGTATCGAGACTGGCCACAATTTTGACATAAAGTATGCGCGTGTCATATCACAGGAGAAAACAATTCAGTACAGCGAAAATGTTTAGACAGTGCCTTATCGCAGGGTCAACTACAGTAAATTGGCATCCGGGCTCTTACAATATTTGAACATTCCTAGTAGAACATTATCAATTAACAAAGCGATGGAAAAAAAAAAGTATCTCAATAAAATCGGCTAGAAAAAAATTAATTTTAAGTTTCCAAACATCCCTAAACGCGTAACAATAATCTTTTCCCACTTTATCAAATATATATATATATATATATATATATGTATATGTATATATATATATATATATATATATATATATGACAGAGGGGGAATATATATATATATATATATATATATATATATATATATATATATATATATATATATATATATATATATGTATATATATATACAGGCACCACCACATATGATTTGATTATAGTGGTGAAGTCTTACTGCAAAAGCAACCACACATTTACAAGGAGGCACGGTGGAGTAGTGGATAGCGACTCAGATTGTATTCGGCCCTATATATATATATATATATATATATATATATATATATATATATATATATATATATATATATATATATTGGCCTGACGATTGCGCCTAGCATGAAACAGCCTGTCGCCTCTGAGTTTTGACTTTAATGTTCACTTTTATATTTATATTTACGTTTGCTCTATCTCTGATATTGAGAACCTTATCGCATGAATATAGAACACCTTAAAACTATATTTCTTCATTCATTCATTCATATATATATATATATATATATATATATATATATATATATATATATATATATATAAGACAATAGGAAAACTGTAATAGTTGCCGACGCGTTTCGTCCGATGTGAACTTTTTCAAAGCAAAAAATAAATGAATTTATTTAACAAAGTAACTAATAATAACAAAACAAAGTATCCTTAGCAACTGGAAGGATTACGAGAACGCTATTTTCATACTGTTAACTGAAATGATATCATTTACTGTCACGTGTGGAGATATTGTTTTTATTGTTGTATTGACGGATTCAACCATTTTCTTTTGATTTCTTGATACTGTTCTGTACATGTGCTTGGGGGAGAAGTAATTCTGTTAAGAAAGGTGGAAAATATGGGAAAAGCCTCGGCGTAGATTAATATTTGTGTAATATTCAATGGCGGCACCCTCGAGGATTTTCCTTCTGAGTGAGTTATTTTCTTTTTTTGTGTGTAGCATTTTTAACTCTGAGAATTTTTTTCATATATATATATATATATATATATATATATATATATATGAAAGAATATCAATAGGTTTATATACTGACGCATCTGATGTTTGATCTGAAATTTTCACTGTTTTTTTTTTAAATGATGAATATTCAAAATGTGGTAAGAACTATAAAGGTGAAACCGGCCGCCCTCTTAAGAGTGCAAGAACATCGTAAAGCCGTGAGACAAGGAGAAATAGAAAAATCAGGCTTGGCTGACGTCATATGAAGGGGAAAGGAAGATGGTGATCTTTGAAATACTAGAGAACATCACTGAAAAATACGAAAACTTAAGGAATCAGGATATATGCTAGGCCACAAACATCTTCGAAGCCGGCCAAGCATAGAAATGAATACAATATGGGAACCAGTAATACGAAGTGCTATATAAAAGCAGTAATAACAACAAATATGAGTTCTGGTAAATAAAGAATTACTGAGATATTAAATTTATAAGTGCCCAAAAATTCATACGCTGATGTCGTCAAGGACACATGTTCCAGTGGATAAAGACGTTGGTTGGATCTAGTGACTTGGTACAAAGAGTAGAAAGTTCATTAGCTGAACAAAAACTTGAACTAAAGAGGCGTGGAACTAGAACAATCTACTCCAGACTACGAATTTTAGGGTTCAGTTCCAAATTCTAATTCCATGAAGAAGGTCGAAACGTCGTGCATATAGCAATAAAGATGTTATATAGAAATAAAAAGTCGCTGCCGACACTTGAGTTTGAACATAGATCGCCAGTGAGCAAACACAGGCGATCCCATTATTGAATTAAGTAGATCACGTGATCATAGAGGAAACGCACAAATAGAAAGTAGCGTGATGTCTTATTGATCACCATTTCTATTATATACTATACACAATACGGATCGCTATTCTCTACTCTATTCACTATACTATTTCCCTATTCGAATCTCTATACGGATTACTGCTCGAACGAGTATTATCGATCAAGTACTGTTAGTGCGAGTGTTATTCGAAGGCGTCTGACACCAGTTTTGTTCAACGGCGTTACTATAACTGTAATCTGCGATTACAAAGTCTCTACTACAACGAGCATTACTAAAGTGACAACCAGTATTCGTTGGCATCACAAATGTGGCATCGAGTGTTTGTTGACATCACAAAAAATAAAGAGAATAACAGTTCGAATAATGTAAATAATTACAATACCTCATTTGAGAAATATAGACAGATGGTCAATATTTGCCATTGAATATTGTTTTCAACACATCATTATCTGAAAAAGACAAACATATCGTGTAAAATAAATGATTAGTTTATAATTAGGGTAAGAATTTTATGACAAACGTATAAAAAAACATGAATATTATTTTGACTCAACCCATAATAGATTTCACTCGCCGCACCGCTCCAGAAGACAGCAGGAAACTTTGATCGGCTTTCAGTCTTACGCTTTGTGACGCGAAGATGTTAAATGCGTGAAGCCAGCTCATCAGAGACAATACAGGGATGTTAATAGAGTTCAGGTTTTGTATATGCACAATATTGGTCTTGCCACTAACCGGGAACTGCCATGCAGTCGGCTGTACATGAGCACAACCAACCAAAAACAAAATTAATTTGCAACATAACGCTACATTTAACCGACAAAACACGACAGTGAAATTTGTAGACTACCCTCATATATACACTTATATACATACATGGAGTAACATTACCGTCCTACATACACCTACACACCTAATGCGTTGCTTTATTTACATAGTCTTGCACTTTCAGGCACTTTAACATCCTAAATGCTCCTCATACACATTTATATATCATCTATTGCGTTTATACACATGGCGCGTATCTGACTAATGAAAACTACCAAAAATCATAACATTCCAGTATTGTGCATCTTTGCTTTTTCCTTTCTATTTTTGATATCTGACGAAGCTTTAATAAAGTTGAAACATGTTACATTGAGTCTCGTTTCCTACTTTGATCTTCATTTCATCATATCATCTTGTCTGATTCTTAGCCATATTGAGATCTACATTTGATCTTCAACTCATATGTGTGTGTGCGTGTGTGTGTATTTTTTGATAAAAAAATATACCACATTTTTCCTAAAAGAAATTTGAATTCAAATTATAATATATTTAAATATATATTAACAAAACAAAAGAAAACGGATAAATGAATTACTTAAAGGGTTGGAAGTTGCACAGCACATACCATAAAAACTGATCACAATTTAAACAATATTTATTAAATATATATATATATATATATATATATATATATATATATATGTGTGTGTGTGTGTGTGTGTGTGTGTGTGTGATTAAAAAAAATACAGACACTATGTTTGCCAATTTTTAACAAAATTCGTTCATATCTACGAATAACGTTCCGTGTATTGTTCTTGGCAAATGAAATTAAAAGAAATTTAAACAACTATAGCACATTTCTCTCATCCTTTAACATCAATATACGGAAGGTTATTCGTGAGTATGAACGGATTTTGTTAAAAATCAGCAGACGTAATGTCTGTAATTTATTCATTCAGGCATGCATAAAAGAGAATTTGCTGCTTAAACATACACACACACACACACACACACACACACACACACACACACACACACACACACACACACACATATATATATATATATATATATATATATAAATTATAATTATTTAAAAAAAATAAGCTCTACTTCTGAATGGAGCACTGTTTTATAAAAAAAAAATACTAAATAACTCCGGATTATATACATAACGTGTTCTTTCCTATCTTTCTACATATCGACACACACACACTCGCGCGCTCGCGCACGTACACACACACACACATATATATATACATATATATATTAGAGCGTGCAGTACATTTTTTATATCATAGAGAAGTAATTATACAAAGAATTAATTTTTAATGTTAATGTGATTAATGGCGAAATCACTTCGCTAATGTAATGAGATATTAACTTTCAATAACACGATCCTTATGAGATTGAATTGATGTGACTGAGCCGTACTTTCGACAATTTTCGTAGATGAACCGGCATCATCAAGAATTTTTTTCTCGCACGAATATGAGTTAAATTAAAGAGATAAAACATTTCATTTTAGTTCAGTTGTATTGTTATCGAAATTAGACTAATTTTTAATTATTTTTTTTTTGTTATTTGAATAAATAATTTTAAGGTTTACGTTGTAACACAATATGAGGGTACATAACCTTAAATTAATTAATATATAGCACAGGTTAAATGTCTATTTTTAAAAAGATATTGTAAATAATAACACAATACCACCATTTTTTCTCCCAAAGGCAACTAAAATGGTGTCATTATTAGAAATTTAATTTTACATACAGGTCAATAAATAAATTAATTATCATTGCATTCAAGAATGATTTTTATTCACTCTAATGATTACATATATTACAGGTAGTATTTTTGGAAAAAAATCATTAAAACTTTCATTCAGTCTAATGATCACACATAAAATCGGTAGGATTTATTAAACAGGTACATCAAAATTTCAATGATTCGCATTTAGCTTTGTTTTTATTTTGGGTTTAAGAAAGGCATTGTCAAATAGAGCCCATCAGATGCTAGGAATTTCTCCTGGGATTTTCCCAAGACTGACCACCACTTTTTATTAAAAAAAATAGTTTCCTCAGAATAATCGTCCCCTAGCACCCATTGGATCCCATCTTGATGAGTGGAGTCTTGAAAAAAAAAAATGAACGACAGGGCTAAGCAAGCGTAAGACTGTGCTGACTCACAGGGTTGCGTGATATTGCAGAGCTTGAGGAGAAGGCAGTTGTCACTGTTGCTGGAATCTACACATTTAGCAAAAGTTGGAAATCAAGGATAAAATAGGAGATACACATTTTGTGAGCTGATTTATTCACACTACCTCGATTTGCCTGGGGGATTAGCTGCACCAGCAACTGGACTTAGCCACTGAAAGGATAGTTATCATTTTTAACTTAGTTAAAGTCCAACTATGTAATTTTAGATATACGGTGGACGATGAGAAGGACATTTATTTATTATTTATGCAGAAAAGAAACGTGGTAAATTTTCACAAGTAAGATAATAAATCCGATGAAAAACTAAGTAATGAATAGGAAGCTTTGTAGTAATAAAATAGCTAAATTATGACAATAAAATAAATCTTTTCAGATAGTAGGGGAGAAAATATATTACCTTGTGCAAACGGAATTTGAGATTTTATCTAATAAAGCGAAATCTGGTTAAATTCCTATGATTGCTACTAGGAGACAGTCATTCAAATCTGCTTAAAATGAGTTGCACTCATTTAAGCGGACAGTCATAAAAATAAGCCAGTTCATTTTAACCTATATATCCATACATTTCCGTTGAGATAATATCTGGAAATTACCAGAGTGCAGCTCGGTGATTGTATCTTTCAACTGAAATGCGGGCGCAGCTAACGGTTAGTCGTATCCAGCCTACTGTGTCATTCTGCCAAAGGCTTTTGTGCTATCTTCTTGGATTCAATTATTGCGCGAGGTATTGTAAGAGTGTATTGAAACGGTTCTGTGATCTTTACGTTGACTAAGAATTCCGTGTAAATAGTTCTCTCGGATTTTGCGTGAAACTCGGTAAATTTGCTACGAAGACCGAAATGATTCGTCAATTTTTTATGAAAATACTTAAGTCAAATAGAGGTTTTTGAGGGATACGCTCATTTCAAGGTTTAAGGTTCAAGATGATTGGTATTCAGAGAGAGCCATCATCAGATAATACACAAAGATTCGAGAACATATCAATAAAAGATAGTCACCCAATACATCAGTTCTTACATATTTAAAATTGTTTATTAAAAATGTATTTTGTATACTTACAGCCTGTGAAATTCTCGAATTTACCTAATTAATGTCCTTCCAATTAAATTCTTTCTATCTATCTATCTATCTATCTATCTATCTATCTATCTATCTCAGTCTGTACATATCTATCTATCTATCTATCTATCTATCTATCTATCTATCTATCTATCTATCTATCTCAGTCTGTACATATCTATCTATCTCAGTCTGTTCATATCTATATATCTAACACGCTTCTGTTCATATCTATCTATCTATCTATCTATCTATCTATCTATCTATCTATCTATCTATCTATCTATCTATCTATCTATCTATCTATCTAAGTCTGTTCATATCTATCCATCAGTCTATCTACCTAGTCTTTTCGTATGTATGTATGTATGTATGTATGTATGTATGTATGTATGTATGTATGTATGTATAAATCTATCTATCGTTCCGATTGTTCCGTTGGAGAGGCTTAAAATATATTAACTGGATTCCTTGCAACAGTGTTATATCTCCCCACCACAAATAAATAAATGAGCATTTTTTCATTTCGCCCACCTCTCTACCGTGTGTCAGACGAGGTTTAAAGCGGGTTTAACGGCAATGCCGTGGGAAAAATTGCTGAAGCTCTTTTGACACTTTCCCTTTTGGGGACGCCTCGGGTAATTGGGGACGCCGGATAATCGCACCAGCTCTCTCCCGAAGGAGAGGCACTACCTGGAGTGGGGACTGCCGCTGAGCTTAATATTATTTTGAAACTACCAAGACGAAATCAGGTAAATATATATAAGTAAATAAGAGCTATCTTCAGGGTAGGCGCTTGAAAACTCTAGTATGAACTGAAGATAAGACAGCTTTTCGCCCAATGTAAATCCGACCTATAGCTCTTTATACGTCAATGTCCGTCGCGGACGTTAACGGTCGTGGTTGTCCACAACTTCATGTCGGAAAATGTAACACCGAAATATGAAGGCGCATCGGAATAACGAATGATGCCTTTCAAAAACTAAGCAAATGTATTAAGAAAAAGGAAAAATTCGTTAAAAAAAAGGATACAGAGATGAAATGTTATATAGTATCAGTCTTCCTATATTTTGCTCTCAGTGAAATGAATATATATATATATATATATATATATATATATATATATAAAGAACAGTAAGATATATAATAATATATTTTATTTTTATTTTTATTTTTACAAAACAGTGCTCGATGTAAATTTACAGAGCATAAATATTATAAATTAACTGATTTAAAATATGGTTCCTTCACTACTCAGTAATAACCATGTTTCAAAAACTGAAGCTAAAAACTTCAAATTTAATTATATAATTAAATTAAAGCATTACTTCTGTTTCATCTTCAAGCGAATATTGGAATAACTTATTTTTAATTTTACTGAGTTTTAAACGCACATATAAATTCATAATTTCCTGTTTCCAAGGATACAAGGAAATTCAATCATTCAGTCAGTGGCGGTAGTGTGTTCATTTTTATTAACAACAGTTGTATCAATTATGAGTAACGTTCGAAAAAGAGGTTAAGTTTAGGGAGGGTATGGAGTGTATTCTTCAACGAATTTTGACATCCGTTAAACGCATGTCGTCTGGGTTTTTTTTTTATCAGCATAAAGTTTTTCGGCATTTTTTTCGTACTTGTATATATACACCCTCACTAGCTTAAAAGTCGCCCTATCGGGCAGCATTTAAGCTAGTAAGCAGATAAGCAGGAGTAGATGCGATAGGCAACAATAAACTACAGAAGAACTCAAAATTGCTCGCTGTATTTAAATATTGCATTAATTTTTCAGCTTACCTTTTAAAAGGTCAACGATAATTCTTTTGCCGCCGCTTAATTTAAAGACAATTTGATGTACGTAGATCCATTAGTTTTCATACAAACAATTATCTTTATTTCATGGGTGGCTTCCGCTGAATTTCGCAATGAATTTCAATTATTCCTAAATATATTTACAAGTTATAAAACTTGTTATGGGAAAAAGAATCGTCGCAAAAATTGCATAAAAAAATCGCAGTAATGAAAATTTGGGAATCTATTATTTCAGGATTGCGGGTTCTGGTTCTGGCCGGAATGTTTTTAATTTGCTCACGGGGTCGACCTGATTACCAAATGGTATATGTTGAGCTACGGCCTCTGGGGGTAAAGTTGAAAAAGTGGGATACAGTTAAACGCTGGCATTCGCATTTATTATATAGATACATATATTTTACTCTTGGGTGAAATGATTATATATATATATATATATATATATATATATATATATATATATATATATATATATATATATATATATATCCAAGTATAGGATTGGTGTATACGGATTAAATTCCAATAACCAAAAATTACTATTCTTAAAAGAGTGCTCTATACAGAGTAGAGCGAATATAATTGTTTATTCGAAAATTATAACATAAATATGTTATAAAATCACTACAAAAATAGCCATTTTGTTTCAACATCTCTGGTGTCTTATCAACATCATCACTTGATAAGACACCAGAGGTGCTGAAACAAAATGGCTATTTTTGTAGTGATTTTATAACATATTTATGTTATAATTTTCGAATATATATATATATATATATATATATATATATATATATATATATATATATAAGTCAGAGATTTTACCCCTAAGCCGTTGGCACACGGCAGGGAAGAAGATGAATATTTAAGCGTATTTATTTTTAGATAAACACACAGTGACATAGAGGACTCGATACGCTTCATCGAAGAGTCTTGCATTATTAGCGGTAATAGTCACTGTTTACAAACTCACATTCCCTCACCAGAGTTCTCAACCCAAATAAATTTTTCAGAAGCATATATATTGTCATCCACAGACAGACTGTTTCACTGTATCACAGCTCATCAGTGTGGCAAGGAAACCCGGATGAATTGGCGTCAGTCGGTGATTTTACTCCTAAGCCATTGGCGCACGACACGGAAGAAGGTGGATTTTTTAGCGTATTTAATTTTAGATAAGTTTTGTTAAAAACGACTGACAGGGTACTGCCGCTAAATTTTTATTTAATTTTTCTTGTGTTCGTATAATTTTTTTTTTATTTTCTGGAAATAAATTATGTTGAAATTGCCCGAATGTTCTATATGTCCGAGAGCTTTCTTCTATACTCAAAGTATGATTTTATTTTTACTTTATTTTATTCAGTAAAAAACACTACTCTATCGCTATTACTATTGCGGATGTTCGCACGAGTTACATCCCTTAGTTCCATCAGTTCAGACTTTCACAGCTAGAAACCGCCATGCCATTTTCACAGTAAAAAAAAAAAAAAAAAATCATCCCCATTCTCTTTGTGTTCCTTTGAGAAGAAGTAAGTTCCAGTCAGACAGCTTCTCCCAAATAATTCACACTTTGTGGAACAAACTCCGTAGAGGATGCTTTCCTGGCAACTGCAATCATGATCTCTTCAAGTTCAGAGGTCAAACGATATCTATCCTACACGTCCCCATAATTCTCATTTCTTAATATCTCTTTCATTCTCCTTTATAAAAATATCTCTCTCCGTCATTCTCTAGCTTGAGCGGCCCTCGGGCATTGTATTAGGCGAACTAGATTAATCATAGTGGGAACATAGATTATTGAGCTTTTAGTTAATTTTCATTTGAGTAAGGTTATATTCATTAAAATAAATTTAAAAGTGAGTCATTTATAATGTATTTTTTTTTTTTAAATCGGAATCAAACTTATGCCACTAAAACACAAGGTGTTACAGGGTGTAGAAGAGAAACAGTAATGATGAGCAGAAAGAGAAGAGAATAATCAGGTGGATAGTAGATAGGGATTAACTTTGCGCTTAATTTTTTGCAGATTGGTTGGAAAGCAAGGAGCCGGAAGGGAGTGCCACAAGCGAGAAGTGCGAGAGAAGAAACAGAGGACGTACGGCTAAATCTAGTAAGCTCAACTCTAAATTGACGATATCTCGACACTAGTCTAGTGATCCGCTGGAATTAAAAAAAAAACAAAAAACAAAAAATCTCGGTGTCATAACGAAAATGCAAAGCATGCAGTGAAAAACTCGAGCGTTTATCCGCTTAACGTGTAAAAACGTTTTATATCGTTAATGCAGATTTCGTTGAAATAAAATTCGCGCAACAGTAGAGATCTATCAGAGTAGACGTTTTCGAAATTGCCTTCTATATTTACTATTCCGTCGGATTCTCATTACACTTTAATATGGCACTGTCGGCTGGGGCTTCAGAATACGCTGAATGCACCTCTTCAAAACGGCAAGACATCCTCCTCCGCCTCAATGAGGCGCCTTGAGTAAACTACGTCCGGCTACAAGGCCTCTGTTCAGGAGGTTTGAGGTACGTGGGCCCACCTCTTAATTACTGGTGTTCCCAGGTCCAAGATGACACGGGTTGCTTGCACGTGTTAGAGTCCCAGATATGGGCAAATAGTTAACCCCAACTTAGGGTCAAAACACTATGAAAGTGTAAAAATAGGTTTTAATACCAGCACTACAAGTTTGAAAACGAAAAATATTACCAGCAATACATTTTTCAAAAATAATTACCAGGAATAAAAATTTTATCGGCATTAAATAATCCATTGAAGTTTAGATGTTGTAAAACAAAACAACTTTACTCTCACACACAGACGCACGCACACACACACGCACACACACACACATACACACACACACATATATCGTCATCCACAGACAGACTGTTTCACTGTATCACAGCTCCTCAGATCACTTCAAGCCGGGACTAAAACACGATCGGTTTGATATCAGCTACGGGCGTCCAAATTTTTGCGTATTCATTTTTTCATAAACACGCCACTGAGCTAGAGGACTCAATCCGTTGGGAGAGTCTTGCATTGTTAGCAGTAATAGTCTCTGTTTACACACACACACACACACATATATATATATATATATATATATATATGGGAGTCGTTGTCAATATATATATATATATATATATATATATATATATATATATATGTATATATATATACATACGGCAGTTATATTTGTAAACATTTGTATATGTAGGACTCGGTTGTTAACTGGGGCAACAGATGACTTCCTAATTTTAACCGCTGTTCTCTATTAAGTGAACCCTTGATGTCTTCCATTCCATCAACATGGCTGATGCTAACCTTCAGGAGAGTGACTTGTTACGCCTTCACATTCTAACGTTCTCGGCTGACATGAAGTGGAAGGACTACATTGTCCATTGCTAGCTCATTTGCTAAGAGAGTTGGTTCACTAAATCGTGCTCGAAAATCTTTCTATCCTGAATCCATCTTAAATGTCTATAAGACTGGCATTTGTCCATGCTTATAATATTTCTGTCACATATGATCTGGTAAATTAAAAACAAAATCACAACGTGTAAATAATATCAGCCAGCACAATCCGGAGATTGTCGTTAATCTGATTAATACTAGTTTTAATTCATAATCGTTAGATTGTTGTTAATTTGAGTAATAATTATTTTTACTGGGTGTCTGATTTATAATACAACCAAATAGCAACTGATCTTTATTTACAAATACATCCAAAAGAAATAGTACGCAGAAAAATATATTTAATTAACCCAATATCCTATTAGGTCACCTGTAAAGAAAGTTGGTTCACTGTGTCGTGTTAGACATTTTTTCTCTCCAGAAATCTATAAGTCTACCATTTGTCCATGTTTAGAATATTGCTGCCACATATGGTCCGGCGAACCTGCTATTTACCTTGAGCTCCTTGATAAAATCCAAAGAAGAATGAGCTGCGGTGCGATTTTCGCTTCCAGCGTCTTATATGCACGTATTTATCGTTGCTTGGAAATCCTCCATGTAAACAGAAACATACTATCACCACATTCTTGTCCGTGTATTGCTTAATATATTATACAGTAATTGTCATCTTTGATAATGGCTTATGTAAGCCGAAAGCTTAGATTGGATTAAAAAAATATAGATCAATATTGTGTTTTTCTTTCTTCGTTTAATGATAATGTTATGAAGCTTATCAGACGTTATGAAAAGAATTTACATAAAATAAATAGACAACACTTGTCTATATTATTTAATGAAACATGCATGAATATATATATATATATATATATATATATATATATATATATATATATATATATATATATATATATATGTATATATATATATGTCAAAGTAGAAGTTTTCAAAATTGTTTTATATATTTACTATTCTTTCGAATTCCCAGCCCAACTTCTTTCTCTACTGCCTTGCATGGAATGTATTTAATTTATATATATATATATATATATATATATATATATATATATATATATATATATATATATATATATATATATATATATATATATGTTTTATTTATGGAGGAAGGCGAAAACTGAGTCACGAAACTTCCAATCAGCATTCAGAGGATTTCTAAGTCTACACTATCTATCTATCTATCTATCTATCTATCTATCTATCTATCTATCTATCTATCTATCTGTAGAGGTGGTGAAAAGTTCTCAGCTTGACCCACATCCACAAATCTCATCAAGCTGAATGTTTCGGGAAAGTCTTCTTAATCGGGTTGAGAATTTTTATCACCACCACATATATATGTACTATATCTTCCTTGTTTAAAATCACTCCCTTTCTCTCTCTCTCTCTCTCTCTCTCTCTCTCTCTCTCTCACACACACACACATATAATATACACTTCCTCTAGCACCTTACACACACGCATACACACACACATTGCTTAGATGCAGTTACACACTGTTCTTGATTTTCCAAGCCAACGATTACTGATTCATCTGTAAAATGAAGCGAAGGGCGTATACCATCGGCCATACTTGCTTCTTTTTCTCCTCATTCGGTAGTTCTTTATTCTTTCTTCCTTTTTTTCCCTCTTTTTTGATTCGTTCATTCATGTTCATCTTTAAATTATTTTCTTCTCTTTTTTTTTATTTACTTTAAAAGTCCATTTATTGATTTTTTTCTTTTTAGCGTCCCAAATCCTCAACAATTTCTCTTGATTTTCTTTCTTTGTCACACACTCTTATTCAGTTTTTCCATCTCTTCCCTTTCCGAATAATTTATATTTCTTTTATTCCGACTTGATATAATGTTCTTGCTTTTTGACTTGATAATCTCCCTTATTTCTTGATCAATTTTGGGTTTTTCATTCTTCATTGTTCGACTTTTGTGTCTGATTCTTTCTCGGTTCTACTTTGAGCACCTTAGAATCTATTTGCTTTTATTCTTTTACAGTTTTCCTTGTTCGCTTCGTTCTATTCTTAAGTTTCCTCTTTTTTTTCTTTCATTCCCTTTTCTTTCATATTTTCTCATGCTTCTTTTTTGTCTGCCATTATTATTAGCATCTCGTTTTTATATTATTATTTTTATATTTATACATTTTTAAATAACTTTCTTTCTTTTTTTCATTTGTCCAGTTTCTTTCTTTCTCCATTTGTCTAATTTCTTTTCTCTTTCCCTCTTCATTTGTCCAGTTTCTTTCTTTCCTTATTTTTCCAATTTCTTTCTTTCTTTCTTTCTTTCTTTCTTTCTTTTTTTCTTTCTTTCTTTGCTTACGTTCATGTTCTTCTTTCTTTCTGAAAGTTTCCTTTCTTCTTTTTGTTGCTCATTCTTTCTTCTAACTTATTTTTTTACTCATCTTTGATATTTTTGTTTCGTTTCTTTTTTCTCTGTTTCTTTGTTTCTCCTTACTTTATATCTGTCTTTCTTTATTTCTTTTCCTAGGTTTTTCTTTTCTTATTTCCTTCTTTCCTTCCGTCTTTCAGTCAGTCTCTCTTTCTTTCTTTGCCTATGTTTAGGACTTTCTTTCTTTCTTTCTTTAAAATTCTCCCTTTTCTTCTTCTTGTTCGTTCTATTTTTACATCTTTTCTCATATCTTTTATATTTCGGTTTTAGTTCTTCTTTTTCCTTCATTTCTCTTTCTTTTTTTTAGTTCAGATTTACATTCTTTATCTTTTATTTTACTTTATTTACCTTTTTCCTTCTCTATAATTATTCCTTTTTCATTCTTTTCCATTTTTCCTTCTTTCTATTGTCTACATTAATTCTTTTTAATATCGTTCATTTTGGCATCAATATTCCATTCTATTACTTTAAAATTCTACTGTATTCCTTTTACATATTTTTCTTTTCCTTCCTTCCTTCCTTCCTTCCTTCCTTCCTTCCTTCCTTCCTTCCTTTACCCATTTCCTGTTTCCGTCTTGAACTTATTCTATTCTTCATTTCTTCTTTTTATTAGCTACTTCTTTTTCGTTAGAGTTTTGCTAAAATACCCGTACCAATCCACACACTGTTTCGCCACCAATAACCCAACTCCTTTCCAAATGTTGCCGTCGGAGTCTCCGTATTCTAAGAGTTGCCACCATTTATCCAAACAGCCAACGATCAACCAATCGTCGACGTCCTTTCTCTCGTTCCTCTATCCGACATCCTTTTCCCCGTCTCCTACCTACCACCCTATCAACTGCCAAGAAAACTCCCAAACCTATCCTTCCATCATTTATTCCGCTTGCGACCCGACCAACCAACTAGCCGTCCTGCCTACGGCATCCTTTTAGGATCCACCATGTTACATTTTCCCGCCAAAAAGTCGTTATACTTCTTATCTTCAACCACCTCTCTCTATCTCCCTCTCTCACACGCACATGCATTCTTTGCCCGTCTTCTTCTCTTATATCGTATGTTGCACCTCTTCTTTAACTGTGTCTCGGTCAGAATCTTGCTTTTTTTCTTTGTTCTCTTTTATTTCATTTTTTTTTGGAGCGGAGTTTGTTTGTTCGCAATATCGCTATCAACACCGCTTCCACTTCCACGACAACCACAACCACCGGATTGAACGCCCCACTTTGCCCTTCCTACCGTCCTGTCATAGTCTCCATAGTTGGAAATTCTATGAGATGAGTCAGCAGCAACGCGCGACCCCCCAAACCCAATCGAACCCCAGTCACTTCGCCTAAGCCTTAGCCAAAACTGCCTCTCATCTGACGATCCGGACCCCAGTTGTTTCGAAAGAAGGACAAAAGGGTCTGGATTTGCCGATTGCATTTTAGGGGTTTTCTTGAGCGCAGATAGTTTTGAATAACAATATAAAGAATTTAGATTTAACAATAAAAAAACAAACAAAATACGACAGTAACCACTTCTCCAGATACATATATGCGTATAAAAAGCTCAAAATAACTATAACTACCATTTGCATGTAAGTATGTATGTATCGGTAGATATATATATATATATATATATATATATATATATATATATATATATATATATATATATATATATATATATATATATATATATCTAATGATTTAAAAGTGTTTGGAAAGAGCACTCAGGATCGAAGATAGAGCGCTGATAGTTATAGCAAGTATAAATGTAGGAATCAGCATTGGATTCTGAGTGTCAGTTTCACATTTCAAAGCAATATTCAGACGGAAGTGATTATTTCTACGTTCGCTATCTTTTCTCTTGGGATCTCTCTCTCTATATATATATTACTCAATAACGTTATATATATATATATATATATATATATATATATATATATATATATATATATATATATATATATATATATATGTATATATGTATGCGTGTATGTTTTGTATTCTGAGTATCAGTTTCACATATCAATGAAATATTCAGACTGAAGTGATTATTTCTAAATTCTCTATCTTTTTCTCCCAGGATCTCTCTCTCTCTCTCTCTCTCTATATATATATATATATATATATATATATATTATTAATAACGTCTGATATATATATATATATATATATATATATATATATATATATATATATATATATATATATATATATATATATATGTATATGCGTGTATGTGTTGGATTCTAAGTGTTAGTTACACATTTCATTGCAAAATTCACACTGAAGTGATTATTTCTATATTCTCTCTCTCTATCAGGATATCTCTCTGTATATATTACTTAATAACATTTGATATATATATATATATATATATATATATATATATATATATATGCGTGTATGTGTGCGTGGAGCAATTTCATTGTTTAAACATATTCAACGTTTCCTCTAGGTGCATAATTATAACCCGCCACTTGTGTTTTAAATCAGCCCTCCCCTTCCTACGAGTACATAATTCCATCTAAGCATTCCTTTAGTTCGACGAAGTCCTTCCAGAAGACAAAACCCGTTACAGAGAACATTTCCAATTTGTTATTCATCTGCTGAAATTATTGAGATATGCAGAAATTTATGTATCATATTCTCCTCCCGCCCACATATATATGGCCTGTGTAGGCGAATATATATATATATATATATATATATATATATATATATATATATATATATATACTTCAGTAACATGAGACAAGAGGAAAAAACTATTCTTAGTTTTTTGTGCTTTGAGAGACTTTATCAAGGCAATATATATATACACACACACACACACACATATATATATATATATATATATATATGTATATATATATATGGAATTTATTATATATATTATTTATATATTATATATAAGCACGGTACTTATTGGAAAGTGCTCAATATCAGTGATATTGCCAACATATTTAGTTGTATTGGGTTTCACGAAGCATTTCCTTTGATAAAGTCCCTTAAAGGACGAAACGCGTCAAGCTAAGAATAGTTTTTCCTTTTGTCTCCTCGAAAGACTAAATATAAACTATGTATGTGAATATTTGAATATTTACACACACAGACTCTCTCTCTCTCTCTCTATATATATATATATATATATATATATATATATATATATACATATAGTCATCCACATATAGGCTTCTTTCGCTGTTTCATCAGTGTGGATAGACATTGTATACGGAAGTCGCTAGCCACAGTGCTCAATTCATTAATGAAAAGCGGCGCGTTAATGGCGACTGCAAATGTTTTGGAGTTAACTTTTTCTCAATAGTGCTCAATCGAAATGACAAGCGTTATATGGTCATACACACCCTCTGGCACGCACACACACACAAACTGTGTAGCGAAAAAACATATTTTAAATCAATTAATTTATAATATATATATATATATATATATATATATATATATATATATATATATATATATACAGAAATAGACGTATGTATATATAATATATATCTGAGTATCAATAATTACTTTCCAATAACTTCAATAGTTAATAAAATTAGCTGAATTTTGAATTGATCTTTTACCCTATTATGACTGATAATAAACGTCCGTTGACGAGGAGGGAAATTATATAGTAAAACAATTTTTTTTGTTTCATATCATTATTATCATTCATCTACTAACGTAGTGTCAAACTTATATCATGATCATCATTATCAACCGTTGCATGGCCATTTAAAAAAAAAAATCCTTGCATGATGATAATTCTCTAGCCTTTTCTTTTCAGTAAAAACCTTTATATTATTTCTCTTTATTCTGTCTCTTTTCAACTCTGCAACAAAAAAGCAACTTTTGATTTCATCTGCTATTTTTTTTCTTCTTGATATATATATATATATATATATATATATATATATATATATATATATCTACCACAATTTCTGTTGTTTAATTAAATCTATTAGGTTGGTGCAATAATAAGCTCGGCTTTTTGACGTATTTTTAAAAGTCAAAAACCGACATTATTTTTGCACCAACCTAATATGATATCTCTATCTTTTCCGTTCTCTGAAACATGTGAACTGTTTTCTCGGAATTATCCTTCAAATTCCTCTTTCCATTAATCTTTGTGCATTTTTACAATTTTCTTTTCAAGTGATTTTGTTTAATTTCTCACCTGAACGTCGTACCTGTCATCATACATTCGTTGTACAATTAATGTTTTAATCAAATTGCAAAGATGAAGAATTCATTTTTTCGATATCTTTGTTAAATACTTTCCATCCTATTGTTATTCGTTGCTTTATATCTTCATGCGGTCTCTCCTCAATATTATCTCCTGTTGCATATTTTAATTGACTTCTTTTTTTTCTACATCTAATCCTTTCGAACAAGTTCAAATTGAGCATTATTTTCCGTTTTATTTCTGTTCATTTTTAAGCCTACATTTTTCTACATTTTAATTTTTCTGTTTTCATTTCTCCTTTCTCATAATTCTTCAGATTATTCTGCTATTAATAAAATACCCACAACAATAGATAGATGTTTTAAACATTCCCCGTTTAAATATATAACTAGTCAAATCCTGACCTCTTTCCTCGCACTATGTTTTCTATCAGGTGTTTTGAGGCTACAGTTCCTATCGACTAAGCACCAGTCAAGCAACCTTTTGCTCCACCTGTTATTATTTCTTATTGCGATGTATTCTGTACACTTCAGCTTTTGTAGTTTAATAACTTGTATATATTTTAGGTGGCTTTGTTCTCTATTTCATGGTGACTTCTTTTTTGTCTTTACAGATTATCGTCTGCATTAACCATCTGTGGGTATTTTTGAATTTGCTTTGTAAAGATTTTGTTAAACAGTATGTTTCTCGCTGGCATATCACAGTTTACTTTAGACATTCATTATACACTTTACATTTTAATCATATTAGGAAGGGACTTCTTGTTATATCAGTATTTTTAATAAGCGCGTTTCACCTTATCGTTAAATGTCATTTTATTATTTTTCATTTTATATATAGATTGAACTTTTCACTGTTCAGATCATTTGGGATTCGTAATTCTTCCGATGATTCAAATATTATTAAGCTCTGAGAGAGTTTATATATTCTCTGTTTACTTACAGCACATTTTCCGGAAATACTTTCAAGTTTTCTGTAAAAAAGAAAGTTTTGCTGATACCTTATCAACTTATGTTTTCAAAACTTTATTTTGTTCGTCTCTTTGTGTATTCGAATCATTGCAGCACTGATATCGTACATATTACCACTAAGATTTAAATAGGTTCCTTAATACAATACATCTTTACAACGAGTTAAAGATTGCTGAGTCTTATACCGAGTCAAATGCCTTTTCATAGTCAATAAAATCTAAACAGAACGGTTTGTTATATTTTATTGTATTTTTTTCATGACCAGAAGTTCTATGGTTTGTAGGTTTTCTATTGTGCATTAAGTAACGTAAAGCAAAACAGTTAACCTATCTAATTTACATCTATTTGATAGTAAGCAGACGTATTTGACAGTTTATCTCTTTTTTTTTTACAATGGAGGATCTTTATTCTGAGACTGACATTTTGCAGTATTTTTCTTTTCCGAATATGTCTGCTAATTCTTTATGAAATTCTTTTATATCATTCAAAAGGTCGGGTACTATGTCATATATGCCCGTTGCTTTTCTGAGTTTCACATTTTGAGGAACAGATCTTATATTTCATCTGTTATTACTACAGACACATCAGTAATATCTACCGCAATGACTGTTGTTGATATTTGGATTTTGGAACCATAAGGTTTGCTTACAACTTCTTGTTCATTATTAAGATTTTGTCGCTACATTTGTGAGCTTCTTCGTTTCTGTTTTTCAATAAAAAGCAATTTGCTGTTTAAGTAGGTCGTGAATTGAGCATGTTTCAAACTAACCTTTTCTGAAAACGTCTTCGCTTCTTAGCAATTCTTTTTCGTTTTTGTCGCTTATTTTCTTGTTCATTCTAATGTTCACCTTGAGTTATCTCCCTTTCTTATTATTTCCGCTTCATTTCTCTGTTATGTCTGACGCTACAATAATTATAGATAATTTTCTATTCATATTTTCTATGCGATATTTATTATTCCACAAAACTTGGAATCACTTCCTGATTTGTATCTGAAATTCGATTATTTTCCCTATGATGTAATTACAGTTTTCTTTAATACTACTGTTTATCTAATATAAGGACCAAGAAAGACTCAAGGTAGAGGATGACTAAATAAGGTTGTGGTAATGGCGTAAAGTAAGAAGTATATATTACGAGGATATGTAGAATAGATAACGCTTGATTCTTAACTTGAAGAAACTAAGTTTAGCATTGTCGGGGAAGCAACTTCTCCGGAGTATGTTCAAGAAAGTAACAGTCTTGGAGACTACGCTGTCTGAGTAGAACTTCCTCCTTAACGAAGGATTACGAAGAGAACGAGACAGTTGTTTTCCTAGATGTGAATATCTGAGCTGGTAGAACTAAGGACTTGGAATATAGGACCGAACATCACCAACCCAACTACAACAGAAACGCTTCATTTTTGGTCTGACCTGATTCTAATAAATCTGGAAATCCTCACCTCTGAAAAATCCAATTCTATGATCGCTTCCTCTGTATACTTTATTTTTTTATGACCATTACAGCGATAACGGTTCTGGCTTTCTCAGTACGTCCTGGGTAAGACGATAAACTACATCCAGCAGCAAGACCTCTGATCAGGAGGTTTTGAGGAGCGTGGAGCCACCTCTTAATTGCTGATGTTCCCAAGTGCACCTTGACCCGGAGTGGTATCACCTGTTAGGGTCCCATCTATGGGCAAATAGCTAACCCCCAAACTGGGATCAAAACACTACGAAAGTATAAAAATAGGTATTAATACCAGCAATACATTTTTGTAAAAATTAATATCAGCAATGAAGAAAAAATATTGCCAGCAATACATCATCACCAGCAATAGAATTTTGAAGAAAAAATATTAGTAGCAATCAGTCAGTTATGTGCCATCCGTGATACACGCTTAAGCGATCATGTCTTTCGATGCATGACTAACGACGCAGATTTTTTTCGCACAGTAGATTGCCAATTCTTTCTGCTGTAGACCAGTTGCCATCCAAGGCTATAGATCCCGGGCTGTCCTGCTATTTAACCATATTTGGAGGGAGAAAGAAGAGGATTCATACCTTTCCCCAGTGCATTAGTACGTAAATGAATGTAATGGATTCGACTGGAATTCGAACTCGGCTCTCCGATTCTTCAATCCGAGTAGATATTCATTATTCCATTGTGTCTTCTCTTAGCAGCAGTACATAACGCATTGAGTTGATATGTCGTAAAACAAACCAAACCAAACCAAACCGTCTTAGTAATTATGAAGTCAATTTAATATTTAAATAATTGTTAACTCAATGCAAAGCTCAAAAGCCGCTCAAGCTAGATGACTACTGATTGAGATTGTTAGAAGTTCATTCTTTATAAAAATATTATTGAATAAGCACATAGCTTGAGTGGCTCTTGGGTCTGCAATAGGGTGAATAATTAGTAAAGTGAATATCTTCATGCTTTTGATTTTTTTAATGCCTAATGTTCTAATTTGTCGTGCTTGGTGTTTCAACGCCATCGCGCGCGATTCAGTTCTTTGTTAGAAGCTGATCCAACAGGAACGCCACAGAATGTATTTAGTGACTTCAATGTCTGGCCAGAGCAGGGGGGGGAGCAAAAACGAGTTGAGTCTAATTACTAAAAGGGGATTAACTGAAACTGGGATAATCCGTGGAACTAGAACAATCTTCCCCGTGGACTAAATAAATTCGGTCCGAAAGGCCAACAAATATCACCCGAAGAAGGTTGGAGCGTACAACGGCCGAAACGTCGTGAATATGATAATAAAGATGAGGAAAACAGTCCAAACAATGTAAATAGTTTAAATAGTATTTAGTTTTGTCATTGGTTTTAGTTTTAGAAAGCTAGTTACAAAATAAACCCATCTGTTGTCATTAAATTATAGTGAGAGTGACGGATTGTTTAACATTTATCTCAATCTAAGTTTTTCAGAGCTCAGCAGTAGACTAACACAAATTATATCCAACCTCTGTGACTTGCACGCAACTTAGAAATTTATTGAATTAGAGGGCAAAGCAAGCAGATGTGCTGACTCAAATATGCATATTCCAATTAGATTCAACAAATAAAGACAATATATATTGGTCAATAGGATTAGGGAAAGAAGAATTTAATTTGTTAGACTCTATACTAAAATGAAACGTGAGTATGAAGACAGATCCGAAGAGAATTTCGCGAATATTATGGAAACATACAGACATCTTCCACACACTGGGATAATAGAAGATCTGCCATTCCTAATGTCACAGTATGGAATACCTACTTAGAAAAGTGACGGAAAGAAAAAGAAAAAGACCCTAAATGAATTCAACTAAAGAAAAAAAAAAAAGATAAAAAAATTCCCAGCAGTCCTCTGTCGTGTGTTGTCTTTCCAACATAACGAATTTAATCCGATGAAGTCTTGAAAGACAAAACGTATCACAAGTAAATTTTTCCCACTTTGACATATAATTTCCCCAATACTGTTCTTGATATATAAATTATATATCGTTATCTCATATATATATATCTATATATCTATATCTATCTATCTATCTATCTATCTATCTATCTATCTATCTATCTATCTATATATATATATATATATATATATATATATATATATATATATGCGTATATATATTTATATATATATGCGTATATATATATAAATGTATATATGTATATATATGTATATATGCATATGTATGTATATATATATATATATATATATATATATATATATATATATATATATATACTCCCTTATGTACACACACACACACACGCACACACACACACATATATATATATATATATATATATATATATGTGAAAAATATATAGAAAATAGGAAAGAATTCGTTAGGTAAATAATCCAAAGTTCTTCAGTATTTTTGTTATTATTTAAAAAAAATATTGCTCGATACAAAAGTAGAGCATAAATATAATTATTTATTTAAAAATATGATTCCAAACACGCTACATAAGAGTTTTCACGTTTAACATCAGAACTCTTATGTAGCGTGTTGGAATATTATAAATTAAGTGGCCAAGTAAAAATGCCAAAAACTTTTTATCATTGAAAAAGCCAGAGGACACTCGAAAAATGGATGTCATTGTGAGCAGGCACCTCTATCCCCAACTTAATTTAACCTGATTTAGAAAATAACTTATATTTGATACATAAGTTGTCTAGGGAAATTAACACACCCCTTATCAAAATGATTGAATATTTTTCTGTAACCATAACAGTTTAAAATATTAAGATTATCTGTGCTTATATGTGATGTAAGCTTCTAAATAGGTTATTCCAAACATCGCTTGAGAATGGAATGGAGCTATGGATTTTACATTTAATTTTATAATTAAATTTAAAATTTTGATTTCTGTTTTGAAACGTAGTAATTAGTGTGTAGCGAAGGGACCATATTTTTAAAATTGTAAATAATTATAATTTTATGCTCTACGGTTTATTTATCGACCACTGTTTCTTTAAAAAAAGAAAACTAATAATTTAGAACACCGGATTGTAACACTTACTATTCATTCTTATTATTAGGTTGGTGCAAAAATAATATCGTTTTTTGACGTTAAAAAATACGTCAAAAAACGATATTATTTTTGCACCAACCTAATATATATATATATATATATATATATATATATATATATATATATATATATAATTTTGCATTTACATACGCTCTATCTCTGATATTGCGCTCTTTTGCCCATAAATATTCCATACCTTAAAACTATATTTTTATCATATATATATATATATATATATATATATGTGTGTGTGTGTGTGTGTGTGTGATAAAAATACAGTACAGTTTTTGACACCAATGGCAAATAAATATTTTGTGAACAGAAAAATGAATAAAGCAATAAATGCAAGAAGAATAAATTAAAACACATTTGTTGCGACAACCTGACGCAGGTGTCTTCTCATGGCCCCGATCTCTTTATTCGTGTTTTGGGGTTGTTTTTTTTTGTTTTCTTGTTTTTCTTTTCTTTTCTTTTTTAAATCTCTTGTGTTGTGAGAAGTCTACAAAGAAAGTTGAGAAAACTATATTTTTTTTCAAAGTTCGCCCTGACTTCTTCAATCCCGAGAGAAATAAATTCTCTCGTCGCTGATCTTAATTCCTTCACATTTTATTTTTTTTATGTATATATTTTTTAATCTCTCACCGAAATGATCACACGGAGTCTAAAAACGAACTATTTTAATCACCTGAATGCACCTGTTCCTTTTTGTAATGTTTTTCGTTTGCCATTTACTGAAGGTTGTCTATTATAGTGTCAGATGCAATTCCCCAGAGAATAAAGAACACATTCTAACACAAGTGCAGACACATTACAAACTCAGAGAAGGAGAAAAAATAATTCATTATAAATTTACATCAGCAAATACAAAAAAGCTATTGGACACTCATTCAGTATCGAACGACTTTCGAAGCGACAGAGATGTGGTTCTACAGACTCATATCAAAATTACCATGTGAACAACGAAGAAGTTTCATGATATGCAGATGACACAGAGTGACTAGCAAACACGTAAAGGAAACTACAAGAGCACCCACCGAAGGTAGTGAGGGAAAGCAAGAAGAAAGGACTAAACATTAGTTGCAAGAAGATAGAATGCATGCTTGTCAGCAAAAGGGAGCAGTCCAACATGCAAATTACAAATTTGAGATAACAAAATCAAACAAATGCAAGCAGTAAAATATCTGGAAAGTGTTTTAACAGAGGACAGCAAGTACGACACTGAAATCCGAAGGCGTATTGGAATAGCGAAAGATGCCTTCCAAAAACTAAGCAAAGTATTAAGAAACAGTAAGATATTTGGGAAGTGTTTTAACAGAGGACAGCAAGTAAGACACTGAAATCCGAAGGCGTATTGGAATAGCGAAAGATGCCTTCCAAAAACTAAGCAAAGTATTAAGAAACATTAAGATATTTGGGAAGTGTTTTAACAGAGGACAGCAAGTAAGACACTGAAATCCGAAGGCGTATTGGAATAGCGAAAGATGCCTTCCAAAAACTAAGCAAAGTATTAAGAAACAATAAAATATTTGGGAAGTGTTTTGACAGTGGACAACAAGTACGGCACTGAAATCCGAAGACTCATTGGAATAGCGAAAGATGCCTTCCAAAAGCTAAGCAGAAATGATCGTTAGAAACAAAAAAAGTACCGAAGTGTTATGTAATATCGGTCCTTTACGGATGAGGAACAGATTTGAAGCAACAAAAATGTAGTTCTACAGAAGAATGCTGAGAATACCGTGGACTGAACATGTGAACAATTACGAAATTTTAGAGAAAATGGAATCAAAAAAGATGGTTATAATTAATAGAAGAAAACGAAAGTCTGAAATTCTCAGAGGATATATTTAGGAAAGAGGGCATGGGAATTTTGATACTCATAAGACAGCAAGAAGGAAAGAGGAAAACATCGTATAACCTGTCTAGCGTGCTTGAGAAAATGGATGTTGGAACAAGTTTTAAGAGAGATAAAAAATTATTAGAGCTCCAAAGGACGGGAAATGGATATCCATGATCATCGACGTCGTGAAGGGACACGGTGCATAGAAGAAGAAGAATGCTCAATATCGGAAAGGTCACTAGTATAGATAATATAGTGTGTCTCGCTATACAACATTAATAAGCTAGGATACCATATTGATAAATTAAGTATGAAAAAAAGGTTACAAGCATGGTGTATATTTTGTATAGCATTACACAATTTTTTCTGACTGAAGTTCGCTAGAGATATATGAACAATTCTCATGCGTCTTAAGAGAATCTTTCAATAGAAATATTACCAAATCGATGGCTTAAGAGAGCAGAACAACTGTTTTGAGTAGCAAGCTTCACCAATATCGCACCTCTAGAAGGTCTTATATTTATGACTATGGGTAAATATGCGTTTTGTAAAAGAAAATTTGAAATACTGGTACAGAATTCGAAGGCTAGTCCCAAATAACAAACTACTGGTCAGAACTCTGACAACATAAAATTAATGGGATTGGTTTGACGACCCAAACTTAATGGGGTTGCTTTGAACCCCATAGGCATGGCATTCTGACAGGGATAGATTGCTTTAAGTTCTAATATAGTAAATGCATGAAAACAGCCATTACGTTTGCAACAATAGAATAGACTTTGAGCGAAGACAGTTCAACGCTAGAAGAGTTCTTAGTGATACAAACCTGAATAGTAGTGGGCCAAACTTTCTCTCTCTTGCTTCCTCCAAGAAATGACGCTACTACTATCATCTTCCACGAAATAAAGGAGTAAAAAGTAATCTAAACAATATTTTCCGTTGTCCATTTACTCTGTAATATAGCGTTGGGGTTAGAGGGATTACTGATAGACCACAAAACGCCAGAGACGAAACGAAAGCCGGT
The DNA here is from genome assembly GCA_963932145.1 of Acanthosepion lycidas. Taxonomy (NCBI): domain Eukaryota; kingdom Metazoa; phylum Mollusca; class Cephalopoda; order Sepiida; family Sepiidae; genus Acanthosepion; species Acanthosepion lycidas. The sequence goes on along the minus strand of OZ010580.1, from coordinate 46,045,045 downwards.
AAAAGTTCGGGATTTAAAGAATTTCATTGAAGAAGACAGTTTCGATAACACCTGTATGTAAGTGCTACGTGAAGTTGTTTTTTAATTATTTAATCCCAAACAAGGCAATGAAGCCACTAAGACGTAAGGGTTGCTGAGTGTTAGAGAAAAATCACTATTAACAATAAAAGAACAAGAAGACCGTAGATAACGATTTACATTGTATTTAAAGTATGGAAGATCAAAGTTAACTGAGAAGCTAGAAGCCAGAAGATAGTTCCACAATATCATAGGAGAAACTGTTGGCACAGAACTTACAGCTACGTCTAGCGATTTCAAGTGTCAAATGATGAGATCTATCTGCTAATCTAGTACTTCGTTTAAATTCATAAAATCTAAGTACTAGAGAGGAAAGTTAATCAGAACAATTAACATGAAAGTATTTATAGAAAAAGCTCAAGGAAGCTATTTTACACTAGTGGGAAAGTAACTAAAACCGAAATGCTGGGAAAAGACCAACAGCATTAACAGATTGCAAATTTGCCTTCTAGGTAAATTCGAAATGGTAGCTCATGTGTTGAGCAATATTAAGTTTACTTCTTTTTTTTATTTATAATGTAATTTTTAAAATAATTCTAATAATCTTTTGCGTTAGGTTTCAACTCTCTCAATTGATTTTACGCTGTTTTTGTAGAGACATAAAATTTTGCCTTTGATGTTTGCGCAAAGTGTAAAATATCAGTTTTTTTTTTTTTCACCTTGAAGGTTGTAACTTTTTCCAGCCAATTTGGACCCAAAACCGGCACTGAAAAATTATCTATCAAACAAAAAAAATTTCATTGAAATCGCATGAAAACTGTGGAAACGCATAAACAACATCCGATCACACGCACACGCACACGCACGCACACACACACACACACACACACACATACACACACATATACACATATTTTAGAGTTTTAGAGATTCATCTTTAACCGTTTCTAGTAAACTACCAAATTCAAAAGAAATTAGGCTTACAGACGCATCAATTTGAAATGCCGGTTCTCGTACGGTCAGCGAAGTTAAGGAAGGTCGAGCTTGGTCCGTATCTAGATAGGTGACCGAATAGAAATTCCAGGTGCTGTAAGCATGGATGTACTGGTGGTGTAATGGATACTGGCTCAGAATTGTTAATCGGAGAGCCGAGTTCCAATTTCAGTTATATTAACTTACCCGTAAATACCCTTGGAAAAAGATATGAACCTGTCTCTTCTCCCCTCAGCTATGAGCTAATTAGTAAGGCATGTATCACTAAATCATTACTATCCTCCCCATCCCGCAAAAACATAAAATTCTTACACTCTTAAATCATTTTTTGGCTTTGAATAACCTACAAACAAATAACATGGATTTCTGGGATGAAGGGTTATCGTTATTTACGCTATTTATATTCGGGATATTTTCCACATTTTTTTGTCGTTATCACAACGTTTCGGACGTTGTACCCTCCGGCCTTCCTCAGGTGTATATCGATCTGGATAACCTACATGGAATTCTTTGAAACTCTTATTTAATCTACGGTGATAGACTGTTTTTCTTCCACTGTCCATGTCTAGATATGTCGTGTAGTTCTTATTTTAAATATTGCTCAAATATTGCTCAAATATTGCTCGCCGTGTTTACAAGTACCCGCTGCCCGGGCCCATGGATTGATCTCACAATCACTATGTCACCAAATTCACAAACCAACGCTTCAATCCGTTTGGCTGTTGTTGTGATAATAACGACAAAAATGAGCCCGAATATAAATAACGTTCATTATTTACATTATTCGGTCTATTAGCCTCATCTTTGCCGCCATATTTATTACAACATTTCGGCCGTTGTACGCTTCGGTCTTCTTCAGGTGATTGGAATGTCGAACTGAACCCTTTATTTCGCTCACTGGGGTAGACTGTTCTAGTTACGCGTGCATGTTTAATGGATGTCAGTTATAGGTTATCTCCTGTTAATTTTCTCTCTGAAAGTTCTGCACTGCCTTAACCAGGTATTGAACTCACACTCTTTGAGTCTGTCACTGGATCTAACCAACGCCTTTATCTACTGTGCCATGTGTCCTCAAACATGGCACGTAGAACTAGAACAGTCTACCCCAGTGAGCGAAATAAAGGGTTCAGTTCGATATTCCAACCACCTGAAGAAAGCCGAAGTGTACAACGGCCGAAACGCTGTAATAAATATGGCGACAAAGATGGGGACAATAGTCTGAATAATGTAAATAATGTACATAATATCTCATCTCAGAAATATAGGTAAATATCGTTATTTTCAATACCAAACAACTTATTCTCATTAAACACAATATGTTATTAAAGACATTGACGTTGCTCTATTTGATGTATGAAGCAGTATTTGACTGAGTTTGTATTATTCTTTTAAAAAATAACGACAGTTAAAAAAGTGATACAATTTAATTCTTAAAACGAACTTAATTTTCTTTTCTCCCTCTCTTCATCCTGATGATGATTCACTTGTGTGAAAAACTTGAAACAACAAAACATGATTTTCGGCCACACACAACATTTGCGAAAGAATATTAATTTAGGTAAAATAGTTCATTAAATAGAAGATAACAAACATGCCTGTTGTATTTAACAATACATGCTTAAAAGAACAGCTGCTGTCCCAATATACATAAGTTAATGTTATTTTTTAAGCATTTCACTGCAAGAAAGGCGATATTGTCACTAAGACGCAAGCGGTCCCCTGGAGTGGAAGAGAATGAAAAGGTATAAGCGAAGAAAAAAGGAGAATAAAAAGAAAAGAATTCAGGAAGGCCGAAGATTAACGTTTCATTTAAATTTTTTAAATTGTAGGTGGCAGCGAAAAATGGAAAGAGAGAAGTTCGAGATAAGAAACTATTAGAATATGACTTACCATTACATTGAGTTGAATTATGATTCTTCCCTCATAATCTTTAAGAAATCGCTAAAACCTGCCAAAACCTCCAAGAGAGTAAAATCATTACATTAATTTGTTACATGTTAAATAACATTAAAAAAAGAGACCAAATTGCTAATCTGGTTTGAACACTTAAACTCATGCAGTCGAGACACCAAGAACAAATATGTATTTCTGTAAAAATAGAAAACAAAATCGCAGAAAGTCAAAAGCATGAAAGGCTGCTAATAATATTAGGTTGGTGCAAAAATAATGACGTAATAATGTCGTTTTTTGACGTATTTTTTAACGTCAAAAAACGACATTATTACGTCATTATTTTTGCACCAACCTAATATTTTCTGTATTCATTAATAGCCACAATCACTGACCCAAACAAAGTATAATATTCCTTACACTAAAACAACACTTTCTTATTTACCATTCTTACAACAGTCACCATAATCCCACATGTATCTGAAGTTCTAACAAGTTCCCGTATGTAGAAATTGTACCAAAGAGAGGAGCTTATTAGAACAACTGCCATAAAAAATATTTATAGAAATAAAGACAAGACAGAGGGAAGGCACATCACGGCCGTGGGAAAGTGACTGAACTCGAGATGCCAGTTGAGGACCAATAACATTGCAGACCTTTCTTTCGATTTCGATTTTTTATATCTCGAGATATATAGCCGAATTACCAGACCAGATATGTCAGCAATATTCAATGCACGGAGAAATAGTAGATTTAAAAATATGAAAGATGGATTCTAACGAGAATTTGGCAATACACAGTGAACGAAGCGGCAAAAAAGGATTTTACTCTCTTGGATGTTTTGGCAGGTTTTAGTGATTATGATGGAAGAACCATAATTCATCTCAACTTAAAATATATGGTACTACCTTCACTTGATCTTTACAACAAAGATATTCTCCACTTATTTATCAATATGAATAGTAGTTATGATTTTAATGTGCGCGTAGTGGATCGCTGAACCGAGTTCAATTCTTACCAAGACCATTGCTTGCCCTTAGAAAATATATAAATCCATTTCTCCCCGCCCCCTCAGCTATAGATTAAATAGTATGAATATTTAATCAGGGTAGGATAGTCTTGATTGCCAACCGGTTATTGAAGAAGGCCATCTCTGAATTCAAAACCAACACGGAGTGATTTTGTTAACGAAGTCATGTGCCATCCGTGATACACACTTAGGCGATCACGTCTCTGTCAATTTGTAACTGACTAGGCAGGGCACCTCGGCATGGTGTAATGGCTAACAAGCTTGTCTCGCTACAACCAATTACGATTGAGTACTGACCTTGATCCTCAGTGGGTGCCCCATATTTTCGGCCTTGTGCCACATCTAAGCTTCGCTTAGAAAATCATTTTGGGCACCTGGAAGTGGCGTAATGGTTAGCAAGCTTGTCTCGCTAGAAACAATTACAATTGAGTACTGAGTTCCATCCTCAGTGGTTGCTTGGAAAATCACAATAACTGACTAGGCAGCAGATTTTTAGGTTCCCGTTGCTTTCTGATGTAGACTCTTTGTCAATCAAGGTTATAGAACCCAGTCTGTCCTTTTGTTCAGCCCATGAGGAAGAAAAGGTGGATTCATACCTTTCCTAAGTGTAATTGTGTATAAGTGAAATTAAGGAACCCGACAGGAATTCGAACTCGGTTCTTCAATTTCTCATTTCGAGCCGTTATCCATTACACAACATTACACTTGGTAATTGCGCTGTAATAATAATAATAATAATAATAATAATAACCACAAACAAAAAAGTGCCTTCTTTTTGATATGGCAGCCCCTGCAGACTGCAATGCATCTTTGAATATATTCAAAAAGCTGTCAAAATACAAGGACCTTCAAATAGAAATCTCAAAAATGTGGCATATGGGAACATCAACAATCCCTGTTGTAGTTGGAGCTCTAGGACTGGTTGGAAAAGATTCCAGTAGACTAATCGAAGGGATTCCTGGAAGTCCATGCCTCAAAGAGATACAAAAAATAGTTCTGACAAGTACACCCCACACTTTACGAAAGGCTTTATCTATGTAATTCTTGTCAGTGGAAAGTGTCATGATGCCAGTTCTAACCTTAGGTCCCTGGGCGGGACCCGGGAAGAAATGTGTAAACGCCAGAAATCAAAGAAAATAAAAATAATAATAACAACAACATCGAGCATAAGCCAGAACCACAATGCTCCAATTGTCACCTTATAGTCCAGAGGGTGTCCATAGGTTCAAAAAAAGAATTATAACGTAAGTCCTTCATTCTATCATTAGAATTTTAAAACTTCATTTTATTTTACGGTGTAATGAACAAAAAAACATCAAAAAAACAACACTTTATCCTTAACGTAGACTTCCTAGCGCTTTATGGACTTTTCTTACAAAGTTTTATTTTAGTTACATAATTTATAATTTGAATATTTTCCAAAAACCTTTCCAAGTAGTTTGTATACATCCTAGCTAACAGTAGAAAATATTAGCGTTTGCTAAGAAAAAAATAATGACAGAAATCCATCTCGTGCTGGTGGATAACGTAAGATTTCTTCACTACGCATGCGTAATACAAACGGAACCCTTTTGCTACACCTGCGTGAATAAAATAAAAAAATTCATATAAAATATAATTCAACTTAGTTTTTAAAAATTAATTTTCGAGATTTTTGTTTCCCACATTTTTTTTTAAGACTGGAAGGATTTTAAAGACAAAATACAAGAACTGGGCAGAATTTTATAGTTTCTAAAAAAAATAAATAAATAAATAAATAAATAAATTAAAAGAGATAAAAGGTATATATATTTTTTTCAAAATAATCATTAAAGTGTCAAACAAATTTAATAGCCCTAGGGCAGAAGATGACACGAGTAGAAATAAACAAAATAAAAAACAATAAAAACAAAGTAAAAATAAACTAAGAAATAAAAATGAAGGGAAAGAAAGAAGGAAAAATGAGAAAAAAAACACACACACACACACAAAAACAAACAAAAAATACAAAAAATAAAAAAAACCCAAAAAAGCGTTAAAATGAATAAATGACCTGATCTTGCGGAGGAGGGTACAACGTCATTGCATAGAATTTCTCTCCTGAAAATAAATAAATGAAAAAAATAAAAAAATAAAAACCAGAAAAAAAAGAATAAAAAAGGGAGAGAAACAATTTAAAATGCTTAAAAAATATATATAAACAAAATTGGATATAAAAAAAAAATATAAAAGATGTCAATAAAAATAAAGAAAATATTTGTAGGGGAAGAAGGGATATCGCCAGTTCATGGAACAGCTCTTGTCAATTGTGATCTCTCTCAAGAGAACTGTGTAAATCTCGCGGAATGCTGTAATTTTTCTCTTTTTTTTTTTTTTTTTCGTATTCTAAACCTCGAAATTACAGACGAAATCGAGTCACGTGACAGATGCGTCCATCTTCCTTTTTACAATGACACTCACCGCTTTCTCTCAAACCCTTCTTTCAGCCGCTGTCAATCTGTTCCCATTTCCGCAACCTTAACCAACACCGTTCAAACAATATACGATCGTTCTATGATCATGGCAATTTAAAACAACGCTGATGCCGGAGACCAAACCTCCAATTAACCCGGCGACAACCCTAACGATTTTCTTTATTTTTTTTGTGTTCCACATCTTGCATTGTGTTGTTTAAACTATGACGTGGTGATAATATTCTCAAAATGAGCTTACTTATTTGTTAAATTGAACGTGGAATGCGCCCTTCGTCTGTGCCAGATTTTAGATGCAGCACTTTCTGCAGTAGAATATCTATCTATCTATCTATCTAGCTAGCTAGCTAGCTAGCTAGCTAAATCAGTTCCCCTTTCACTCTATATCACACATAATGTTATATATTTACGGCAAATATCTTTTTATATAAATATAGAATATAGTTTTTAAAATAAAATACATGCTCAGCCTTTTTTTGGATCCAAATAGATATGTCTGATCAAATAAATTACAAATATTATGTTTGTTTATTTTTAGCATAATCCTTTCATATTCGCGAATATTTTTCCGTGTATTACAATCAAATGAGATAAGAAATGCACTGTAACAGTGAAAATAACTTTTACTTCCCAAGTACTTTCCATCTCTTTCTCTGATCATCATCAGGGTTGCAACTATAGATATCTATGTATGTATCTATATAGCTAAGTTTGATCAACTTTCTATCTCTCCTCAAGTCTAGTCATATTTTTAGCTATCATTCTAAATTTGATCAATATCTATCTAAAGACATACATATATCAATTTTCTTTGTATAAGTATGGTTGGTATATTTTTAAAAATATTCTACATTTAATCTTTCTATGTCTTTCTCTTCTTCTCTGTCTGTCTGTCTCTCTCTCTATATATATATAGCGAAAGAGAGACAGACAGAGATCAGGTGTTCTGGCGTAATGCTGTGCCTTCGAGAGGCATGGCGGAGTAATGATAACGTCTCGGATTGGGGAGTCGGAGATCCTAGTTCGAATTCCAAATGGATCCATTACATGTTTATATCATCTTTATTGAACTCTTTTACATTTTTTTATATCCTTATGTGTTAATACCATTGGTAAATATATCAATGTCCTTCTTCTTTCCCCCAACTATGGATTCTATAGCCTTGGGTGGCCTAGGAGAAGGAAAAACTCAGAATTCAAAACCGGCCTGGAGAGGGTTGGAATCTGTCAGGCTGTCTTGTCAGGCGATCATGTATCTTTCGATACATGACTGACGAGGCAGATTTTTTCCCGCATTAGGTCGCCATTTCTTTCTGCGTTAACCATCCAAGATTACAGAAGCCGGTCTGTCCTGCTATTTACCCATACGTGGCAGGTATTAGCACGTAAGTGAATGCAATGAATTCGACTGGAATTCGAACTCGGCTCTCCGATTTCTCAACCCGTCTTATCCATTATTCCACCGTGCGTCTACGACCCACCGGGATTAAAAAAAGAAATAATTTAGGCATAGAGCAGTATCGGTTACTGTTTAGGTTGGTATCTACCTTTTGCTTCTTTTTTCTTAGTTTGTTTATTTCCTATTCTTTTATATGTTTTGTTGATCTCTGCTGTTAGGAAATTTTCTTTATCTTTTCTGATGATTGTATCAGACAATTTCGGGACGAAGCCTGAAAGAAAGGGCTCAATTATTCCAGTTAATAATTTCATGTGTCATTTAAATCTGTCGGCAAACCCTTCGAAAAAGTTGAATTGGGAACATATACGCGACAATCACAGCTAGGGACAAAGTTCACAGTAACGCTATATAAACTTAGATTTTTCGTATGGATATGATATTAAGTTGGTTCAAAAATAATGACGTACTAATGTCGTTTTTTGACGTTAAAAAATACTTCAAAAAACGACATTATTACGTCATTATTTTTGCACCAACTTAATAGATTTCATAACCCATTCTAGTCACGTGAGAAAGCACATGTTTGACAGTGACAGTCTCATGACCGAGTTTAAGATTCTACTGGTGGCAGGTTGCGGAATAAGTTGATTATCTTGAACCAGCACTGGACCAGCCTGGGAACGCGTGTGCCAGTCAGAAACTTGAGTCGGACCTTAAATCGTATGCAATAACGTCATGATGAAATATTTCAATGTTCTCGACAGCAGATTTGCCAGAATTTGATACAAAGAGATTGCTCAAATGTGACAAGCGTCGTAAAGATCACAGAACCGAACCAAGAAAACATTCCAAAACACCGTGGAATGATTGACTCTTAGTAGACAGCGCGAACTGTACTGATAAACTGCGCGTGCATTTCCGCTGATTATCTATCTATCTATCTATCTATCTATCTATCTATCTATATATCTATCTCACCCATTCTGTTCATCTCTATCTCTCTGTGTCTCTGTGTCTCTCTCTCACTCACTCACTCACTCACTCACTCACTCTCTCTCTCTCTCTCTCTCTCTCTCTCTATACATACATATATATATATATGTATATATATCACTCTATGTTTTTAGTCAGTACCCTTTCTGGGACAAAGAGAAACCTTTTTTACACATCTGAAGAAGGCTGTAAAGCTGATCGCCCGAAACATTACGGTAACAACAAAATGAATATTGCTAATGCAGATTGTAAGTCACAAGATCTTTTACAGTCGAATGCGTGTTGAAGAAAAAAAGAAAACTTCTAAAGAAAAAATATCGTCTTTTTGAAAATACTTTCAAAAGATTAAAATAATTATTTTCATCATTTTTATGTTGATCGCTATTTATTTAAACAGCTAATAACGTCTGTTAGATTAAAATCTAACAGGAGGTGCTGAATATATTTCATTTCCAACACATTTCCCAAATTCTGACTCAGTGACCAAATATAACATTTATTTTTTGTCGCGCAGATAATTTTTCAGCACCTCCTCATATGTCTGATTTCCGATTACTTACTTTTTCTATTTAACTTCCACATTTCATACTAATTGTTTCTATCTTGGTATGTCACAGTAGCAGCTGGAATCGAGATAATGAAGCCTCCGTTTAAAACCAGAATCTTGCATATTTATTCTCAAGGTAAAGTAAACCTTCTTGGCGTAACATAGACATTAACCTCACCATTTGGTTCTCTGTTAGACTAAGATAATTTTAGTAAAAATCTAATTTTTATTATGAATACGATTTTAGTTTTGTCGTGTTTAAAACATATCTGATGGATTCTGGCAACAACACAATCACACGAGATTTCTTTAAAAATTCGATAATTTTCAGAAGATTCATATCGAATTAATCAATAAAATCTTTGGCATTGCCTTAATCCCGAGATGTTTTTACACACCAACAAAATGTGTGTAAAATTATAAAGAAAAAAGAAAACAAGGTGAAGGAGTAAAAGAAAGAAAAACAAAAAAAAAAGCAAAATGGAGAAATGAAGAAAAAGACGGAAACGAGAAGAAAATAACGGAGAAAAAGAAAATATGAAAAAGAAGAAAAAAAGAAAAATGAACAAGAAAAAGAAAAGTAAAACAAAAATAAAAGAAAAGGAAAAAGAAGGAAAAGAAAGAAAGAAAAAGAATGGAAAAAATAATGTGAAAAAAGGAGAAAAAGAAAAAGCAGGAGAAGGATTAAAAGAAAAAGAAGAAAAAGTAAAAGAAAAACAAAAGAGAAGGAAAAAGAAAAAAGAAACAACGAAAAAACTGAAAAAAAAGAAGAAAACGAAGAAAAATAAAAAAACAAAGAAAAGAAAAAGTAAAACACAAATTAAGAAAAAAAGTATGGAAAAAGAAAAATGAAAAGAAGAAGAAAAGAAAAGAAAACTAGAACAAAAAAGAGTAAAAGAAAAAAGACGAAAAAGGTAACAATCAAGACTAAAGAAAATCGAAAAGAAAAAAAAAGAAAATATTAAACAGAGAAAAAAGAGGAAAACCGTAAAATAAAAAGGATGTAAACAAAAAAAAAAAAAATTAAATAAAGATGACAAGAAGACGTGGATAAAGAAAAAAGAAAAAAGCAGAAAACGAATAAAGTGACAAATATAGAGAAGAGAAAAAAATACTACGAAGAGGAAAAAAGACAAAGAAGATGAACACGAAGGGAAAGTAGAAGAGAAAGAAGAAAAAGAGCAAGAGGGAGAAAGAGAACCAGACATGAATGCAAAAGAATTTATTGCAGAATAAATCAACTTGCTTAACAATTAAATCTTACGAACATTTTCTCAAAGACGCTGATATGCAGGCTCCTTCGGAAACAAATTAAAATGATAAATTGCGCAGAAGCAATGTCATGTTTACGCTTTCTATTTATGTTTAATTAAAACCCTAGTTTAAAAAAACCCTGAAATTCTTGAAACAGCTTGGTGTAATTTAAGAGTGTTTAAATGCGCCGCTACAAAAAAAAAAAAAAAAAAGAACTTATGTCAATAACATTGAACAATGTCTGATATGATTGAAACCGTGATAACAAATAAAACTCGTCTTGGTAATTCTATTGTTCAGCAAAATAAACTAAGTAAAGAATACTTTCAAAATGTGATGGTAATAAAAAAAAATGACGAGAGAAAAATGAATTTGGAAGAGAAAATAGCTATGAATGGCAAATAGCAGACGAAAATTAATTTTTAAAAATCGACCACAGTATTACCCTACATAAAGCAGTTCAAGTCGTTGTTCTTTTCAAATCTGTAGAATTGTTTTAAAAAAATTACCTTTTTAGATTAACAGTAACTTTTACGAAGTTCCAAAGTAAATGTTTATAGATAGTAAGACGTATTTGCTCGATAATGAAAAACTGTTATCGCAGCTAAAAGAAGAATCGACGGATCGACTTTATATTCCTGGTTAATCTGATACTTTCACTTTCACTTTCGCTTTTACTCAAATATATCATTGTCACTTTCTTTTCTCCAGGTTTAAATAGCAAGGTAAACGTAGCTCTCTCCTCTTGCGTCGCCACCAGTCTGAAACGACGACTTTGACAATAAAGCCGTGGAGATGGCAACGTTCACATTTTGCACAAATACTCTTGGAAAGGTATGGATTCATCTGTTCTCCGATCCTCAGTAACCTGGGCTCTCCTATATCCGAGTAATAACCAGTCTAGAAGAGGGAAAACCTCGAATTCATAATCGTCGGGAGCGCAACGGGAAATAATTCCGTCTGATCTCACCTGCTTTAATCAGTTCAGCCATAGAAGGAGAAATGCATTGAAACATGCTGGGCTGTGAGGACTTCGGTGTCTAAGCTGTCTAAAGCAAGACGGATCAGACGGTGGCTTTCTTTACAAACGGGAATCACATACTCTCGAATGCACAGGCCGCTAGATGCAATTTATGTTGTTTACAAAAAACAGAATGTTTACTCAAACATTTGTCTCCACTAAAATATGATGTTTAAATTAATAATAATAATAATAATGATGATAATAATAACAATAAGAACAACAACAACAATATAATAATAATAATAATAACAATAATAAAATCAATAATAATAATAATAAAGGAAATTTATACTTATTGACATACGAATACCATCTGAGATAAACACCTACATGAAAATTGTCGAGAAATTGTCCAAATACAAGGACCTGAAGGTCGAGATTAACAGGATTGTGGGGGACGAAGATTGAGACTGTACCAATAATAATCGGAGCTCCCGTGAGAAAAGGAATGGACAGTTTTACTAACAGTGTCTCAGGTAACATCAACATACAAGGTGCCCAGAAGATCGCCCAATTAGGAATATTAAATATACTAAAAAAAGTGCTATCAATTAAATGAAAATTCTCCTATAGGGTCTAAGGACCATAGTTTGGACCCGACTTTACAGGATACAAAGCAGGAAACTTGACATACACAAATAATAATAATAATAATAATAATAATAATAATAATAATAATAATAATAATGAGAAGAAGAAGAAGAAGAAGAAGAAGAAGAAGAAGAAGAAGAAGAAGAAGAAGAAGAGGAGGAGGGGGAGGAAGAAAATGAGGTGTATGCCTACTGAAATAGCAGAACTATCTGAGAGAATCCAAGGGATATGGGGAATGGAGACTGGGGCTATATCAATAGTAATCAGACCTCTGGGACTCGTGAGAAAAGGAATGGATAAATTTACTAACAGTGTCCCAGGTAACATCAACATAGAATTTTCCCAAATTATCGTCCTACTAGAAACATCCCATATACTAAGAAAAATGCCATCAATCAAATGACAATATAGAACCCAAGGGCCAGGTATTTGACCAGGCTCTACAGGATACAAAGTAGGAAACATAACATACACAATTAACAATAAGGGGAGAGATATATGATAAAGGGGAAAAATTATTGTGAGATGCATTTCGTCCTTTTGAACATTATCGGATTTGTTTATGTTGATTCAACTACACATGCGAACGAACGAGCGAGCGAGCGAGCGAGCGACGCTGTGAATTTAAAATTTAAAGATGTTTTCTTTTTATATAATAATATCTGGCTGATTTCATTTATATCCATCTTGCACAGTGCAGACGCAATCAACATAAACATACACTTAGCCAAATTAAGTCCTTAAGGATGAAAAGTGTCACACGAAAACTTTTTCCAATTTGTCAGACATCTTTTCCGGAAAATTGTTATATATATATATAAATTTATACATTTTTATACCCCCATATAATATATATATATATTAGGGTAAGCGTAACGTAGGCCGCCTTTGATTACACTACAAGGATAAACTTAAAAACAATTTAATTGCTGCAAACATCCCTATAGAGGAGTACAAACTTGCTGTTGAATACCGAACAAACTGGAGAAACACCTTTTACCGAGTTATAACTAACTTTGAAAAGAATCGGCTCAATCATCTGAAAGAATTAAGAATTGGCACTAAATCTCGGGCTAATACATCAGTCTATATGACGGTTAATCCTTCAGTATGCCCTTCGCGTGGATTTGTTAGCAAATCACGTGCAGGATTGTTGTCACATAAGAAACACAAGCATAAAAACTGAACTGAAAGACACTTATAGAGAGTCCATCATATATATATATATATATCGACACAACCGAGCTTACGCTCTGAATAACTAGCTAAAAACACGCATACAATAAAATAAATTTTAAAATCCATAGCCCATATACATAGTTTTAATACCCTACAAAAAATGATAACTCTTTATGAAGTCGTCAAATAACAAACGTTACGGCCTTTTTATATACAAAAATTCCTTTCATAAAGAGATATAATAAAAGAATAAAATAAAAATAAATAATTAAATCTCCGTAGACGCTCAAGCCTGACTATGCGAAAACTTCCTCCGTCGTAAATTTAGCCATCCCCACCTTACCGTGACCCGGCATCTATGAAAGTAACTCTATACTGATACAAATTATTAACACCCCACCCCTGCCTGTTCTAAACAATCCTGGATGTTACCTTGGAAATTTTTGATTTCAATTCTGACTATACTATTAAAACTCGTAGATTTCAGAAATAAGTCATTCCCCAAAAAATTTCGCTTGAAGATGGAACAGAGCCTACTTTAACTCAAGTTAATTCAAATATTATTTTGAAGTTTTCGGCTCTTGTTTTGAAACATGAGACCTCTTATGTAGCGAGTTGGAATCATATTTTTAAATAAATAATTATATTTATGCTCTACTTTCGTATCGAGCACTATTTTTTTTAAAAAATAATAACAAAAATACTAAGAAACTTTGGATTATTTACCAAACCAATTTCTTTCCTATTTTCTACAATATTTTCACACACACACACACACACACACACACACACACACACACACACATATATATATATATATATATATATATATATATATATATATATATAAATACCCGAACAGCACAATGCTTACTTAAGCACTTAACTTAATCATTTAAACAGAGGCAAGTGAAAAAGCAGCAAAGAGGGTTTATGAGTGTGAAAGAATACAAGAAAAAGAAAAAGATTATTAAATAACGAGAATAATAAAAGAAAAGAAATTAAGACAATATAACGATAGATATTCCATTTAAATTTTTGAAGATTTGGAACTTAAATGGAAAGTAAAAAAACCGGAAGAGAGTTTGACAAGCAAGAACTGCGAGAACCGAAAATCTTTATATATATATATATATATATATATATATGTATATATATGTGTGTGTGTGTGTGCGTGTGTGTGTGCGTGCGCACACGCATAAACTAAATAACAACATATTAGCAACTATATGCGTGTGATACAGATCAGCAAATAAATATTTAATTTAAGGTATAAAAAGTGCTCGTTGTAGTTAATCAAAGCTATAAACTTATATTTACCATTTTTACCTGATGAATTGGTAACCAAGAACTTTGAGTTGCAGTACAAACGTAGGTATATATATATATATATATATATATATATATATATATATATATATTATCCACAGACAGATTGTTTCGCTGTATCATAGCTCTTCAGTGTCGCTAGACGTTCGGTGGCCTCTAGCTAAGATCAAAACCCGGCTGAAATGATGTCAGTCTACCACTAAGCCATCGCCGCACAGCAGGGATGAAGGTGAATTTTAGCGTATTTACTTTTAGATACACAGTGACTGAGAGGACACGTTTCGCTTTACCGAAGAGTCTTGCTATAATAGCCGCTGATTACACTTCCTCCCCGAGAGAGCTCAACCGAAATAAATTTTTCAGCAACGAATAGTTGTTGTTACTTTCGTAATGCTCGTTGTAGTAGAGACTTTGTAATCGCAGATACAGCTATAGTAACGCAGTTGAACAATACTGGTGTCAAATGACTTCGAATAGCACTCCCACTAACAGTACTTGATCGATAATACTCGCTCTAATAGTAATCCATATAGTGATCCGAATAGAGAAATAATATAGTGAATAGAGTAGAGAATAACGGTCCGTATAGTAATAGATGATAGAATAGAAATGGCGATCAATTAGACGTCACGTTAACTCCCATATATACGTTTCCTTTGTGGTCACGTGGATTAATTAATTCAACAATGGGATCGCCTGTATTTGCTCACTTGCAAACTGAAACTCTCGGTAGCGACATTTTATTTCTATATAACAATGTATCAATGCGATATTAAGAGAAAAGACATTTAAGGCAAGCAAAATGCTGAAATTAGCATGTATCAGCTGAGAGAAACACTTTTACTCATATTAATCCTATCTCTCTCTCTCTCTCTATATATATATATATATAAGTGCGCAGGTATGCAGAAAATAGAAAAGAACACGTTGGGTGCATAATCCGGAGTTCCTTAGTATTTTTGTTTTTATTTTTAAGAAGACAGTGCTCCATACAGGAATCATATTTAATATATATATATATATATATATATATATTTGAAGAAATATGCTCCCAAGGTGTGCTATATTTAATGAAAAAAGTGCTCAATATCAGAGATAAAGCGTGTGTAAATATAAAAGTGAACATTGAAGTCAATACTTGGAGGCGACTTACTTTTTCATGCTAGACGCAATCATCAGGCCACGAGTGTTGTTTTTTTTTCTTGGCTATTTATATATTACGGGTCAGTGGTGCATTATAGGTAGTCTATTTTGGCGGTTATTTTGTCGGAAGTCGTTTATTTGTTTATTCATTTGGGTTAGATTATTTTGCTTTTTTTATTTATTTTTATTTTTTATTCTTATTTCTTATCTTATATATTTATTTTTATTTTAATCGGTGTTTTATTAACGTAGTAAATATCTGTTTTTATTGTTTATTTAATAGTTTCGTTTTGGTTTGGGAATATAAAGCTATTTATGCAATTTTCAGGTTGATTGCTGTAGCTTCTTCTAACTGTTATTTTGGTGGGACAAGTTTTTAATTTGTTTATTACTTCATTTATTTATTTGGATTGATTATCTTTACTTGTTTTTCTAACGATTAATTTATCGGGATCGGTTTGCTAGTTTGTTTATTTATTTGGATTAATTTAGATTAATTTATTTCACTTGTTTTTATTATTTATTTATTATAGTGTATATATTTATTTACTCTTTCGGCTTTCGATTTTTAAGTAACATAGTATTTTTTTATCGTTATATAACAAGTATAGCTATGTTTTTCTCCAATTTTTGGTTTGATTTTATAGTCTAATATTTTAATCATAATGGTTTGTTAATTTGTTTATTACACTTTAGGGGAGAGACTCCCGCGTCGGTCAATTCCCTGAACATTTCATCTCTTCAAGTTAAATATCATTTGCTAGCTATTATATATTGTAAGTATTCTCATCCTCTTCATTTCTTATCATCAACTCTTCCATCCGTATCACACTTTCTTCATCATTATCATTTTGATTCTAACCTTCTATCTTGGGTGACCTTTAGTGAAAAAAAATTATTGGCGAGCTTTGATCAGACCGAGAAACCCTTGTGAAAAATTTTTCAGAATTTTAAGAATTGGGTAACTATACATGAATCGAAGCGAAACAAAACGACAACATTATTAAAAGCAACTTGATACAGGAATTTTTTTTACAAGGGGATACAAAAGTAGGTATACAATAATGAAAAACAAAACGAATTATTGATTATACAAATATATCAATAATAAGCATAATAATAAACATATCAATAATAAGCAATAATAAAATATCAATAATAAATACATCAATAATAAGCATAATAATAAACGTCAATAATAAACATAATAATAAACATTAATAATAAACATATCAATAATAAACATAATAAACATATCAATAATAAGCATAATAATAAACATAATAATACACATCAATAATAAACATAATAATAAACATCAATAATAAACATAATAATAAACATAAATATAAACACCTCAATAATAAACATAATAATAAACATAATAAAATATCAATAATAAACATATCAATAATAAGCATAATATAAACGTCAATAATACACATAATAAACATTAATAATAAACATAATAAAATATCAATAATAAACATATCAATAAGCATAATAATTAACATAATAATAAACATCAATAATAAACATAATAATAAACATCTCAATAATAAACATAATAATAAACATATCAATAATAAACATATCAATAATAACACATCAATAATAAACATAACAATAATAAACATCAATTCCTCAAATATTCAAGCTGTTTGCCTCCCGCCGGCATATACACACGACTTTAGTCTTACTGTATACATACTTTTGCATCCCCTTCTATTAGTATTCATTTCATCTCCACTGAATTACGTCTTGTCCGAAAACTAAACTAGAAAAGATAATATTGGAATGTATTTAAACATGTTTTTATTTTTAACTTCTCGATCTAATTGAGTTTTTTTTACGGTTTAGAAACTCTTTTCTGTTGTAAAAACGAGGCAAAAGGCGAAACATTTTGGATTGTAAAATCAATTACTTATTTTTGCAAATTAATACAGTATTAACAATTTTAAATATAATAATGATTTTTCAAGTTCTACTATTTACCCCATATTTGCGGGAAGAAATAAATTCATACCTTGCCCAAAGGTATTTGAGCGTAAGTGGACGTAACGAACATGACTGGAATTCGAACTCGTTACTCCGTTTTCTCATTCTGAGTCGTCATCCATTACACCACCCGCCCATTCACATTAATTTCACAAGAGCTACGGTACGTTTTTAAAACTTATGTTATATTCTGTATGTATATTTCGAGGATCCTAGCTCTTTTTATTTTTTTAAATTGTTGATGGCAAGGATCTCTTCTACCTTGCCTTATGAAACACAATTAACAACTGATGGTCATCTAATTCTGGGCTGGACTTCAAAGAACAAATCAATACTGATAAAACGCTTAAACATTTTTTTGCTCAGTATGGTGGTCAGGTGTTTGTTTCATTTCCTCCCACATCCAAATACTGTCAGCAGCTTCAGTGGATCTAAAGCCTAGTTTGAAATCGTGTCTTAAAATTGCAGGTGTCTTAAATCAGATTTGCCCAGTATGGTCAGGTGTTTCATTTGTCCCACGTCTCGAATTCCATCAGGAGCTTCAGTGGATTTGAAGTCCAGTTTGAAATCATGTGTCAAAATTGCATTCATTATTTGTATCAGCCATTGTAACACCAGAAATGAAAGGTACGGACACTATAGTGTCGATAATAATACAACGTGTAGGCATCCTCGTCCCAAATACTGTCAGCAGCTTCAGTGAATCTAAAGCCCATTTTTAAATCGTGTCTTAAAATTGCAGGAATCTTAAACCAGTTTTGCCCAGTATGGTGATCTAATTGTCCATTTTCTTCCACGTCCCAAATACTGTCAGCAGCTTCAGTGAATCTAAAGCCCATTTTTAAATCGTGTCTTAAAATTGCAGGAATCTTAAACCAGTTTTGCCCAGTATGGTGATCTAATTGTCCATTTTCTTCCACGTCCCAAATACTGTCAGCAGCTTCAGTGAATCTAAAGCCCATTTTTAAATCGTGTCTTAAAATTGCAGGAATCTTAAACCAGTTTTGCCCAGTATGGTGATCTAATTGTCCATTTTCTTCCACGTCCCAAATACTGTCAGCAGCTTCAGTGAATCTAAAGCCCATTTTTAAATCGTGTCTTAAAATTGCAAGAATCTTAAACCAATTTTTCCCAGTATGGTCAGGCGTTTCATTTTGTCCCACGTCCCGAATTTCATCAGCGGCTTCAGTGGATTTGAAGTCCAGTTTGAAATCATGTCTCAAAGTTGCATTCATTATTTGTATCAGCCATTGTAACACCAGAAATGAAAGGTACGGACTCTATAGTGTCGATAATAATACAACGTGTAGGCATCCACCAATTTTAAAAGATTATGAAGTGTGGCTAGCTACTTCCTGTTGCAGGTTCTTGCTCAGACACATTTGATTTTTTCAGAATCAACAAAGTCAACCTGTGGTTTATACAGCAAATATGCTTAGCCTGGTTTTTGTGAGAGAGTGTGCATCTCTAAGGATCAATAGTTGACTCAGTACCCTAGAACCATCAGTCACAGTGACTTATGACTTTGTGCTAGCTCGACCATCGACGACATTACCTTTAACAAATTTCACCCACAAGTCTTGGGTCAACTCATGGTATAGTCTACATGATAACCAGCGTTGGGATAGTCTTTCTAGGCTCTTATTATCAAGATGTCACCTCTTTGATGTATAGACCTTAGTGAGAATCGAACCCGGGTATTATTCTATGAATGCTAACGTTCTAACCACTTAAAGAAGCGATATAATGATGTAATAATAACATTATGACAGAAGTTGAGTTACTGATAGCCTTTAGATTCGTATATGAAATGATTTTTCGAGTAAAGCTCTCTAAAAAGAACGGAAATATATTTGATACATATTAATAGTTATTACGACAATGGTAATGAATGTTTAAATTTAAGCTTTCGAAATGTTTAGAGTCAGCTCGTCGATCATGCCTAATAGCAAATGACAAAAATTCTTTTTCAGGTTTTAGATCAACAGTTTGTGAGGATTTGACGTTCAAAGATAAGACAATTTATTGAAGCCGTTCCCGTTTTAAACGACGGTACGCCAGCACCAATTATTTGTGACTTGGATCACGTTTAGTACAAAGCTGACAGAATTATCAGTCGACAGACTTGAAATAGGCGTCTATTTTAAAAAAGAAATATGGCGTCAGTCGCTTTGTGGCACAAAATGGTAGGGTGAGAAGGAAAATAATTATGGAAAATAATGATAAAATTGCGAGTTTAGTGGCAGTATCGAAGAGAGATTTATAAAAAAAAAATGAGAGCGAGTTAATAAAAGAGTCGTACAAAAAATTAAAGAAGAAAAGAGAAAAGAATAAAAGGGAAGTGGGGGGAGAGACTATGGGGAAATGGTAATGGGAAGAGGTTACAGAAAGAGCATAAAGAGAGAGAGGAAGTAAAGAAAGGGGAGGAATGGAAGATCGGACAAATATATAGATGAAGAAAGAAAGTTAATACAAAGGAGAAAGAGAGAAAGAGCGAGAGAGGAGGGATGGACAAAGAGAAGTAAGTCAAAATGAAAGCGAGAAATATTAGGTTGGTGCAAAAATAATGACGCAATAATGTCGTTTTTTTTTACTTTAAAAATACGTCAAAAAACGACATTATTACGTCATTATTTTTGCACCAACCTAATAGATGTAAGACTGAAAAAAAAAAGAGAAATTGAATTTTAGGAGAAAGTGATAGAAGTGGGAGAACGGGATGCATGGGAGAAAAAAAGGACTGAAAGCAATAATAGATAGTGGTAAATTTTACTCGATCGCAAGGAGAAAAGGGCTCTATATCAGAGACAAATCATTGATAGATTTAGACAGCGCAGACATAGGAATCAACACAGCTCGGTGAATGTATGTTTCACGTCTTACTTCACACAATGTATCAGTAATCCATTAGCGGATTCTATTTTTACTCTTTTTTTAGTGTTAAATTTATACATTTGAAGCATTTCTCATTCTCTCTCTCTCTCTCTCTCTCATATATATGGAGGCACGTTCTGGAGTAATGGATAACGTAATGAATTGCGGAATCGGAGAGCCGAGTTCGAATACTAATCGAGTTCATTACATTCACTTACGGGTTTGGGAAAGGTATGAATCCATCTCTTCTCAACCAGTTATAGGTAAATAGCAAGGCAGACCGGATCCTATAGACTTGGATTGCGACCGGCCTAAGAGAAAGACAATTCTAAATTCCTTATGTTATAATGTGTACCAGTTCTCTATATCCGGCTCTTCCAAAAAGTGTGGTTGATTCTGCACAAACCTTTACCACTATAAGCAAATGATTTGTGCGGGTAGTCTGTCTGTTGGTTCAAAGAAATGAACTGATTGACCATCATACGTCGAAAGCGAGTCCAGTATATATCTTCCCCAAGCCTTCTACTCATACTATATCTCACTCTTGGGTTCCCCCTCAACTCAGTGTCTCCACTGACTGTCGGACTTCGGCCTAACCCCCCCCCCCAAAAAAAAACAAATGCTTAAGTATTACTATATTAATACCGAATTTTATTTAGATAAACATCCATTTAATTAATCTGAATCGACCTGAATTATAGTGCATAAAAACAGCAAACGGTATCGGTTAATGTCACATACAATCCAATATTAATATCTAAAAAGTATAGAATAAATTCTTGGTTGAGAAAGCCGACTACTACTAACCACTAATCTCTTACCCTATCTATAGCCAACCTTTCACTCTCTCAACTTCCCTCCCATTACCAATCTGAAGTGTCCGTCCAGTGTACTTTCTCCATTTGCGGAGAATGTTTCATTCAGATGAGCTGAACATCTTGATCGGTGTTCACGAAATAAAATTATAAACGAAATGCATAATTAAAGTCTCCGTCTTCTTATTATCAATATATATATATATATATATATATATATATATATATATATATATATATATATATATATATATATTTATGAATAAAAATGACAATAGGAAAACTGGTAATTGCTGACGCGTTTCGTCCAATGTGGACTTTATCAAAGCAAAATACGAAAATGAAATTAAATGAACAAAGTAACTAATAAAAACAAAAACAGAATGTACCTAGCAACTGGAATGGAGAGAAACGCTATTTTCATATTTTTAACTGAAAAATAACGCCAGTAATTGTCACGTGTGGAGAATATTGTAATTATAATTGTGTTGATGTATTCAACCATTTTCTTTTGATTTTATGAATCTGTTGTGTATATTTGTTTGTAAGAGCATTAATTTTGTTAAGAAAGGTGAAATAGGGAAAAAACCTGGGCGTAGATTAATATTTGGGTAGTTTACTATGGCGGCACTCTCCAGAATTTTCCTTCTGAGTGAGTTATTTTCTTTTTTTATGAGTGTAGCATTTTTAAAATCAAAATTATGGTTGAATTTATTTCTATGTATGACTAGTGCATTAGCTAAGTTGTTTTTTGTGAGGTCTCTTTTGTGCTCATAAATGCGTTTTCTCAAACTTCTACTTGTTTCTCCAATATATTGAGAGGAACAGTTTTGGCAATTTATTCTATAAATGCCTGCTTCAGAAATATTAGTGCTATTATTGTTTGAAGATCTTAGTATATCCATAATGGTTTTGGAAGTGTTTGTGACTATTTCAAGATTATTTAGATGGGATAGGTTATTCTGGATAGTGGACGTGACAGAATTGGTCGGTAGTATTATGTATCTGTTTTCATGTGATTTACTATTGCGGATTATGTTATTAGTCTTGTTGCGGTTGTATATTTTGTATGCCTTTCTTCTTGCGCTGTGGATGAAATGATATGGGTATTGTAGGTTTTTGAATGTGTTTTCTATGTATGTTTCTTCTTTAAGTAAATATTGGGGACTACAGATTCTTAATGCTCTTAGATAGAAACCTATAATAATTCCAGATTTAATTTTTGAAGGGTGGTTTGAGTAGAAGCTGATCAGATCATTTTTGTTTGTAGCCTTTCTGTAAACGTCAAAATTAAGTTCGTTATTATTTCTCATTAACAAAATGTCCAGGAACGGAAGAGTGTGGTTGGTTTCAGTTTCGAAAGTGAAGTTTATTGTAGGTTCAATGTTGTTAAGTTTGGAGAGAAGATCCGTTAAATTGGTGTTTTTTGGAATTATTAATAATGAGTCGTCTATGTATCTGAAATATGAAGAGTTTGTAGGGAGAATATTTTTGAATGAGTCACTTTCTAGAAATTCTAAAAATAGACACGCAAGAACGCCGCTGAGAGGAGATCCCATTGGCAAACCAAATTTCTGCCTGTAATAATGGTTATTAAAAGTAAAGAAGCATAGCTTGGTAATTAGTTGGCACATTTTTATAATTTTGTGTGTAGATATAGGTAATTTGATTTTTGCATTTGTTAGGTGTTTTTTTAGTAATTTTAAGCATTTATCTATGGGGACGTTTGTATAAAGAGATTGTATATCTAAACTAGTCATATATTTATTTTCAATGTCTATGTTTTTTAGCTTGTTTAAGAGGTCGCCTGAATTTTTTATGTGTGATGGACTAATAGTGCCGAGAAGTGGAGTTAAAATTCTGCTTAGTTTGCGGGCTATTTTATGTGGAGCGCTACCTATCCCTGATATGATAGGTCTCATTGGTATGTTCGGTTTATGCGTTTTTGGTAATCCATATAATATGGGTGTTTTTGGATGGTATTCAATGAGCTTTAACCAGGAGAAGTCTTCATTTTTTAGTAGTTTTTTAATGTTGCTTGTAAACTTTTGTGTTTCTTTTATAGCTATGCTTTCATTTACTTTTTCATAGATATTATTATCATTAATGAGCTCCCTTATCTTCTGTTGGTAAATGTGTTTATCCATAATTACAATTCCCCCGCCCTTATCAGAAGTAGATATATGTATGTTTCTGTTGTTAGCTAATTCTTTTAAAGCGTTGATATGTCTTCGAGGAAGTGCGGTGTCATTCGTATTTTTGTGTGTAGCTGTGATTAGGCCCTGAATATAGCCTTTGATAAAATCGGAGTCATTGTGGTGATGATTTTTAATTATGTAATCCGTAGTATCATATTTCGGTAATCCAGTGGCAAATTTCTGACCAAAGCTGAGTGCTTCTAGTTGTGTATCCGACAGTTGGAATTTGGATAAATTTGTTATTAGGTCTTTTCTGCCGATCTTGGACCATTTGCTATTATTAATGAGTTTCTTGAGTTTGTTCTGTAAAACACGGACTTTCTTCTTATTATTATATTTGACTGATGTTTTTATTTCATTCCGTTCGTGTTTTTGTAGGTGACTTCCTGTCATATAAGCCTTATGGTAAAGAATAGCTTCTTCTTCTTCTAATTCCTGTATTGAATTTTTCAAAAATTCATGGGTATAAGGAGGGAATATATGGTGCGACGATTTGATGAGCTTGTGTGAGCACTGAGGAATAACTTTTTCCTCAACACAATTTCTAAGAAAGTATTTCTTGTTTTTATATGAATTAGCGGATATTAATTGTTTCCTGTATAGTCTGACTATATGTGTGTGTAAGTATTTGTTTTCCATGTCGACAAATATGAAAATTTCTCCGAATTAATCAGTAGAGAGACAATATTTATGAATAAAAATGACAATAGGAAAACTGGTAATTGCTGACGCGTTTCGTCCAATGTGGACTTTATCAAAGCAAAATACGAAAATGAAATTAAATGAACAAAGTAACTAATAAAAACAAAAACAGAATGTACCTAGCAACTGGAATGGAGAGAAACGCTATTTTCATATTTTTAACTGAAAAATAACGCCAGTAATTGTCACGTGTGGAGAATATTGTAATTATAATTGTGTTGATGTATTCAACCATTTTCTTTTGATTTTATGAATCTGTTGTGTATATTTGTTTGTAAGAGCATTAATTTTGTTAAGAAAGGTGAAATAGGGAAAAAACCTGGGCGTAGATTAATATTTGGGTAGTTTACTATGGCGGCACTCTCCAGAATTTTCCTTCTGAGTGAGTTATTTTCTTTTTTTATGAGTGTAGCATTTTTAAAATCAAAATTATGGTTGAATTTATTTCTATGTATGACTAGTGCATTAGCTAAGTTGTTTTTTGTGAGGTCTCTTTTGTGCTCATAAATGCGTTTTCTCAAACTTCTACTTGTTTCTCCAATATATTGAGAGGAACAGTTTTGGCAATTTATTCTATAAATGCCTGCTTCAGAAATATTAGTGCTATTATTGTTTGAAGATCTTAGTATATCCATAATGGTTTTGGAAGTGTTTGTGACTATTTCAAGATTATTTAGATGGGATAGGTTATTCTGGATAGTGGACGTGACAGAATTGGTCGGTAGTATTATGTATCTGTTTTCATGTGATTTACTATTGCGGATTATGTTATTAGTCTTGTTGCGGTTGTATATTTTGTATGCCTTTCTTCTTGCGCTGTGGATGAAATGATATGGGTATTGTAGGTTTTTGAATGTGTTTTCTATGTATGTTTCTTCTTTAAGTAAATATTGGGGACTACAGATTCTTAATGCTCTTAGATAGAAACCTATAATAATTCCAGATTTAATTTTTGAAGGGTGGTTTGAGTAGAAGCTGATCAGATCATTTTTGTTTGTAGCCTTTCTGTAAACGTCAAAATTAAGTTCGTTATTATTTCTCATTAACAAAATGTCCAGGAACGGAAGAGTGTGGTTGGTTTCAGTTTCGAAAGTGAAGTTTATTGTAGGTTCAATGTTGTTAAGTTTGGAGAGAAGATCCGTTAAATTGGTGTTTTTTGGAATTATTAATAATGAGTCGTCTATGTATCTGAAATATGAAGAGTTTGTAGGGAGAATATTTTTGAATGAGTCACTTTCTAGAAATTCTAAAAATAGACACGCAAGAACGCCGCTGAGAGGAGATCCCATTGGCAAACCAAATTTCTGCCTGTAATAATGGTTATTAAAAGTAAAGAAGCATAGCTTGGTAATTAGTTGGCACATTTTTATAATTTTGTGTGTAGATATAGGTAATTTGATTTTTGCATTTGTTAGGTGTTTTTTTAGTAATTTTAAGCATTTATCTATGGGGACGTTTGTATAAAGAGATTGATTATCTAAACTAGTCATATATTTATTTTCAATGTCTATGTTTTTTAGCTTGTTTAAGAGGTCGCCTGAATTTTTTATGTGTGATGGACTAATAGTGCCGAGAAGTGGAGTTAAAATTCTGCTTAGTTTGCGGGCTATTTTATGTGGAGCGCTACCTATCCCTGATATGATAGGTCTCATTGGTATGTTCGGTTTATGCGTTTTTGGTAATCCATATAATATGGGTGTTTTTGGATGGTATTCAATGAGCTTTAACCAGGAGAAGTCTTCATTTTTTAGTAGTTTTTTAATGTTGCTTGTAAACTTTTGTGTTTCTTTTATAGCTATGCTTTCATTTACTTTTTCATAGATATTATTATCATTAATGAGCTCCCTTATCTTCTGTAACAACAGAAACATACATATATCTACTTCTGATAAGGGCGGGGGAATTGTAATTATGGATAAACACATTTACCAACAGAAGATAAGGGAGCTCATTAATGATAATAATATCTATGAAAAAGTAAATGAAAGCATAGCTATAAAAGAAACACAAAAGTTTACAAGCAACATTAAAAAACTACTAAAAAATGAAGACTTCTCCTGGTTAAAGCTCATTGAATACCATCCAAAAACACCCATATTATATGGATTACCAAAAACGCATAAACCGAACATACCAATGAGACCTATCATATCAGGGATAGGTAGCGCTCCACATAAAATAGCCCGCAAACTAAGCAGAATTTTAACTCCACTTCTCGGCACTATTAGTCCATCACACATAAAAAATTCAGGCGACCTCTTAAACAAGCTAAAAAACATAGACATTGAAAATAAATATATGACTAGTTTAGATATACAATCTCTTTATACAAACGTCCCCATAGATAAATGCTTAAAATTACTAAAAAAACACCTAACAAATGCAAAAATCAAATTACCTATATCTACACACAAAATTATAAAAATGTGCCAACTAATTACCAAGCTATGCTTCTTTACTTTTAATAACCATTATTACAGGCAGAAATTTGGTTTGCCAATGGGATCTCCTCTCAGCGGCGTTCTTGCGTGTCTATTTTTAGAATTTCTAGAAAGTGACTCATTCAAAAATATTCTCCCTACAAACTCTTCATATTTCAGATACATAGACGACTCATTATTAATAATTCCAAAAAACACCAATTTAACGGATCTTCTCTCCAAACTTAACAACATTGAACCTACAATAAACTTCACTTTCGAAACTGAAACCAACCACACTCTTCCGTTCCTGGACATTTTGTTAATGAGAAATAATAACGAACTTAATTTTGACGTTTACAGAAAGGCTACAAACAAAAATGATCTGATCAGCTTCTACTCAAACCACCCTTCAAAAATTAAATCTGGAATTATTATAGGTTTCTATCTAAGAGCATTAAGAATCTGTAGTCCCCAATATTTACTTAAAGAAGAAACATACATAGAAAACACATTCAAAAACCTACAATACCCATATCATTTCATCCACAGCGCAAGAAGAAAGGCATACAAAATATACAACCGCAACAAGACTAATAACATAATCCGCAATAGTAAATCACATGAAAACAGATACATAATACTACCGACCAATTCTGTCACGTCCACTATCCAGAATAACCTATCCCATCTAAATAATCTTGAAATAGTCACAAACACTTCCAAAACCATTATGGATATACTAAGATCTTCAAACAATAATAGCACTAATATTTCTGAAGCAGGCATTTATAGAATAAATTGCCAAAACTGTTCCTCTCAATATATTGGAGAAACAAGTAGAAGTTTGAGAAAACGCATTTATGAGCACAAAAGAGACCTCACAAAAAACAACTTAGCTAATGCACTAGTCATACATAGAAATAAATTCAACCATAATTTTGATTTTAAAAATGCTACACTCATAAAAAAAGAAAATAACTCACTCAGAAGGAAAATTCTGGAGAGTGCCGCCATAGTAAACTACCCAAATATTAATCTACGCCCAGGTTTTTTCCCTATTTCACCTTTCTTAACAAAATTAATGCTCTTACAAACAAATATACACAACAGATTCATAAAATCAAAAGAAAATGGTTGAATACATCAACACAATTATAATTACAATATTCTCCACACGTGACAATTACTGGCGTTATTTTTCAGTTAAAAATATGAAAATAGCGTTTCTCTCCATTCCAGTTGCTAGGTACATTCTGTTTTTGTTTTTATTAGTTACTTTGTTCATTTAATTTCATTTTCGTATTTTGCTTTGATAAAGTCCACATTGGACGAAACGCGTCAGCAATTACCAGTTTTCCTATTGTCATTTTTATTCATAAATATTGTCTCTCTACTGATTAATTCGGAGAAATTTTCATATATATATATATATACTTAGTAGGACTAAGAGAATTTGTGTAATGAAAAGCCAGCAAAATAATATTTATTATATAGTAGTTTTTGACTAAATTGAATCACGAAGAGAAAGATTTTAAATTCGGAATTTTCGGACTGAGTCTTTTTTCAACAAGATGAATAAACAAAGAATGTTGTTTTTGCTGCTCAGAGTGTTCCCTGTGGAAATTATATTCTCTGTGTAAAACTAAATCTCGGAATAATACTTCAATGTGCGGTTTTATGTTTCAACTCAGATCTGTGTCTTTCTTGTTGACTATTAAATGAATACGTCAAGAGCACACAATTGGTGTCATCAAAGCTATGGAACGGTTGGTTAAAGTGTACAGCGATCGGTAATTGTTTTAATTATATATTAGGTTGGTGCAAAAATAATTTCGTTTTCTCACATAGTAACATATGTTAGAAAACGAAATTATTTTTGCACCAACCTAATATATACATGATCCAAATCAGTAGAACCTATCAAAATACGTAAAATTACTAGAGGTTAAAATATTTCATGGGTAGCATGTTTTTTTTCGCCAAGAAAATGTTCAATAGAGAAATAGGATGAAAATTGTCAATTAATTATTAAAAGTTCAAAGGATGTCTCTTTCGACGCAGCGGGTATCAGTAAGTGTCAGATAAATCTGGTGTCTTCTAAAGGGTGTTCAAATAACTTGGACCGATTTTAAATGTGAATTAAATTTAAGCGTCTAATGATTTTTTTTCTTTTTCTTTCAGATTTAACAACTTAAGTCTTTGACAATTTCAACCATGGAAAGATTAACAATCAAACAACGTGTTAAAGTTATCGAAACCTATTACGAAAATAGACGTCCAAACAGAAATGCAATGAGAAGTTCCCAGCTCGGATCATCTCTCGAAACAGCGAAATCAATTGGCCAACACAATCGTGTGACTTGACGCCTTTAGATTTTTTCCTTTGGGGTCATCTCAATATTAAGGTCTATGCCAACAAGCCAACAACAATTCAACAGCTGAAGGATGAGTTAATAAGGCATATTGGTGAGATGGAGGAGCAACTATGCAGAGACGTCATCAAAAATGTTAACTATCGAGAGGAGGTGTGCAGCCGAAGCCTGGGTGAATATTTGGGTGATATTATTTTTCATACATAATTGCCATGGCTTAAATAACATGATCGAATATAGAAATAAATAAATTTTAACCAATAACACCGATTAATTTATTGCTGACTTTGATCCGTCTTAATGAAACACCTTTTATATGAATTGAGATCAAATATAGATCCAGTATGGATTGGAATCTGATAGAATGATATAAAAACGAACAAACAGTTAATAGATCTAACATTTTTCGCTTTTATTAAATCTTCCACAGAGAATATAATACTGAGGAGAGAAAGAAAGACAATTCTGGTGTTATGAATTTTTGCGCTTGTTATTTGTCATCGATTAAGCAGACCTCACATGAAGAGGCAAAAACCAACAAAGGCCAACACGCAGAGATACACACACAACACGTATATATATATATATATATATATATATATATAGACTGCGTGCCAAATTATTATCGAGATAACTTTTTTCCAAAATTTCAAAAACCGACCAATCAATTCACACAAAATCTTCACACAACGTTGGCAATACTGACCTGCGCAATCACTGAATTTTTCGTACTGATCTACGCAATGTAAACAAACTGGCGCCATATTTGTTATCAGCACAGTGATTTGTAAGTGCCAAATTATTAGAAATTAGAAAATTGTGAGTGCCAAATTATTAGAAATTTAGTAAAATTACCAGAATTGAGCAAACAAAACATTTATTAATATTGCACGTTAATGTGTATGATCAAAAGAAGCTAATAAATAAGATAATCAAACAAATAATAACAGATACAAACAAAGGCACAGTTATAAACAAATTAATAGGGAATGTGCTTTCTCAGTTTTGAAATTACTTGAAGAAGTTTACGATCCATAGAATTTGTTAATTGTAGGATGTCGTCTGCTGTAATGCCGCAAGATATGTCAAGAATTGCTTCCCACAACTCAACGTTGCTCCTGAATTGTCGTCCGTTGGCGTACAGTCTTCGCTTCATGATGCTCCAAAGGTTTTCGATTGGGTTCAAATCCGGAGAATTTGCTGGCCACTTCATTTTTCGAGGTCCATCGAAGCCTAACTGTTTCAAATATATCTATTATGAAATGGAAAAAGTCCGAGAATTATTTTTTAAGACATTTTTTAAGTTTATACGTTCTTTTTTTAGATACAAATATTTAAGTAACTGCTCTGTTTATAATAAACAGTATTAACAGCATTTACCGGCCTGAATGTCTATCAAAATTTCTCTGATATTCAGACCGGTAAATGTTGTTAATACTGTTTATTATAAACAGAGCAGTTACTTAAATATTTGTCTCTATAAAAAGAACGTATATATATATATATATATATATATATATATATATATATATATATATATATATATATATATATATATAAAGTTAATAGTCAGGGTTGAATCAGACCAGGAAACAATAGTATTAAGAAGTGCTGAATACGCGTGTAAAAAAAAAAACAAAAGTAAAAATAACATGTAGAGCGTTTAACTTTAGAAAACAGACATAATTACTGAAACATCTCTTGAGGTATTCATCTAGAAAGAGAACAAATTAAAACCGTTTTTATGTCAGTGTCAATGTCTTCTAAACTGAGCAATGGTGAGAAGAAAAAGATTATTCAAGCCTTCAGTAATGATACCAACATTCATACTCTTGCTTCTATCTTCAAAGTCCATTCAAAAACCATCAAAAGAAAGGTAAGTTTTAAAAATAGGAAACAGTAAAGATATGAACTGGGCCAGGAGGTCACAAAAGGAAGAGGGATCATCAATTTAACTTAGAGCTAAGGTGATCAATTAGAAAAGATCCAACTCAGTTCATAAGACGTTTATCACATGAGACAGAAGTTTCACCTATGTTAATTCAAATAGCAGTGAAAAAAGACTTGAAAATTAAATCGCACGTGAAACGTGTGAGCACATAGTTACTCCAGGACAGAAAGTTAGAAGGATAGAGAGGGCGAAGATCATCTCAAATAAATTGGAGTATGACCCTGGAATTATATATATATATATATATATATATATATATATATATGAACATTACATAAATCATTCATGAGCTTCCGATATTTCACTATGTTTAATTAATGATGAACATGTCAGGAACAAGAGATTAATAGAACTGAAAGAAAAGCAGTTACCCAGAGAGGGAAAATAGACCAAATGAACTGAGGGAAAGGTCATGACTCAGGAAAGAACTAGTAACTAATGAAAACGAGAGAAATATTATTAATCAGGAAGGAAGTAAGGATTAATTGAACTGAGGGAAAGGACATTAGTCAGGAAGGAAAAATAAACTGAATGAGAAGTTATTACTGGAAAGAACAACAAAGTAATGGAAGTGAGAGATAGGTCATGAAGGAACAATAAATTCAATACACTAAGTGAAAGGTCATTACGCAGAATCTGAGAGAATGATCATGACTCTGGAAAGAACTAGAGACTAATGGAACAGAGAGAATGGTCATGACTCAGGAAGGAAAAACAGACTAATGGAACTGAAAGAATGGTCATGACTCAGGAAGGAAAAACAGACTAATGGAAATGAGAGATTGGTCATGACTCAGGAAGCAAAAACAGACTGAGAGAATGGTCATGACCCAGGAAGGAAAAACAGACTAATGGAACTGAGAGAATAGTAATGACTCAGGAAGGAAAAACAGACTAATGGAACTGAGAGAATAGTAATGACTCAGGAAGGAAAAACAGACTAATGGAACTGAGAGAATGGTCATGACACAGGAAAGAACTAGAGACTAATGGAACTGAGAGAATGGTCATGACTCACGACGGAAAAACAGACTAATGGAACTGGGACAATGGTCATGACTCACGACGGAAAAACAGACTAATGGAACTGGGACAATGGTCATGACTCAGGAAGGAAAACATAGTCTAATGGAACTGAAAGAATGGTCATGACTCAGGAAGGTAAAACAGACTAATGGAACTGAGAGAATGGTCATGACGCAGGAAGGAAAAACAGACTAATAGATCTGAGAGAATGGTCATGAATCAGGAAGGAAAAACAGACTAATGGAAATGAGAGAATGTTCATGACACAGGGAGGAAAAACAGACTGAGAGAATGGTCATGATTCAGGAAGGAAAACAGACTAATAGAACTGAGAGTATGGTCATGACTCATGAGTGAACTACAGACTAATGGAACAGAGAGAATTATCATGACTCTGGAAAGAACTAGAGACTAATGGAACTGAGAGAATGGCCATGACTCAGGAAGGAAAAACAGACTAATGGAACTGAGAGAATGATAATGACTCTGGAAAGAACTAGAGACTAATCGAATTGAGAGAATTGTCATGACTAACAATCTAAAGAAAGTCAAAAAAAAAAATTATAACTCAAAAGTTAAGAAGACGAAAAAGAATGGGAATAGACTTATTGCTGGGGCACGAAAAAAAAAGAAATAAACTGAAAAAAAAACGAGCCTGTGAAACGAAAGGAAATACACAGAAGAAGGATATCATTTAAGTCAATAAGAATAAGAGAAGAGATATGGAAAGAGAGAGAGAGAGACAGAGAGTGAGAGAGAGAAAAGAGAGAGAGAGAGAGAAAGAGAGAGTGAGAGAGAGAAAGTAAACAGATCAGTAGAAAAAATATTTGATGATAGGAAGCAGAAGAATTAGAGAGACGTAAGGAATGTGAATGAGACAAAGAAAGAGAATGTAACCGAAGAAAATGAAGAAATTAAAAGAGAGGTTATAATAGAGAATGAAAAAAATTGGACAGAAAGAACGAAAACTCAAAAATGCAACAGAAAAATATTCTTGTAGCGTTAATTATTTAGTGCCATGCATAAAGTTAATTAAGTTGTATGCTAAGTTAGTCTAATGCCTCGAAAACAAATTTACTCGTAGTTTATGTATATGTGTGCGCGTGTGCTCGTGTGTGTGTGTGTAGGTATTCATGTTTATATGTACGCGGTCAGAGGTGTATAAATAAGGTGTTGGAATTTTTTTTCAAAGGTGTTTCATGTTTAATTGACAAATCAGAAATTTTGAAAGATTTAAAGTAGATGATGAGAAAATGGCAGAGAGAAGTTAGGTCTAGAAATTGGGAAAGATGAAGAAAGTAAAGAAAAAGAAGAAATAAAGAAATAAAGAAGAAAAAAGAACGAAAAGGAAAAGAGAAAAAGGAAAAAAGGGCAAGGGAAAAAAAGAGAAAAGAGAAAAAAAGAAAATGAAAAGGCAAAAAAAAAGAAAAAAAAAAGAAAGAAATAAGAAGAAAAAAGAAATAAAGAAGAAAAAAGAACGAAAAGGAAAAGAGAAAAAGGAAAAAAGGGCAAGGGAAAAAAAGAGAAAAGAGAAAAAAAGAAAATGAAAAGGCAAAAAAAAAAAAGAAAAAAAGAAAGAAATAAGAAGAAAAAAGAAATAAAGAAGAAAAAAGAACGAAAAGGAAAAGAGAAAAAGGAAAAAAGGGCAAGGGAAAAAAAGAGAAAAGAGAAAATAAGAAAATGAAGAGGCAAAAAAAAAAAAAGAAAAAAGAAAGAAATAAGAAGAAAAAAGAAATAAAGAAGAAAAAAGAACGAAAAGGAAAAGAGAAAAAGGAAAAAAGGGCAAGGGAAAAAAAGAGAAAAGAGAAAATAAGAAAATGAAGAGGCAAAAAAAAAAAAAGAAAAAAAGAAAGAAATAAGAAGAAAAAAGAAGAAAGAAGAAGGTGCATCAAAAGGAGGAAAATGGTAATTATTAATTGTAATCATAATATTAACCGTTTCCTTATAAGGAAAATTATCTGTTCCGTCACATGTATATAATAAAATAATAGAAAGACTATAAAATAACAAAGTATTTAATTACTGACGCAATTAAGATACATTAACAACAAAGATGTACAAGTCAACGGAGAGATTATTGATTACTTAACAGTTAATTCACCATTGTGTAGATCTGCTAAGAAAAGTACTAATTCATCTTGAAACACGTGACAGTCGACTTTAACGTATGGGTTAACACAATAGTCAACATGTAATTATAGCCGCATAGTCAGTGGCACGATATCCAGTGGCATAGCTAAGGGGGGTGAACCGCCCTGGGTGCCAACACAGGAGGGGTGACACAATATCACCCCCAACAAAATTTTTTAACCACCACTGTTTTCAGACTATTTTTGGCACATTAGACATGTGTCAAAAATAGTCTGAAAACAGTGGTGGAGAAACAGGGTTTCGCAGGCGGGCATATGACCCTCCAGAAATAATTTATGACCCCCCAATTTTTTGTCCCCCACCGCCGTCAGAAATTTTCTAATAAATTGTCGGGAATTTTTGAGTAGGAAAAATAGCAATGTTTTCAGCTTTCATGTGTTTCAGTTGTTACAATTTTGGTTACTAACAAGAGACATTGTTGTAACATTTTATCGGATGATATGGTATTTTAACTCTGCATCATTAATAACAACAAAGCAAAATACGAAGCCAAAAGTGCAACAATTTCAGTCTTGCCTGTGTATCAATTCGCTGAGATACAATTTTCCATTGAGTGAGCGATATACTTTTGAATATATCTACTAGTGTTGGGACGATTAATCGGAATCGGAATCGAGAATCGGAAAAATCGGAACTTTTTGGGGTATCGGAAAGATTTGTGCCTAAATTCCGATTCCAAAAACGATTCCTTTAAATTTTTAACTTAATTTTCCATTATTGGTACTAGTGATAAATATTTATTGTTTTTAAATTATCACTAAAACTAAAATCATAATAACATCAAAATACGATGTAAATTTATTTTACTTGTATAAAGAAAAACAAAAAAATAAACTTTGCATAAATTCTCTAGGTAACCTTTAAAAGAATGCAGTTGATTTACAATGTTCCGAAAAATGCTTAAAAATTAAATAGAACATTTTTGTCAAGAAAAATACTTTCAAACATCATTGATAATTAAATGGTACCCAGAAAATGATGCAATGGAAAATTGGACACCAGAAAATTAGCAACAGAAAATTACGTCAACCATGAGCCAGTCGAGACTGTCGGATCTGGCTATGCTGTCCATTGAAAACGAGCTTACAAGACAAACAGATTTTGACGATGTCATTGACCAGTTTGCCACAATGAAAACAAGAAAACATTCATTCTAAGACCATAGTATCGAATATCATTCTTTTGTGTATTGCCGTGTTTTGTATTTAGTTGTTCTGAAAATGAACAGTTGCATTTTAAAAATCTTTTGATTTGAACTGATTATTTTGTGGTATTGGATTTTGTCTTGGATCATACATGTAAACAGTAACGTACCGGTCAGTAGATTAAAGTAGAGGTAGAGCATGTATGAAAATTTAGCTACAGCTAACCATTCAGCATAGGGTGAATCGGGGTCATTGGGGTGACATCTGAGCGGACCGCCCCAGGTGACGTTTACTCTAGCTACGCCACTGATGATAT
This sequence comes from Acanthosepion lycidas, assembly GCA_963932145.1. Classification (NCBI taxonomy): domain Eukaryota; kingdom Metazoa; phylum Mollusca; class Cephalopoda; order Sepiida; family Sepiidae; genus Acanthosepion; species Acanthosepion lycidas. The sequence goes on along the minus strand of OZ010580.1, from coordinate 46,009,234 downwards.
CTCTATAGTAAATGACGAGCTACATTTTCATTGACTGGGGATTCATGTTCAAACTCCGGTGTCAGCAGTGGCACTGTTCATTCATATATAACACATCCCCTTTGACATGATTTCTCTGGAGTCGGTATTTCTTCAGTTTTGGTTCAATGTTTAAATATTCCTTTGCTGGTCCTTTTCTCTTACTGTGAATCCTTGGTTCAATAAGTTATGTTTGCATTCAAATATGTCATACATTATTTCCATCGGTACCGCTTTTCGAAGACTTACTAAATCTGTGAATCTTCGTTTTAACTGGTAAAGATGTCGCTTATGTTTCCGCTTTTATCTCTGCATCATGTACGTCCTTTCGCCAGTCCGTTTTTTCATAATGCCGTCTTCTTTTCCACGTTGGTACGTTAAAAAAAAAAAAACAAAAAAAACAATTTATCTCCAGGTTTGAAATATTTAATTATATTAATGTTTTTCTATATTTCTGAGATGAGGTATTATGTACACTATTTAAATTATTCGGACTATTGTCCTTATATTTAAAATTCGGAAACTTAAGGAATTAGCACATATGCTAGGCCACAAAAATCTCCAGAGCCGACTAAGCATAGAAATGAATACAATGTGGGAACCAGTAATAAGGAGTGCCAGAGAAAAGCGATAATAACAACAAAAATAATGTCGGTTTTTGACGTATTTTTTAGCGTCAAAAGCCGACATTATTTTTGCACCAACCTAATAGCTGGCATTACAATTGTTTCTGCGAAGAAAAGTATTAGATTGGTGCCAAAATAATGACGTAATAATGTCGCTTTTTGACGTATTTTTTAACGTCAAAAAACAACATTATTGCGTCATTATTACGTCATTATTTTTGCACCAACCTAATACATTATCGTATAATGAAAATGAGCTACTTCCAGTAATATACTTTTTTTTTCTTTAAATCTTTCTTCTTCATATAAAGTCGTCTTTTTTCCATTTAATTCTTATTACCTGTAATGTTACTGGCAGTTCTCTCCCTGTATTGTATAATACATTATTTATTTCGTTTTTGGTCCTTATAGTTGCAATTACGGTGACCTCTACTGGTTCGCAGATTTTTGGTAGAAACCTAGATAGTCCGTCAGAGTGACTCAATTTGTTTGGATGGTAGAAACTCCATTTTATAATTATAGTTTAATAAGATACTTCCCCAGCGATCCAGTTTACTTGCTGTATGCGTAGAGACATCCTTTTTGATCCATATATGGACAACAATGGACGATGGTTTGCCTGTAGTGTGAATTCTCTATCATGTATAAATTTATGAATCTTTTTTTATAGGAAATATGTTGGCCAACACTTCCTTTTTTATCTGATTGTAGTTCTTTTTTTTTCAGCTGCTATTAATGATCTTGAAGTATGAGATATTGGACTATCCGTCCTCAGATTTGTGTAGTACCCGACACATTTGCATCTGCTGCAACTACAATATCTAATTTAGGGTCAAAATGAGCGAGTGACAAGTCCGACGTTAGGACTTTTCTGATCTCTTCGAAAGCACTTTGACATTTGTCTGACAAATCCCATCTAATTTTTTTCTTTAGCAGGTTATTCAAGGGTGCCTTTAGTTCATTCATGTTTGAAATGTATACATGCTAGAAATTGACAAACCCTAAAAATGATTGTAACTTTGTTATATTTGTTGGGGGGGGGCATGGCCCTTCTTTGGTTCGACCTAAAAGGAACTGGCCGTCTTTCGTTCGCATCGATAATTTGTCCTAGATATTTAAACAGTTGGGCACCTCGAGGTGATTTAATGGTTAGCAAGCTTGTCAGGCTAGAACAATTGCGACAGAGTAGTGAGTTCGTTCCACACTGGCCGTCCCATACTTTCGGCCTTGTGCCACATCTAAGCAACGCTTGGAAAATCACTATTTAAACAGTTTACATTTTTATTCACTGATGTTAAAACTATAATCTTTAATTCTCTCAAATACTTATTTTGCATCTTCTGTATGCTGATTTCGGGCCTCGCTTTTTATAAGTACATTATCTAAATATGCTTGTACATAATCCAAACCGGCAAACATTGTGTTCATAATCTGTTAGAATATCCTTGGTGCTACCTTTATACCGAAAGGAAGTCGGTTAAATTTGTACATTCCTTTATGGGTGCTAACTTTTAGTAGTTTTGACTAATCTTCATCTACTTGTAGCTAAGTGTAAGATCCATTTTAGAAAAAAATTACCACCATTTAATTTGGCAAAAATTTCCTCTGGACTTGGTAACGGGTAGTTATGTTGTTTTAAACTTTCATTTAACCCCGTTGAAAAATCAGCACATACGCGGATTTTATTATTATTATTATTATTATTATTATTATTATTATTATTATTATTATTATTATTTTATTTCATTTGATTTCTGATGTGTACTCATTTCTTTCCGGGTCCCGTCCAGGGACATAAGGTTAGAAATGGCATCATGACATTTTCCACTGAAAAAGAACAAACATATTTTACATAGACAAAGCCCTTCGTAAAGCGTGGACTTTACTCCTGAAAACAATTTCAGGCATGGGCTTCCAGGAATCCCTTCAATTAGTCTATTGGAATCTTTTCCAACCAATCCGAGGGCTCCAACTACAACGAGGATTGTTGATGTTCCCATGTGTCATTTTGAGATTTCGATTTCAAGGTCCATGCATTTTGATAGCTTTTTGAATGTCTTGAAAGATATATTGCAGTCTGCAAGGACTGCCATATCAATAACGAGGCACTTTTTGTGTGAAATCTCTAATAACAATGTCTGGTCGATTAGCTTTGATTGTTCTGTCTGTGTGTATTGTGTAGTCCCATAAAACTGTAACAGGTCTTACCTGCGTAACCGGGTTTGGAAGGTGTTCATATCAATTTCTTTCATTTTCCTTCCCGTAGAAGTTACAGATTTTTCATTGCAGATATTGGCCAACTCTGTCATGCCGGTTTTTATATTCAATGGGTGCCAATACCGTGCAACCTGATACAAGATGATCGATTGTTCTGGGTAATTATCACAGAACTTGCATTTTGGGCTAACACAGTATTTTACGATGTGTACTTGATAATTTCTAGTTAATAAGCACTGATCCTGTGCAGCAAGGATAAAATCTTCCGTTTCAGCTTTTAACCCTGCATTAAGTAAGCACTGATAGGTACGGGGCTTGTCTACATCAGCTTGTTTGGTACGGGCAGAGTATTGGCTATGAAGCAGTTTATCTTGCCATTGTTTCTGTATCTGGTCGGTTGCATTTGTTTTTGCTTTCTTTTTTATGTATTTTACAGCTTCAATCGGTGTATTGTGCTTTACTTGGATTTCTGCATCCATTTGAAACTCCATTTTGAACTTGTTGGCTTTTTTTATTTCTAAATAAAGGTACCTTCATGTTCTTTGACACATATCATCATCAAGTCTTCTGTGGTTTCCAGATATCTTTGAAGGCAAATTGTTGTAGTTTTGTAGGACAGTTCTAGTTGAACTAATCCTCTGCCTCCTTCGGATCTGGGCACATACAGATGATCAACGTCAGCTTTGGGATGATGCATGCCGTAGCAAGTGAGAAGCTTTCTCGTTTTGGCGTCCATTCGCTTAATGTAAGCTATCGTCCAATTAAGGATGTTAAAGCTGTATTGCACCGCAGGGACAGCCAATGTGTTTTTTGAGTCCAGCTCGGTATTTAGTACATGCCTGTAGTATTCCTTTCTTATCTTCTCCTTCATTTGGGGATGTTGTATATCATCCTTCGCTAATTCCTAGGCATTTATAGGCTTCATCTTGTTCCAGTTCCCTAATCTTTGTGACAAAGTCTAAATCTATTGAGGTTTTTTCTATAATTCTCCCTTAATTGAATGTTACTTTTGATTATTATTATTATTATTATTATTATTATTATTATTATTATTATTATTATTGTTTTACGTAAACTGTTAGTGATAGCCATTCAGAATATTCTACTTTTTATACAACTCCTAATTTTTCCAGTCTGTCTAATTTCTTATTAATAGTTTCTAATGCCGCAAAAGGTTACACTTCTTTTTGGTTTAAATACCGGTCTTACATTCTATTTTAGTACAAATTTAGCTTTTTTTTTGTGCATACAACTAGATCCTCTAAGACTTCTGGAAAACTTTTTTTTTAAAATTCTTTCTTTAATTTTTCGGTTGCCGTATTATCCCTAGAGGTAACAATGTTTATTTTGTTGCAGAATGAATTAATTGAGAGGTCCCATAGACCAAATAATACAATCCAATTTATTCCAAATAAATTGCCTGTAATCTTTAATATAAATCAACCGCTTTTTCAGTTTTCCAAATAAAAGAAAAGTTTCAGGTGATTTCACCCATGAATTCTAATTTCTTCCTTGTAACTCCACGAGCAATTTTTTCAGAGGTTAATAAACTGGTTTTACCCATTTTCCGCCATGTCTGTTCAGATCTTGTATCCAGTTGTAGTTTTATTTCTACATTATTAATTTTAACAAAAACAAATTACCTCTTTTGAGATGTTTCTAGCTCAGTTAAAGACACGTTCGCAGATTTTTTCTTGTTATTTTTTTTTATTTTACACAATACATTAACCAGGTTTAAATACGTTCTATTTTTCCCCATTTTTTTGTATTTAGAATGAATACTTTTGTGCCCAATCTTTCCACATTTGTAGCATTTTTGTTCTTAAAAAAAATAACAAAAAAATTACTTTTGAAATGTTTACCTCCATGACTGTAGCGTGCATTAGGTATTGAAAAAGATCTATAATTTTTTTTTTTTTTATAATTATCAGATGTTATGTACATGTGAAATGTCTCGTTCCCCAATCCTTGCGGTATCGAGCTAAAGATTAACAATGCGCTGACACAGTTCGGCTTTTTTCTGGAGTATCAACTTGGGACCCTTCTCTAATTTTGCAAGTATCTTAGATCTTATTATCTTGTTCCTATTAGCAGTTACGAATATTAGGCATTTGAATAAATACGTTGTTAATTCATTTAAATTTCTCACATTCCCGGTTCACTACTCCAACGTAAGTGACAAAATCTTAGTTGTCACCCTTTTCTAACTTAAGACTTTGACAACCTGTATTCTATAATGAGATCCTATCACTAAAAATTTTCGCTAGTATTAATATAGTTTCATCAAAATTTATATCTCACCTGTTTTTTTGTTTTTTTTTTGGTAAAATTTTATTTTTCGTGTTCCGCAGAAAATAAGCGATTTTTTTCATCATCCCAGTACAAACAATCATTTTGAAAACTTCTTCGTTTCTTCTATAATAAGCTGGGAATGTTATTACTTTGTCTGGATTGTATAAAAATTCGTTAATTGAATTAGCGACATTTGGAGTGAATAAAACTGACGTTTTTTGCTCCGTAGTTTTATTTAATAATAATAATTCCAAAACTTTTTGCTGTTGTAATTGTGTTTCCAACATTTGAATCATGACATCTGCACCAAAACATCACATTCTTCTATACCTATCTTACTGCGTCCACTATAATAGCGCATTGGCTCTATGAAGTCCTAACTAGTCCCCGTGTGTACAATTTGTGTGGGGGAATAAAATAACTTTTAAAAATTTAAACCCGATAGATATTTACACTGAAAACAAATTTATATACAAAAACAAAACAAAGCAGTGTTAATAATAGATACCCCCACAATCCTTAAATGTGGCAGAAACATCAGTTAACTGGACGAAAATAATGCGGGACTTGAGAGAAAACGATTAATCATCCAACCAACCACTTATAAACACGCACTCATCCAAAATCACACCTGAAAGACGAACTACAGACTCGGCCTTAACATTAAACCAATACATTTCCAACAAGAGATCAAGACCGGACCAGACGCTGAGTATCTTGACCGGCACGACCGTCCAGACGAAAGGTTCGAGAAAAGAAACTCCCTTCCGCGCAAGCCAACAGACTTATCGCGGTTGATCTAAGCTCCTGTCACCGTCTCGTACCCTCTGATTTCTTTGCTGACTTCGTCAATCTCGGCTCTGCTCAACACAAGAACCGAAACGTCATCAGCATAGGCGGAGTACCTGGCCGAGGTGATAGCATCAGGTAGGGAAATTCCGCGCAGGACCGTACTGAATGCCTGCAACGTAAGAACGTACAGCAAAGGCGAAAAGGGACAACCTTGAGGAGTAATGGAGAGAGACCATACGAAAGGCTCCGATCTTACTCCATTCACTCCCACTAGCGCATCGGGAGACGAATACAGAAATCGTATCCAGGTGCAAAAGTACGGGCGTATATAATTAATAAGGATTTACATAAGAACTATAAAAAGACAAATAATAATTACCTCAACATGGTGTATATATATATATATATATATATCCACAGACAGACTATTTCACAGCTCATCAGTGCGGCTAGATGTCCGGTTGCCTCTAGCTAAGATCGAAATCCGACTGAATTGGCGTCAATCAGGGATTCTACCACTAAACCGCTGGCGCACGACAGGGATGAAAGTGAATATAAGCGTATTTATTTTTAGATAAACACACAGTGACTGAGAGAACTCGATTCGATTATTGTTAATGATCTCATTCCTGGCCTACGCCAATGGCTCTGGGGTAAAAATCTTCGGCTGATACCACATCAGTTGGGCCTCGATCCCGGCTTGAGGCTATCGGGAGTCTAGACACGCTGATGAGCTGCCAAACCGTCTGTCTGTGGATATATATATATATATATATATATATATATATGTTGTTCATTCCACAGCCAAGAAGATAATAAAGGCATTAAGACGCAAGGGGGTTATTGAAAGATACTGAGAGAAGACAATAAAAGAACATAATTTTAAACTTTTTTCTAGTGGGGTAATTCTGCTTTAGGGATGGATTCTTCTTTCTCAGTGAGTGCTCACCCCTACCATTTTCGTTGGCAATAATTATAAAGATGGAGCAAAGGGCAACTTATCACCATATCAGGTTGAAATACGGGTTTTCATGTTGAATACCGGTTCCCTCACGATCCCCGAAATTAAGTAACGTACAGCCTGATTACTACATAGATGTTGGGAATACCAGTTGCTGTAAGCTTGGATGTGCGTGGGGTGTAATGGATAAGAGCTAGAAATTTAAAAATCGGTCTGCCGAGTTCCAGTTTCATGCCGGCTTTTTAATATTCACTTATGCGTAAATACACTTGGGAAATGTATGAATCCACCACTTCTCCCTCCCACTATAGGTTAATCAGTAAATATTATTTCCTCAAAAAAATAAAATAAAATAAAAATACAACCTAAAAAACATTTTCTTGTTTTAAATGATCATCAAAGTTATGATAAGCCGTATTTCAATGAGTGAATAAATATTTGATTTACCTGAGAAGCAGTCAGATTCTGTTTAATTTACTGTTATGGTAATTTACCCACGCACGCATGGACTCTCCCTGCTATAAATAGGAGCAGGTACTGCCTTTTAGCAGAGGGTTTTTTCCAGCAGTGAGCTCGGATAGTCGGACCGAATAGTCCTGCTGTAACACTCTCGTTTGTATATGTTTGTATTACTGCTTCTGTTAATATCTTTGTTTAATTCAATTCTTCTCTTGTGTCTTTAATTCTGGCTCTAACAAGGCCACAGTACTATCTATCTATCTATCTATCTGTTATGGTAATTTACCCACGCACTCTCCCTGCTATAAATAGGAGCAGGTACTGCCTTTTTGGAGAGAGAAGTTTCCAGCAGTCAGCTCTGACAGTTGGACCGAACAGTCTTTTTGTAACATTCTCGTTTGTATCTGTTTGTATTACTGTTTTTGTTAATATATTTGTTAAACACAATTCCTCTATTGTGTCTTTATTTCTGGCCCTAACAAGGTCACAACATTTAGACACATTTAAGGTTCATGAAATGGTTTTATGATGAAAAATTTACTTGTATTTAAATGTCTTCGTAATTTCCAGGCTGGTTGCTTAGAATTTAACTCAACTATGGCTTGCAGACGCTCAATATTGACAGAGCTTCATCGTCTAGATCGAGGGAGAGAAACTGACAAAATCATGGTTAGTACATTTAGACACTTAATGCTTAATTGCAATATACAGAATTAATATTTCTTTCTGCTTTCCTTGAAGATGACCCTTTTTTGAATTAACACAGTATACAGCTCTGATCTGGGTCTGAGTTAACTCCTTTTTAGAGGGTTAAAATCGATGCAAATTTTTTTTTAAATCTTCAAGCGAAGATATACAAATCACTAGAATGTAAACCTTCATTGATATTTTAACGTAAGTATTGAGAAAGTGCGCTCTTAATAATCATGTCAAAAGAGCGAGAGGGCATAATTGGATTTCCTTGACCTCTTGAAAAGTTGTTCCTTTAAAGGGGTATTTGATTTTTGAAAAGGAAAAGTCGTAATGAACAAGACCTGTGTCATGTGGCAGTTGGCCCAAAACTGCCGCACAAGATATGGTCACTTATGGAACCTTTGTCGTATGGCGAGACGACCACACTCAGTACACTTTCTTTCCAAGCATTGTTATAAACAACGGAAGTAGGCAAGAACGTAATAACATACTGCGCATGCGTGAGAGAGTTCAAGGTCAATCTGCGAAAAACGGCTTCAGTCTACGTCCTTTTTCTTAGTTATCAGTCCCAATACTTTTTGATCAATCATCATATAACTCTACTGGAAATAATTTCGCCATATAAAAGCATTGGAAATCATTGAAAAAAGAATAGTAAAAAACAATGCAAGTGTTAACTGACAGAAGAGTGTCCTTATATATATATATATATATATATATATATATATATATATATATATATACACACACACATATATATATATATATATATATATATATATATATACACATACATATATATATATATGTATATATATATATATATACACACACACATATATATATATATATATATATATATATATATATATATATATATATGTATATATATAGCTGGTCACTCGTATTCGAGGATACCCGTACACAATGTTATTTAATTCAATAATTAATATATTAATGAATATTTATTTATTCAACACAATGTGGTTTATACTGCAAATGCTGAGCAGACCTTAGTTACAGTTTCTGGGAAAGAGCGTGTTATCTAGCATGATGAAGGCTAGCACGCTCAAGCCCATGAGCTATCAACGGCAACCAAGGTTTGGGTCAACCCATGGTATAGTTTTCAGGCACTTTCCAAAGGTACCCCACGCTGCGATCGACTCCTCCTGTCCGACCATGGCGAGATTCGAACCCGGGTCTCATGGTCAGAAAGTGAACGTTCTAACGACTCATCCCATCCTTATATGTATAATTGTGAATTTACAGCAATTGTCCGCTGTCGAAATCTACGAAAAACTAATAGACATCTTAGAAATAAGAAAGAAATAAAAACTTAGAGGTGAATCATTAATGGAAGCGTTATTCACAAAATAATATTATTGTATGTTTAATCTATAAACATTTACTAAACACTAACATTAAAAATTAGGTAATATTAACATTAAGTCATCAGATATTGATATACACGTGACAGAATGAATACCAGTTCACAATTTAGTTTCTAAATCATCAATATTATGCGGATAAATGTTTTGCCGAATTTTGCAATATTTCAGTCGGGTTCGGATTATTTAATTTCAGCATAAACTGTGTTTCCCATATATGAATCAATAAGTATTTCCTTGTTTTAAGCATAGGTAAATATTGGTGGTTGATATTTGTACTTATAAGCAATTATTTGCTTTGCGTATAGGTAGTTATTTGTTTTGCTTATAGGTAATTATTTGTTTTTATTTTCGAATTAGTAAGAATTTAATTGATTCGGGGATAAGTAAAAATTAGTTTTTCATATTTGAGTCTATAAACATTTACTTGGAACGCGAATATGTAAACAGTTATCGTTTATATTTGGGTCTATAAGCATTTGCTTAGTTCAGTGATACGTAAACATTTAGAGTTCATATTTGAATCTATTTAGAGTTTATATTTGAATCTATAAGCGTTTCTTTGGTTCGAGGATATGTAAACATTTATCGTTTATATTTGAGTCTATATGCATTTGTTTGCTTCAGGGATAGGTAAACATTTATAGTTTATATTTAAATCTATAGGCATCTGCTTGGTCTAGGGATATGTAAACATTTATCGTTGATATTTGAGTCTATAAGCATTTGTTTGCTTCAGGGATAGGTAAACATTTATCTTTTATATTTAAGTCTATAAATATTTATTTAGAAAGGGAATATGTAAGTACTTATCGTTTATATTTGAGCTTACAAGCATTTGAAAGATAGTTCAGAGATATCTAAGCATTTATAGTTTATATTTGATTCTAGAAGCATTTGCTTTGTTCAGTGATAGGTAAACATTTATCGTTTATATTAAGTATATAAGCATTATCTTGTTTCAGAGATAGGAAAGCATTTATAGTTTATATTTGACTCTAGAAGCAATTACTTGTTTCAGATATTGGTAAACATTTATAGTGTATATTTGATTCTAGAAGCATTTGCTTGGTTCAGAGATAGGTAAGCATTTATAGTTTATATTTGATTTTAGAAGTATTTGATTGTTTCAGAGATAGGTAAGCATTTATATTTTATATTTGATTCTAGAAGTATTTGCTTGTTTCAGAGATAGGTAAGCATTTATATTTTATATTTGATTCTAGAAGTATTTGCTTGTTTCAGAGATAGGTAAGCATTTATATTTTATATTTGATTCTAGAAGCATTTGCTTATTTCAGTGATAGATTAAAAATGTTTATATTTGAGTCTATAAGTATTTATTTGGACCAGATATAGTTAAATTCTAATCCTTTAATATTTATTCAGCTTGTTAGGTAGATTGCTCCTTTTTTTTCTATTTACCTCTCGGTATCAATATTTTCGCTTGCGTATTCAATTCTCCATGCCCTCTCTCCTCGTTATGTGCCCTTAAATTTCGATTATCTCGTTCTGATTTTAAGTAAGAGTGTCCTTTCTATTTTCATGCTTCATAAAATTTCTTCGTTATTAGGTTAGGTTCTCTTTCACACGGACTTTCCGGAAATTAATTTGTCAAACGACCTACACATGATGATCGTTACCGAGTAAATGAATTCGATCTCAAACGAATACCATTTCAGCATTGGAATAAAAGTAAGCTTTTGATGCACTTTGCTTGTGCTATGAGTTTGATTTTTTACTCCATGTACCCTAATTCCAAAACTAACATCTCTCCATTAATCATCGTATGGATCTCTCACTCCGTTCTATCAGCATGGCTGATGCTAATGTCGGAGTTAGCTCCTTAATTTCTTAATTGTTCACTAGGGGTTGCTCTCCCTATGCTATAAATACTGGGCGACTTCTTGCCTCTTTTTCACTTTGCATTTTCAGCGAACATATCTACAATGTAAGCTCTCATAGAAGATAACATCTCCCCACTTGTGGGAAGACGCATTGAACATTAAACACACATCCACGCACGTACGAACATTCACCAAAGTACAAACTCTTTACGTTCACACACAAAAAAGTGTTAATATATTTGTCACTTGTAAATTTGTTGTTTAATACATATATTTGTTGACATATATATATGGTCTTGTTTGTTTTCTTTACATTTTCGGTTGGACTCAGTTTGAATCCGCCATTTTCTTGTAGTTGGACCTTCTAGCTGGCATAAACAACCCGTGTCCCTAATTCAACAACTCGCAAACCCACACGTTCCTCAACACTAACCTCCAGGAAAGTGACTCGTTGCACCTTCTTGAGCTAACGTTCTCAGCTGACATGAAGTGGAAAGACAATATTGAATCCATTGCTAGGTCAGCTGCTAAAAAAATCTCGTTCACTGTATCGTGCTAGACAAATTCTTATCTCAAGAATCTCTAACATATCTATAAATCTATCATTCGTCCATGCTTAGAATATTGCTGCCACGTATAGTCCGGTATCCCTGCTATTAACCTTGAGCTCCTTGGTATGATCCAAGAAAAAACAGAAATATTATTGGCACTGATCTGGCGGCTCGTGTTCAGTCACTTACCCATCGCCGTAAGGTTGCCTCTCTGTGTCTTTTCTATAAATATGTCTAGAGCAATTGTTCGGATGAGCTCTTCGTTATGGTGAGTGGTACTTTTCGTATTTGTTGTTGTGTCTGAATGAGTGCATGTCTGTGTGAGTGCTTGGGATGAATGAATGTTTTTATACTATTATAGTCCCGCATTGATTTCGGCCGATGTTTCTACCACATTTAGTCATTGTGGGGAGTTTTATTACTAATCTTATTTTCTTTAGTTTCTTGTAAATAGTTTTTTGCTTTCAATTTGTAAATACACATTGGGGTTAGTTTTTAGATTCGTTGTTTTATTCCCCTCTCCCCACAGACAATGAATTGTAAATATAGGGACTAGTTAGTATTTTCATAGAGACAAAGAGGTATTATGGTGGTTGCAGTAAGAAAGGTACGTATGAATGTGTTGTTTTGGTGTAAGGAATATTTGTTCGTAAGATTGGGTCAGTGTTTGCGGCTAGCTAAGTTATAGTTAAGACAGAAGAAGACCGTCCTTTCCCCAATCCCCTTTTCGGCCTTGTGTCACATTTCTGTAGAAAACAGAATAAATATCGGTCTTCGTTATGGTATGCTCATTGGTTCCCTTTTATTTCTGTCCCCATTTTTCTTTGGTTTAATTCCTCATTCCCTCTCACGTTATGTGTCTGTGATGTCAGTTCTCTGGTGGATGCAGGGCGCCTTTCGTTTCGGGTGTGCTTTTCGTATTTGTTGTTGTGTCAGAATGAGTGTGTGTTTATGTGAGTGCTTGGAATGAATGAATATTTTATATTATTTGAGTCTCGCATTGATGTCGTTCAGTTAACAGATCTTTTTGTCACATTTAAAGATTGTGTGGGAGGTGGAGCTATTACTAACATTATTTTGTTTTGTTTCTTCTAAATAGATTTGTATTCATATTGTAAATATTCATTGGGGATAGTTTTATAAATTGTCGTTTTTATCCCCCTCCCTCCACAGACAATACATTGTATATATGGGGTTCCGTTAGGACCTTCATAGAGACCATGAGGTATTATGGTGGATGCAGTAAGAAAGGTAAGCAAAAATGCGTTGTTTTAGTGTAAGGAATATCGTTGTATGTTAGGATCAGTGTTTGTGGCTAGCTAAGTTTAAATTTAAGACAGAAGAAAACCGACCATTTCCCTATTTTGACCTTGTGCCACATTTCTGTACATAGCAGAAATAAATATCGCTCTTCGATATGGTACCTAGATACTTTGAATTTAAGCGCAGTAAAACTGACGTCGAACTCTCATCAATTTAGAGTTGCGCTCGCTATATGTAGTCGTAAGTTCTATGTTAACAATTTTTTCTTGCACTTCTCGCTTGTAGAACTCCGTCCCGACTCTATTCTTTCTCGCCAACTTTAATCTGCAAAAAATTAAATTCAATGTCAATCGCTATCTACTGTCTTCCTGATTACTCTTTTTTCTTCCTGATCATTATTAATACTTATTTTCCTAATTCTTCAACAACATTAAACCCCTTGGATCTTAGTGGCTTCACTGCCATGGATGGGGTGATACCGAATAAAAAAAAAAAAAAAGAAGACATTATGATCTTGTACCAGACTAAATTAAGCCTATTAAATTGGAATCTGTTTACTGCTTGGAGTGTATCAGAGTCATAAAAGACCAGATAATGTCATTGGGAAATACACGAATCCTTTTACTCTGTTTCGTCACAACATACCGTGATCAAATTATCGTATATCATAACCATTAAAATTTAATAAAATTTGGCAGAGGGCCTACATATATGCCCGTGTGTGTGTGATTACAACTACATCGTTTCCCGGTTATCTCTGAATCCAAAATCCAGTTTCTTTCCCATAAACTATCGTAGCATGACAGCCATCGATGTGACATTTCTTTTGTTAAAATATCTGGTGAATCTATGAGAGGAATATGGATTCATACCTTTCTGGAGGGCATTAGTGCGAAGTAAACACACATCACCTGAGGTGAAAATCGATCTCTGTACATCTGGAATCCTAAGGTCATCAACTAACATCACAGAGACGCACTTACAAAAGCGTCGGTGAAGAGACTCGAAAAAAGAACACACATGCGCAATCGACTGGAGAGTCATACAAACATTTTAGTGTCTATTTTGTTCCTGACATTCAGTTCTCAGTAAAACAATTTCAAATCCGTCTGAGGGTGTTGTGCTTCAGCGATGTACTCCTGCAATTAGAGTTGTTGATTATGAAGGGAAAATTGCGTCTGAATCCCAGAGGTGTTTTCGCAAGAAAATACAGGAGCACAACAATTTGCACTTTAATTACTTATGCATTCCAGCATCCGACAAAATAATGTCCTTCATCTTCTGCTTCTTTGTTCTTTCTCACCGAGCAACCTGCGCCCCCGCGCCGCCGCCAGCCTTAAGGCTTCTTTCTTTTCTTTTTTCTTTTCATTTTCAGAAGAAACCTATTTTTCTTTCATCTTTTAATTCTTTTTTACTCCCTTTTCTTTTCTCTATTTCACTGTTTTACGCTTCCACCTTCCAACCCGTGATTACACAACACGCACTCACATACTGCATATACACAACATGCACACCACACATACCACACACACACGGAACACCCAATACACACGCACGCACAAACCACACACACACGCCACACGCACCACACACACACACACACACAAACCACAAACACACACACACACCACAAACACCCAAGGCACACAAACGCACACACCACGCCCTCAAACGCACGCAACACACACACACACACACACACACACACCACAAACACCCAAGACAGACATATATCACACACAAACGCACAAGACACATACGCCACACACACACCAGGCTCGCCCAAACACACACCAAACTCGCATGCTTACACACCAAACACGTACGCACGCGCGCGCGCGCACACACACACACACACACACACACACACACCAACACACATATATATATATGCATATATTTCAGCAGCATGTTTTCATTGAGATATGTTTCGTTGAATAATTTAAGCAATACTTATCCTGTAATTAACAATACCCTGATGATGACATTCTGCTCTATCGAAAATACTCAGTAAATTAATACAATATGTAACAGCACACCGTTTTTCACTCGTCTTTCAATAATCACACAAAAAAGCTTATGCGTGAATATGAAAGGATCCTATCAAGAATAAGTAGACAGACCATGTCTAAATTATTCAACGAAACATGTTATATATATATATATATATATATATATATATATGAGTGAATTTTCTGAGGTAGCCTTATTTCATTACAGTTTATTATCCGCTTGATTTTCTATCAGTACTTGATATTAAGGACGAATTGTAAGTGTATAATGAGTAAGTCGAAAGTCGTCACTGGGATTTAAATAATATACATATTTTTCATTTGATCAAAGGCTGACATAAAGTTTCATTAACATTTCCTATTTCCAATCGATGGCATTTTAAAAAGCCAGGCAGATTTATAATAAGTGGTTTTGAATTATTTTGTTCTGTCAGGAAGTAATTTCACCAGGCATGTTGCCCAATATGACATTGGAGCCATCGTTGCAGGATAGCGATTTTCCAAGCGTAGCTTAGATGCGGCACAAGGCCGAAATTCGGGGGCACTCAGTGAGGACCGAACTCACTACTCAGTCGTAATTGTTATAGCGAGCCAAGCTTGCAAACCATTACTCCGCCTCGAGATGCCGCCATCGTTGTAAAATATGTGCGATTCACAGTCATTAGTTTGCAGTCACTTTTCTATAAATTAAAATTGTATTTTTTGTACTTAACAATCATTGAAATTTAAAGTTAAATTTAGTGTTATTGCATACAATTTCTAATATATGTCAATAATACGTCAGTTTTATTGCATAAATAAATATTCTTTACAATAATTTTATTTAATCAGTGTTATCGTAGGTTAAGATATTAATTCTGTTGAATAATAACTTCTTTAATTGTTTATTTAGCGTCAGATTAGCGACACTAGTAAAATTCAGTCTGCGAAATTATATCATAATTTTAAAATTGTGTGCCTTTAATGAAAAAAAAATCGTTGTTTTACACTATTTACTAAATAAAAGATATCAATTTTTTTTTACTTCTAATGTTAATTTAAATATCATTACAGTTAAAGAAAAGAACAATTTGTCTTTAACATAAATTACTTTTAAGTCAAGCTTTATATTTAATATAATTATTAATTCAAAAAAGGACTATTCTTCTTCCTCTTCTTCACCCTTCACCTTCTCATCTTCTTCTTCTTCTTCTTCTTCTTCTTCTTCTTCTTCTATGTGCCGTCTCCCTTCAGGACATTATATTTACAATGATGTTCACCAGAAGGCTTAGGAGCCACTCAAGGTAGAGTACTACAGATTAAGAGGGAGAGTTTATGGAGATATGTAGGGGAAAATACTGGTTAACCCTAGACTTGAACAGGTTAAGAGGGTATTGATTGGAAATGCATCCTCTTAGTAGTCGGTTCACAAAGCAGCAAGTGAAGCTTAGAAATTGTTTAACTAAGGAGTGTAGTCCGTCTGAATACTTTCTATAGAAATAGCAATAGAACAAGAGCGGCTTGCGATGTTTCATCCGTGAGAAAAGAATTTCAGAGAAAAAAATAATTCGTCACCGACAAGGACGCAGAGACGCTTTGGGGTTCTATCGAATCTGAAATGTAAACAAATTAATTTCCTATGAGTTAATGGATTATTTTTTATCCGAGATTTTTATTAGTTCAAACGTTAGGTTTACAGGATTCCCATATTTAAAATAGACGATATCACACTCATGAATGTACACACACGTATATATCGTTTATTCAGATAACTGGAACATTTTCATAGCTAGGATATTTTTGTAATACGCTGACGCGTGTTAAAATCCACATAATATTTAGTATTGTTTAAGTTATCGCTAGCATTTTTTGTCGAAATTTACAAACTCTACGTTTCGTTCAATTTTAATTTGAATAAGCTGATTTGTTTGACAAAAACCCTACTTCACGATTTAATAATTTTTAAATTTAAATTCATTTTATAGGACTTCATGGTAAACAGTATTTTTTAAGAAAATTTATTTTTTTACGTCGAAGAATAAATTCTTACGATTTCTTACTCTTGAGCATACAACTTACAACTGGACATGCGTAAATATTTTTTCTGAGACCAAATTCTAACTTTTTGAAGCGTTTGGCATTGTGATTTGTTTCTAATTCTTGCAAACGCTGGGCGGACTGGAAACTGGATTCTTGTATATAAAATCATAAAAAAAAGATATGCAAAAAAAAGAAAAAAAGAAACGATATTACATTTTTATTAAATAAGAATTTATTTTAATTATTTAATTGTTTTTAAAATAGTGTGAATATTTTGTATGTTAAATAGTAAAACTTTTAATTTTCCCAAAAATAAAATAAAATTTATTGTACTAAGCTAGGCACACTAGTGAAAGCTAATGTACTTTGTATCCTGTTTGCACTTCTCCAGATTTGGTTTCGATTAGTCAATGCATGGGTATTTGGTGGGGGTAGATATAGATAGCAAATCCATTAAAAATAGAGAAATTTTCAGTCTTATCAGGATGTTTCAAACTAAATTGTAGAGCCTTTCAACAGAGTATTTCTATTCTAATGGAATTTTGTGACTGCTAAAAATTAATAACAAATCTGTTCTGGATATCTAAATTAAATGACTTCCTAATCTTGAATTAAGTTTCTTCGCTCTGAAGAAAAGTATTAGTCAACCGAAAACAGACGTAGAAAGACACCTACGTAATATTGTATTGTAGCGTTCTTATTTATGAGTTATAGATATAGCTGAATATTTTTGCTATATTTTTAACAAATATTTTATTATCGTAAATTCATTATATCATTTATTTATTACTCAATTCTCTTTGTCTGTCCATGAAATTGTTCATTCACTTCAGATAAATTGTATATTTCATAAAAAAAGGAATAAATCTGGTTTCTATTCAATGAATTCTTTGAGGATTCTAATACCTTGAGCTGGTTGAAACAGCTGACAATATAAAGTTTACTGTAATGCTTAACAAGCATAATAGAAAAAGAAATATATAGAAAGAAAACAAATAGAAGGGTTTGTGGAGAGATATAGCAAAATGCTGAGTGGTTAGAGTGTTTTCTTTCTTATCATGAGACCCGGATTCGATTTACACTATGGTCAATTTGCCAGGAAGGAGACTTCCTGATGTTTTCAGACTGGAGGGGTCGATCCCAGCGCGAGGCATCTTTAGAAAGTGCCTGAAAACAATACCAGCCTTATGAGTGGGTACACGGAACAAGTCATCGTGGCCGAGGGATTGAGCGTGCAGGTCTCGTTCAATTTGTTAATCGCGCCAGATAACACGTTTTTTTCATAAGTTCTGCTCAGCATAGTTGCAGTGGGCGCTGTATGTGTTGAATAAAGAAAAATCCGCCTGAGCAAGCGTAGACAGGTATCGTGGAATACGAGTGGCCAGCTATGCATACATAGCAAAGCGAGCATATTGACTGTCATCCTGGATTTCTCTCATGGAATTTTTTTTCTACTATAGCTTATTCATTTTTATTATTTGTTATTCGTTCTGCCCTTAGATGTTTCGCTGGGCGATGATGAACATCTCAGAACCTCAGCAACTTAGAGACACAACACTTTCATGGGGACATGAGCAGTTTCAAGCTGTTCTGAGCACTTTCATCGATATCAGGTATCTCCGGGGTGTATTGCGAGGCAGAAAGATTCCCGAAAAGAGTCCCATGTGTGCTAACCACAAAAGGAATGATTTAAACTACCTCTTGACATATTTCGCTGATTTGCCATGTCAAGTCTTGGTACCTGTATATTTCCATTATCTCCATCTATATGTTGTTCATATTTAAAACTACCATAACGCCTATCAGAATCCATTCACGGCAATTTTTTTTTATGTTAGGGCGATTGCTCTCAGGTGCATATCAATCACGTCGGTCGTATCCAAAATGAATTCTTTTGAGTGAGAATATTTCCTTACAAGTATGGACTCGGCTGCTGGACGAAAAACATAATAATCCTACATCAAGAGGAGTAGCAATAGCAGTAGTAACCTTTACTGAAAGCTGTTAGTCATTCACTTCTCTAGTTTATATTCTGTTTGTTTCCCTGTACTAAAGGTTAAACCAATTCATGTTTTCTACTGTTGTTTTTGATAACTCCGTTACAGCAATTATTATTATTAGTAGTAGTAGAAGTATTAGTAGTAGTATAAATAATAGTATTATTTGGTGAGAAAGCAACACGCCAACAATTTGGTGCTGGGATACAAATATACGAAGGCAAATATACTCAGCATGGCACCCAAGGTAATATCAGACACATGCATCACAACCAATACACAATATGGTGGCAGGTTGGGGCCTGGTTAGAAATACTTTCATGTCGGGTAACTCGGTCTAGATTTTCTAGATGTAACTCCCAACTTGTCTTGACTGCTTCATCCTTCAAGCTCAGAAAACAACCCTCTCGATAACCGGCTAATATGCTTTCCCGCTACTCACACTCATAAACAAAGACACACCGTGTGTCTACTTCTAGGAGATGCCAAGCTAGTTGGGGGTCATTCAACGGAAAAACAAATATGTGCCACTGAACGGGTCATTTAATTCGGTGCATCTTAATTCGCCAACACAAAACATTTAAATGTCAAGACTTCTAATCATTTAAGGCAAGTGGCCGTGAACCGAATTTTGTTTTATCATCACCGTCTTTATAATAGTGATTGTCCAAGTGTAGGTTAGATGAGGCACAAGGCCGAAAGTTGGGGGCACCAGTGAGGATCGAACTCACTTCTCAGTCGTTCTAGCGAGACAAGCTTGCTAACCATTACATCGCCTCTATGTGCCCCCACGGTCTTTATTATTGTTGTTATTATTAAGTGCGAGTGAAGCAGGCCAACAAGGTTTGGTTATATATATATATATATATATATATATATATATATATATATATATATATATATATATATATATATATATATATTTTGAACAATAAAAAAAAAATTAAAAATTAAAATCTTCAGACACACTGGGTTGTAGATTGATATTCTTTCGTTTTTTTTATTATTATTCCATTTAGATTCCTCGACTAGTTTCGGCCGAAATGGCCATCATCGCGAGGAGAAATATTTCTGCTTGCTGCTAGCACTAAACTACAGAAATGAATGTCTTGATGGAGAAAATGAACTTTTGTCTGTAGTTTTCATTTGTTTTTTTATTTTTTTATCTTTTTAACATGAATCTTTTAACATTCCTTGTGTTGGTCAAACAGTCTATATATATATATATATATATATATATATATATACGAAGCCCAGTAGTACCATTATGAAACAAACTTTGATAAGTGTATACCAGTCCTCAACAGGAAACAACGGATAAACCATTACTCTCGTTCAACAAACTGATGAGAAGTGTGAACCGGGCGATAGGCAAACCGATCGCCTCCTATTCTCCAGTTAGAAATACCTTCTGAATGGGTAAGCAAGTACGCTCAGATGGGCTCCAGTTGGGTATTTTCCCATGGTTCTAGATGTGTCGTCGATGTTTCATACTTCAAACTAAAAAAAAAAAAAAAATTTAAAAAAAATGTCGACACCCGGCTATTATTATTATTATTATTATTATTGTTGTTATTATTATTATTATTAATCAGCTTGTTAACCATGAATCTAGGCTTGGCACCCGTTCATTGTTTTCTCATCTATTTTTGTTGAGATTTTCTATTTTCATTCTTCTTTAAATTCTATTTTCGTTCTCATCTCTCTTCGCTAGAAGTACTTCCGCCATGTTTGTTTCTTCGCAGTATCCCGCTCATTTGCTTTTCTCTCTTTCGAGTTTGCAATTTCTCACCGTTTTACACTTGTCATGTTTCTTTCTGTCCAATTCGCATCACGTTTATTTTCCCTCCACTTAATTGTCTTCTCTATTTTTCTCCAATCAACTCTGCACGCTTTGCTTGAATCCACTCTGAGAATTACAAGAATTAATCTCCACAAACAGTAGTAAAGTGAGGTGCAATATTTGATTGTGCTTTTGCGGCTTTTACTATGAAAATCCTGGTGAAATGAAATCGCAGTTTTCACGCATTAAAAATAATTCAACTTGCATTTCGATATCAAATTTCGTTCCTCTTCTCTTCTACTGAAATGACGTCGAATTTTCTTTTTTTTTCTTTCTAAACATTTTTCTTCTATAACTTTTTTTCTTTCTACACATTCTGTCTTCTACACAGGCATATTCTCTTTCTTATTTTTTCGAAAGATTTCGTTATATTTCTATAAATGTCTTTCTACACATTCTGTCTTCTACACACCCCTTTTTTCTTTATTTATTTCTTCGAAAGATTTCGTTATTTTTCTAGAAATATCTTTCTTTCGACCCTTTATGTGTCTTTTTATCTTTCTTTCTAAATATTTTTTTTATCCTTCTACAAATTTCTTTATTTCTACAAATTCTGTATCCTACACGTGACTTTCTGTTTTTCTTTCCGTTTTTTTCCTTTCTTACTTCATTTTTGCCATGACTTCATTGCCTTGAATGTACACTCTCAAGAAGGAGTATGCTGCTTGGAGTCGATGTAGTCTTGCTGAAGTCGTTAGTAAATAAGTAAGCTAGATCTCTAACTCTCTACTTGTTTACCTCTTACCCTGACGATTCTCGGGGTCAGGCTAATTGTATTTGGACGAGATCATATCCTCTTCATATCCTCCTCAACAACCAACCCCTTTTTAGCAAGGTACTTTCTTTAGTCGATAATTTTTCCGACATGGGTCCACTTCCAACGTTTCTGTCGGATTACTTTTCGCTTAGCCTGACGTTGCATTGTAATTTCAGTTTTTGGAATAGGTACTTCAAATGTATTATACATTATGTTCATTAGTAAATTACATTGCACTGGTTGCTTACTCTGCGCATATCTAGATCTCAATTGATTAATATGTCTCTTATGACCCTTTGGACAATGTATATCATACTACCAAGGCGCTTTTAAAAAAAATTATCGCCGACCTTAAATGATCAGGTAGTTTGAAATTGTCGAACTTTCTTCTTATTCCCTGGTAGTAATTAGACAAAAATGGATCTAACTTTCCTAGCAAACATGAGCTCTGCAGGTGATATTTTCGCGGTGATGTTTGCATTTGATGTCATTCTATACATACTCAAAAATTATTGTAATGCCGTTTCGTCAGCTTCCAAGCCTTTAGCTTTTATTAATTCTCTTTTGAAGGTGTCAACAAACCGTTCTGCTTGACCATTCGACATTGGATGATAAATCGGCGTAGTCCAATGTTCAATCGCGAACCTATGCAGAAATTTGTTAACGCACTAGAAGTAAATTGAGTTCCATTATCGAATAATACACCGTTAGGTACTTCAAACAATGCTAAAATTTCACGTAAGAATTCATTTGTTATTACGGTTGTAGGTCGTCTGCACTTCATTATCTCGGGCCATTTTGTGAAACTGTCGTCCATAATTAAATAGTATAAACCACTTAGTGGGCCAGCAAAGTCCATATGTAGTCTGGCCCACGGTTTATTAGTACTCGGCCATTCCTGATAATTTATATGTCGTGATTTTGCCGCTGAATTACAACTATTACATTTTTCGAAATGTATTTTGGATATCTTTATCCAACTTTAGCCAATCTCATCAGGGACTTAATTCTCAGTATTCCTACGCGGAATTGTTTTAAATCCTTTATTGTAGTGACAACGGAATTACATCTCTATCCGCGTACAAAAGTACTCCACCACAAATAGAAAATGCCGTATTATTTTTAGCAGGTTTAATTTAAGTTTCACTCCATTTTGACTCACGTCATTCATAATTTTTGTATAAACGTACCCTATTTAGAATGAATTTTGATGTCGCCTATCGTGACCGAAAAATCTTTAATAGTGTTACACGCCAGGCTTTTAAATTTGGTTTCGGATTCCAGGGAAGAAAACACAGTATCTTTAAAATCTCTTTTAGATTTCGATATCAATCTGGATAAGCCGTCTGTTTGTCTCAATTTCTTTGACGATATAAATTCCATCTTGAAGTCATAGTTCAACAAAATCGTAGGCCAACATTGTAGTCTGTAGTATGTGTAGGATTTCCTTTCTTGGAACTGAAAATACTTAATTGTTGGGGTGTTCTTCCCTCTAATGAGGCTATTGTGAACTCTTCCACTTACTGACCAGCGTTCAGTTAATATCACTGTTATATTTAGCAGTACCCCCACGAGGGTGCATATGGCACAAGGCCGAGTTTAACGGGGGTCAACCGAGACCGTAGGCTCGGCTAAAAAAATCCCCGTAGAACACGCGTAAACGGATTCGTGTCTGTCTACCTCCTCGGACGAGACTCTACCATTCTGCACAGCCTCGTCCGGGTTCCTCTCTGCCCAAGGCAGAGAGTTCGACAGGAACTGCGAACAGCCTCGGTAGAACAGTCAATATCACAGTAATATTTAACAGACTCCCCCACCACGAGGGATGTATGTGGTCCAAGTTCGAGTTTACCGTGGGTGCACCGAGCCCGTAGTCTCGGCCAAAATTATTTCCTTAGAAGCAGGATAAATGGGTTCAGGGACTGTCTACCTCGCCGGACGAAACTTTGCCCTGCGTCAAAGCCTCTACCGAGGTAGAGAGTTTAAGAGTTGAACAGTCTATATCACTGTATGTATCACTGTATATGTATATAGCACAAGGCCGAGTTTAGCGTGGGTTCCCTGAGTCCGTAGGCTCGGCCAAAAATATTCACTTTGAGGTTGTATAAACGGGTTCAGGGACTGTCTACCTTTCGGGGACGAAACTTTGCCCTTCGGCAAAGCCTCTTCCAGATTTCTCTCTGCTCAAGGCAGATAGTTTAACAGTAATGAACATTCTATTCACTGTTCCCACGAGGCTTACTTTCCTACTATTTTATATAAGTGGAAGAGTTCACAATAGCCTCATCAGAGGGAAGACACCACAACAAATAAGTAGTAAGCTGATAAGGTAGATGTTTAACTCTCGATCTGTCTCTCGTTCTACTGAAGACTCTCGCTGTGCGTCTATAAACATTTGGACGAATCCAAGACCACTTCTAGAGAGGTGTGTTCATCTCCACAACACCTTTCTTTCTTTCTTTTTTCTTTCTTTCATCTAAACATTTTTTTCTTTCTAGAAATGTTTTTCTTTCTATATATTCTTTCTCCTATCCACGCATTTCTGTTTTCCTTTCTGTCTTTCTTTCTGTTGTAACTTAGGGAAGGTTACTGAATAGATAATCACACGAAGGTTAGTAATGAACGATAATAGGGCACGAATAACACATATAAGATCCGCCAGCGGCGCGTAGAAGTAGTCAACTGTTAGAAGTGAGTCAAGTCAATTCCACAATGAATCTCCAACTGCAGGATAACTGCCAACCGCCCCACGCAGTCAGATGTGTCAGAAGGCCGTAGCCTCTCCCAAAAATTTCCCGTAGACCCCGTATAAAACGGAGTCGGGTAGCTGTTTCCCGAGACGAGACTTTACTCTTCGACATAGCCTTCTTTGGGGATCCTCTCTGCTCGGAGGCAGAGACTCTGACCTGTACAGCTGGAGATGAATCTCCATCTGCAGACCAACATACAGTATTTATTACTATATTTATGTAAATAGGGCTATCTCCATTATCGTCCGTAGGTATACTGCAACACTTTCTTTCTTTCTTTCTTTCTTTATTTCTTTCTTTCTTAATTTCTTTCTTTCTTTCTATTTACGTGTTATACCTATCTATCTATCTATCTATCTATCTATCTATCTACTGACGTGTTATACCTTCTTTCTTTCTTTCTTTCTTTCTTTCTTTCTATTTTCAACACGTTTCTCATCTTTCAATCTTTCTTTATTTTTGTTCTGTCTTTGCTTTATTTAACTTTTCGATCCATTTCTCACCTTTCCTTTTTTATTTGTTTGTTTGTTTCTTTTTTTTTTTGCACATGATTTTTCTTTCTGTTTCTTTTTACTTGCTCATTCTTCTCTATAACTTCTTTTCTTACACAATTTTTTTTTTGATTCGGTACATTTAAAAATTTTTTTTTCCTCTTCTTTCTTTATATTTCTTTCTTTTATACCATTTTCCTTTTTCGGTTGTGTGGTCTATTTCATTTCTCGAATCCTTTATCTTACCTTTGATTTTCTATTTTTTCCTTTTTGCTTCTTTCTTTTTAATTCTTTTTCGCTGGAAACCAGCAAATCTAAACCAGCAAATTCATGCTGAACCTCTCAAAGGCTCAGCTGATATATTTCCTCATTCAAAATTTATTCTAGTCTCTCTTAGGATCCACTTTTGAAGCAATCACTATAGTAAAATCTTCTCTATATTTCCATTTTTATACTTTTCATGTTGGCGTTTATTCCTTTTGATTTCGTTCTTATTACCATTCCATTCTCCCCATCCCCGCCACTTGGGATGTCCAAACGTCATCAAGAATTTTTCAAATGCTCTCCTCACTGTTTTTCGACTGTTTTCTTCTTTTTTCCAGTTTTAAATTTCTGTTTTTATTCGATCTCAATATCCTTTTCCCGTGTTTCCTTTCTTTAACGCGCCCTCTTCATGTTTAATGTAGCAGGTTCCAGATTTGTTCAAAAATATTCACCGCTCTCTAGATTTGATTATCAACTGAGTTGAGAGGCTGTAAGCCGTAAACAAGGAAACTAATGCGGAAAAAAATAAAGTAAAAAATCTTACAAAATGTGTAGGCTAGGCAAAAAATGGCAAACTCTGCCGTACTGGTCAGAACTCTGACGACCGGAAATCAGTGGGTGTGGCTTAACCTCGATGGGAGTGGGATCCTGACAGTGACAGATTTTAATATAAGTATAATTAAAATATGCCTTCCTTTCCCAGTTCTTCTTGGAGTGCCTTTTTGAGCAGATAGATAGATAGATAGATAGATAGATAGATAGATAGATAGATAGATAGATTCGGTTCCATAGTTCAAGTAGTGTGTGATACAGATATGGAGTATCTACTATGGAATTGTTGATTAACTACTAGAATTCGAAGAAAACACTCAACGCAAATAAGTAGTAAATAACAAATTCCAAAATCTAGTCAGAAAGCAAAAAAGTCATAAACTCTTATCAAACCCCTTTTATAGACCATGTATTCATCGCAACACAGACATATATTGTCCTAAAAGAGCTTCAAATATGATTATCATATTTTATGGCGTAGTGATGATCTAACATATTAATATTAATTGAACACAGAAACTACGGTCTGGAATTTGAATAAAAGCAGTGATGGTAGGTCCCATGATTACGTCCTCAAAATTCAGGATTTGGAATGTGAATAATGCATACTTCAATTACCTTATTATATGAATCAATTGTAACAAATTTATTATAGGAGATAAAGAAATTGGACGTAAAATAGGCCGCGCTCAAACATCACATACTGCTACAAAACGTTAACCAAAAATCTCGATCCATGTTCTTAAACAGACCTGTAATTTCGAGACTTTCATGCAGATGTCGCGCATGACGCCAAATACAATTCAGAAATATTTAAATTGTCAGCTGTATACAACCGCTTTCTCAGACCAGTGTTTAAACATGGCTCCCGGCGAATGGAACATTAGTGCCTAAGCGAGGACTATCCTTCTTTGATCGTTATGGATTGGCGCCACAGAATCATAAACGAAAACGAAAACTTTACCACATAAAAAATCAAAAAAATCAACAGCAGCAGATAGAATGTATATCAGTCGAAGAGAAAATAATGACATAATCAAAATATTGCTCTACCACACTACTTCAAACAAAAGGTTAGGAAGGAAACCTCCATCAATATTGGAAAGAATGAGAACAGTGACTAGACTTGAGAAACATATTTTCCTGAATAATGTTTCAATAGAAAGATTTTATAAATTACAACCCAAAGCAGCTCGCTCAGTGATAGCTAAATGTTTCCTTATAAGCAAAGAGCTAATATTAGCATTGTGCGAGTTCATTTCAAAATAGGCGTCTCTCTGCTCTAGCGTTGTACTAGAATAATCTACGCTTTAAAATATAGACAATACTTATGTGTTTGCGTGTTCTTTATGTCTGTATTTTGATGTATCCGTTATTAGCTACGTTTTGGTAGGGGGTAGACGCAAACACCCCTATCTAGTGGAAGTGAATTTATCTGTAACCTTGGAAACGTGAATTATGATTTTAGCTGTGTCTTTAAAACTCAGTAATTTTAAAAGTTACTCCAAAATTCGCTTGAGGATGAAATGGAACTAATGACTTTAATTTAATTCCAAAATTAAATTTGGACCTTCCATTTTTGAAACATGGTTAGAACTGTGTAGCGGAAAAACCATATTTTAAATCAATTAATTTATAATATTAATGCTCTGTAAATTTACATTGAGCACTATTTTGTAAAAATAAAAATATCTATAAGAACACCGGATTATATATCTTACTGTTCTTTCTTTATATATATATATATATATATATATATATATATATATATATATATATATATATTATTTTCATATATATATATATATATATATATATATATATATATATATATATATATATATTATTTTCATATATATATATATATATATATATATATATATATATATATATATTATTTTCATATATATATATATATATATATATATATATATGTCTGAATATAATCGATGTGTGTGTTTATGTGCGTATTTGTGTGTGTGCTCGCGTGTGTGTGGGCATGTGGGGTGTGGGGGTGTCTGTCTGAAGTTTTCAGATAGACTATATAACTCCGGATATAAAAAAATTATACCTATTCATATTTATCTGTGTTTCACTCACATAAACCGTCTTTTACCTACCCTCTTTAAAACGTCTATCAGTGAATTTTAATCCCCACCTTCACCTTTAGGCCTTCCTGTTCTTCTCTCGTCTGTTGCCCCTCTTTCATTTCACCCTCACATTCGCCCCTCCCCACTCTCATACATACACTCTCAGTAAATTTGATCTATTTATTCCCGGAGTTGTTTTTTCCGATTTCTATCTGAATTTGTAGGTCTGACGAATTTGATCGTAATTGCGATTCCAATGTAATAAATTATAACCATGGAATATTAGTGTTTTAGCCTTTTCATTATATTCTTACTCTGTCCTAGACATTGAGTTCTACCTGGATTCTATCCTCTTGGAAATTTTTTATATGTATATAAGTATGTGCATATATGTGTGTGCGTGTGTGTGTATAGTAACCACTAATATTATCTATATATATGTATATATTTGGGTATATATGTTTGTGTGTATGTGTATGTTTATATATGTATATATATGTATGAGTATATGTATAGTTAGATACGTTCTATATTTGTTTAAATGAGAGTGTGTATGTATTTGTATGGAGGTGTATATGGTTTTATGTATATATGTTTATGTGCACATATGTGTATGCCTTTGTGTATATGCGTATATGTGTGTATGTGCATATGTATGCATGTGTGTATGGGTATGGATATATATATATTATATATGTACACACGTATATGTATGTATGTTCGAGTAAATATAGATATGTTGTTGTGTATGTGTGTATCTACGTATGTGTTTTGGGGCATATAAATGGTAGGTCCTTACTAGATTAAATATTCGTTAATTTTTATATGTATATTTTAAATTTTTAACCTGTAGGTGATATTACTTGGCTTGTCAAATTTTCTTAATTACAAATCCGTTCTCGTATAAATGTCATTCGTTTTTATTGTCCCTCCTCCATCTTTCACATTTTTCTTTTCTCTCTCTCTCATCTTCTGGATTTTAAGTTTAGATCATATCGTGTTTTATTGTGCGTAGTGTCACCACAAATGTATACACACCTTTCCGGTGTGTGTTTTTTAATTTTAATTTTGGTCAGCGATTCGGTAGCGAATTATGCATTGAAAAATAATTCATATTTATCTGCATCTCACTCATTTTAATCGTTATTTAACTCCTCTCTTTAAAATTTTTCTGTTAAATCTTAATTCCCACCTTCACCTTTAGGCCTTCCTGTACTTCTTTCTTCTGTTACACCCTCTCTAGAGCATTCATTTCCTTCTCACACTTATCTCCCACTTGCACACATACACACTCACTAAAAAACTAAAGTCAACACTTAGAGGCGACAGTCTGTTTCATGCGATGCGACTGGCATGAAACATCCTTTCGACTCTAAGTGTTGAATTCAATATACACTTTTATATTTACACACGCTCTATCGCTGATATTGAGCAATTTATCCCATAAATATAGTGCACCTTAAGAGTATATTTCTTTATATATATTTTGCTGTTACACGATTTGGACAATTTTGCTGCTACACACGGTGTATATATATATATATATATATATATATATATATATATATATATATATATATATATATATACAAATCAGAGAAAAATAGATGGAGTAAAAATTCGCAGTTCGTAGCATTTACTTTTAAAAAAAGCACTCGGTACTAAGTAGAGCAATATATTATTATTTTTAATATAAAATATTATAATTCAGCAAGGTTTTTATTATAATCTTTTATAATACAAATAGTATATATATATATATATATATATATATATATATATATATATATATATATATATAGAGAGAGAGAGAGAGAGAGAGAGAGAGAGAGAGAGAGATGTATATATATATAAATATATATATATATAGAGAGAGATGCATATATATATATATATATATATATATATATATATATATATATATATATATATATATATATATATATCCCTTGCTTCCTGTTTAGGATTAAATTTCTTGTCACTTCTTAAGTCTACGACAATTCTATATTACTGAAATTTTATTTTTATTTTTTAATTTTTCTTCATGGGAGTAGATAGATTTGCCTATTTTCTGGTTAACAAACTTCCCCACTAGAGTCGAGATTTATCTCTTATTTTCTGTTTGGGATTTGGTTTCCGGCTCCTTTTAAAATTTTCCCATTCTCTTTCACTCCCAGTAGCAACTTGCGGCTTAGCAGCATGGTCGCATATAGTTTCATTATATATATATATATATATATATATATATATATATATATATATATATATATATATATATATATATATACTCATTCAAACAGTGTTGTTTAAATAGTTCAGACGAATTACACCTATTTACTTTAGTTTTCAACTTTTCGAGTTCACGAATTAATTTCTTGGTGGTTGCAGAAAATTGATTAAGAAAAATACTAAAATTTTCTTTCAAATAGTTTTTATTTTCCCAAGCACTTTCACTCTCATCTGAGACCATCTTCAGGGGTTAAATTGTTTATGGATGTGTATATATAGTTCCGTAAATTCAAAATATTTTTAATTGTTAGCTTTACTGCGTTTTGCAGCGTTTCAGGGTAGAATTCGAATTCTAGAGTTTTTTGTTTTTTTTTACCTATACAAGAGAGGTAACGTTTGCATCTTATTTTATTTATTTATTTATTTATTATTATTATTATTATTATTATTATTATTATTATTATTATTATTATTATTATTATTTTTTATATATTAAATTTTGCTGCCAGAAACATTTATGAACTTTTTGTTATAGTCATAACTGACTTTATTTATTTTGGGATTTAATTCTTTTATATTCTTTTCAAGAAAATAATTTGTGGACACTAAAGTATTAAAACTAAAATAAATAGTCACAATATGTCTAAATTATTTAACCATATATATATATATATATATATATATATATATATATATATATATATATATATATATAAACCTAGAGACCCAGACAAACCTACCAAGGTTTCACCTAAGCGGATCGTCATTATGGAAATAAATAAGGCAAGACCAATTTTCGAGTTCATGATTAAAAAAAAACAAACAAACAAACAAAAAAAAAGAACCTGCCTGTTAGGTGTTGACGTTATTTCAATCTGATTATTCTTTCTTTAATAAATGACATGTTTTTTTTTAATTTTATATTTTATATTCTAACATTTATTCCCTCGATTCCAGCCCTGTTGAGTGAGGCCGAAAGCGGTCGGCTGTTTTATTTTTTTCAATCGTGTAAAGTTGGTCATGCGTTTTTCATTTTCATAATATATATATATATATATATATATATATATATATATATATATATATATATATATATATATATATATATATTAGTTTGTAAATTACCTGATAAATTGCTGTCTCTTCATTCTATTTGAAAGCCTGGAGCTTCCGAACGAAAAAAAAGCAGCATCAAAAGAACGGTTTTTTCCTTGACACCGCTATTATTTTAACTACCTTCACTTCTCGGTAATGTTTATTGTTTCAAAAAGCGAAGATCAAAATTGTAATAAAAACTTAAATATATGGAAATTAATTTATACGTTTTCTTTGTTCTTGAGAATTGACAATGAATATATTAAACTCTTTTTATCTGTCAGATTGTTTATTTAAACTATTTATTATACTGTTGATTGGAATGGTCAGCAAAGCGTCAGCTGACTGCCAAATTACCCGAGCTTTATAAGATGGTAAACAATAAGGGTTTCCTTATAGTTGGTTTACATATTTCATTTAATAATTTCTGAATATATTTTTCTTATTTATCTGTTTGTAAATTAGTAAAGGATAAATACTAAATTGCACTAATTTTAATGTAAATGAATTCGTTTTTAGAATGTTGTAAATATAAAAATTATTTTTGTAAGTAGACTATCTAATAAATATATAGGCTTTGATTTTTTGTTGTAAATTCTCAAGAACAAAAAAATATAAATTCCCTTTCATCGTATGTTTAGGTTTTATTACAATTTTATAATCGCTTTTTAAATTAATAAACATTGCCGAGGAGTGAAGGTAGTTAAAAAATGGCGGTGTCAGTAATAATAATCAATAACGAATATGAGTAAAAAGTGAACAACGACACTATTGAATAACTATAAATAACAGCATTCGGATTCACAATTATTTCTGCTCAATAGCCTCTAGAATAATTTGAAATATAACCGTTACCGACTACCCAATAACCGTTAGGATAACACAATAGACCGTGCTACCCATAATGTACCATTGGCCAGTATATATGAATAGACATGCCAAACAAACAACACACATGGCCGTAAGATTGTTTTCAAGCGTTAAAAAAAAAAAAAAAACTGTCGACGCACGGTTTTGTTTTCAGTGTGTACATTTTCAGATGTAGATAGGCTCTATACCGGATACTGAACAGTTTAACCCATAAATATAGCATATCTCAAAATTAAGTATATTTTTGTAAGAAGTCAGATATAAAAGTAAAATATATTTGTAAAAAGGCAATATGAATAAAGACAAAAGGAAGAATTTTCTTTACCAACACGTTTCGTCCTTTTCTGGACGTTAAGAAAGCAAATGTAAAGACTTTAATTTGCAACATGTATTTATAAACAGAGGTCAAATATCGTTAGGTTTTGGAAATGTCTAAATTTAAGACCACTTTAAAAAATTCTTCAGGCTAACTGTGAAAATCAAGTTAAACTATGGAGGATGTAACTTATTGCCTAATAAACGAAGGCCAGTTATTGTTAATGCTGTTGTTGAATGTTGTTTTTGTTGGCGATGAATGTTGTTATTGTTGTTGAATTTTGTTATTATTGTCAGTGAATGTTGTTATTGTTGTTGTTGAATGTTGCTATTGTTGTTGGTGAATGTTGTTATTGTTGTTGTTGAATGGTATTATTGTTGTCGGTGAATGTTGTTGTTGTTGAATAATGTTATTATTGTCAGTGAGTGTTGTTGTTGTTGTTGAATGTTATTATTGTTGTCGGTGAATGTTGTTATTATTGTTGAATCTTATTATTGTCAGTGAATGTTGTTATTGTTGTTGTTGAATGCTGTCATTGTTGTCGGTGAATGTTGTTATTGTTGTTGAATGGTGTTATTGTTGTCGGTGAATGTTGTTATTGTTGCTGTTGTATGTTTTTATTGTTGTCGGTGAATGCTGTTATTGTTGCTGAATGTTGTCAATGTTGTCGGTGAATTTTGTTGTTGTTGTTGAATATTGTTATTATTGTCAATGAATGTTTTGTTGAATGATATTATTGTTGTCAGTGAATGTTGCTATTTTTGAGTTGAATGTTGTTATTGTTGTCGGTGGATGTTGTTATTTTTGTTGAATGTTATTATTATCAGTGAAAGCTGTTATTGTTGTTTTTGAATGTTGTTATTGTTGTCAGTGAATGTTGTTAATGCTGTGGTTGAATCTTTAAAATAAATATATATAAATAAATAAAATGCCGGTGTACTTATTTGATTTTCCATCAGAATCATGACATTCTTGCGACAAGACATTATTTGTTAAGCGAACGGATACAGATTGTTAATTTTTCAAAAGAACACCTGCTAAGTGAACATGAGCAGATAGAGTCCAAACTTATACTCAGTTTATCGATTCCATGCTGATAACCATTAAGCTACTTTCTATTTCTAAAATAAACTCCCCTCCTCTTTTTCTTCTTCTTCTATGTGTCGTGTCCCTTCAAGACATTAGCGATCATGACTCTCCACAATTTCCTGCCTTTTTGAAAGGACGAAAGAGCTAATGAAAATGTTTGATAAAAACAAAAACTAAATTTTAGTTAAAGGAAATTTCATCAGATTTTACATATATATATATCAAAGTACTAACCGTATCACTCAGGTAGAAGCGAACTTACTACTTAATTACAGTTGATTTAGAAAGGCAAGCTTGTTAATCATTACACCACGTCAAGGTGCCCGTGTTTACATGTGTAAAAACATTTTTCTGCGTATTTTTGGTCGAGGAACTTTTCTGATAATAAATAACAGTGATTACTGGGGGATATGCTTTCCAGACAGTGCCACCCCGTTGTATAAATTCAGGGATACATATTGATATCGACAGCCAATGACATTGGGACTGCAATGTTTGCTATTATCTGCATACACGTGTTCGGGGGGACCAATATTAAATCGACCTTGTATCAGATTTTACTCTAGTTGGGAAGAACATAAGAATCAGTTGTGTTGGTAAGTGTCTTCGATTAGTTCTTTTGCTAAATGACTAACACGGAAGATACTGGTTTTCTACAGCACATATATCGACCGACCTTATGCGGAAGTGGAATCGCTGTAAATTACCATCTTCCGGTGACAGGAAGTTGTAACGTATTTGAATTACCCTTTATTGCTTGCCATAAGAAGATGAACGTTTCCATTGTTTATTTGGGATCGCCGTTTGAGTGGTCGTTCATTTAATATTCATTAAAAGGAGAAAACAAAAAATAAATTGGATAAGTCAAAATCACTTATGATTTTACTTTGTATTCAGTCTAAGTTGCTTGCAATCATTTTGAGTTTGATTACAAGATCTATCTATCTATCTATCTATCTATCTATCTATCTATCTATCTATCTATCTATCTATCTATCTGGGGGACTTTCCCGACGTACTAGACGTATGAGGGTCAAGTAACTCAGTTCCTAGGAACCGACAGCCCCAGACACCAGCACATATGATTTGAATATAGTGGTGATGGCTTTGTGCAGAACCAGCCACACTATTTGAAGGGCTGAATACAGAGACCTAGTGCACTATGTGCCACAAGGTCCCCAAACAACCATAGACAGGTTTTGAATTCATTCTCCTAGACCAGTTGCCATCCAAGGCTATAGAACACAGTCTTCTATTTACTTATAGCTGGAGGGAGAAGAAGATTAATAACTCTCCCAAGGGTATTAGCACGTAAGTGAATATAATGAATTCGACTGGAATTCGAACCTCTCTCTCTCTCTCTCTCCCATATATATATATGTAAAGAAATATAGTCTGAAGGTGTGCAATATATATATGGGATAAACTGCTCAATATCAGAGATAGAGCGTGGGTAAATATAAAAGTGATCATCGAAGTCAACACTTAGAGGCGACAGTCTGTTTCCTGCTAGACGCAATCGTCCGGCCACGAGTCTGGCCTGTCGATTCCGTCTAGCATGCAACAGACTGTCGCCTCCAAGTGTTGACTTCAATGTTCACACACACACACACACACACACACATATATATATATATATATATATATAAAGGAACACAATTGTAGTTGGTAAAAAATGAAGGATCGTTACGCCAGTCTCAATGTTCATCTTGTGTTCACAGTTTACACCTTAAATATGGAGCACCCATATATACTAGTTTGTATATTCTTGACTAGCAGCCAGTCTAGGAGAAGGAAAACTCTGATTTCAAAACCTGAGAAAGGTTGTGTGACACCAGTTCTCTATATTCGACTCTTCCAAAAAGTGTGGTTGGCTCTGCACAAACTTTTACCAATATAACCAAATGATATGTGCGGTTAGTCTGGCTGTTGCTTCTAAGAATTGAGTTGCTTGATCCTTAAACGTCGAAAACGACGAAAGAGTCCAGTATATATATATATATATATATATATATATATATATATATATATATATATATATATATATATATATATATATGTATATATATATATATATATATATAGTGTATATGCAGTGAAATTTAAATAGAATTAAAGCAACCATACGAAGTTTAGAAAGGGCCATGATCGAACATAATTCATTGTTATATTGAACAATATATGTTTCAATATATATATATATATATATATATATATATATATATATATATGTAAAAGTGAACATAGAAGTCAACACTTAGAGGCGACAGTCTGTTTCATGCTATATGCAATCGTCAGGCCACGCTGACGATTGCATATAGCATGAAACAGACTGTCGCCTCTAAGTGTTGACTTCTATGTTCACTTTTATATTTACACACGCTTTATCTCTGATATTGAGCACTTTATTCCATAAATATAGCGCATCTTAAGACTATATTTCTTCATATATATATATATATATATATATATATATATATATATATATATACATATATATATATATACTCCAGTAGGTGTTATTGCTCTTTCTAGTATTTATGGTGGTTCCCTTCGTAACCTTTTATTTGAAGTAGTGAGTAGTATTGCCATCTTGATTATGTCATAATTTTCCCTTGGGTTTATATGTGCTGTCCATTTTAGTTGTTGCTGTTGCTGAAAGTCCTCAATTGATATGGATTCTATTATCTCATACAATTCTTTGTGATTCTGTAATGCGAGCCCACACGGTTCCCAAAAGTGTGGTCTTTGCCAGACCCCACGGACTTCACCCACGCGAAGCTATTTTAAACCATTGGTCTTATAAAGCGGTTGTATACAGATGACAGTTTAGTTATATCTTAATGGGTTTGGTGCCATGCGTAACTCCCGTATGAAAATCTCGATCCGACGAGGCTATTTAAGAAAATAACTCGTGTTTTCAGTTTAATGTTTTGGTTTTGCAGCAATTTGCGGTATTGGGCGAAACTATCTCTAGCACAGTCTCTTCTATATTCAATTTCTTTGTACCCTATAGTAAATTTGTTTTATCGGATGTGTACGCCAACGTACCTGAAGTAAGGAGCTAGTTAATTCAGGTAAGCATATGGCTTTATATATATATATATATATATATATATATATATGCATAACAATCGTTGCAATATTATATATATATAACTGAAAATGTCTTATTGGTAGACATAAATTTCTTATGTACCGAATACTTGACGTAATTCGCATCTATTCGTAAAGGTCATTATGTATGGCTACATATTTTACTGCGTCGATAAAAAAGTGATATGCGTAAACACAGACACATTTAAACGATCACTTGGAAAGAAACGTGTTATATTGACTTCATCTTTTATGCGTACACACGGTTTCTTGTAAGTACTCATGCACTCATACGTCCGAACTAGCTTATACTTTATCTAATTATATTCGTGTTTTCAGTATTTGAGTTTTTTTTTTTTTCAAATTTCATTCCTCCTTTTCTTCTCTTGCTTTCTTCTCTCTTTCATCTCCAGTGACTTTCGCGCCAATATTTTAACTTCAATTTCTTTCTTTTGAGTTTATTTTGCCACTTCATTGCTTTATTCATTTTATATGTAGTCTTTTTTTTTATTTTACTACTTTTATTTTTGAATAAAATTCTTTCTTTTGTTCATTCACTCATTCTTTTAAAAATGTTTCTATCATTTTTTTTTATTTGCCTTTGTTTTTGCTTTTTTTTGTAAGTTTTTCTTTCCATTATTCTTTTTTATTTATTTTTCAGTCTTTTTCTTTCGCTTTCATCTTTCCTTTTTTTTTTACTTTCTTTTATTTAAAAATTGTTTCTTTCGATTCATTTTTATTTATTTTGAACATTTTTTTTTTATAAAGTTTTTGTTTGGATTATTTTTTATTTTATTTTTCATTCGTTTAAATTTTCTTTTCTTTCTTTCTTTGAAATTTGTTTGTTTCTTTCAATTATTTTTTTTAACCCTTTTTGCATATTCTGCCTTCATTTTTATTTCTTTCTTTTATTTCTTTGAAAGATTTTCTCTCAATTATTTTTTGTTTATAGTTTTCATTCTTTTATCTTTGTTTCTTTCTCTTTTTGAAACTTTTTTCTTCCTCTCGATTATTTTTTAAATCTATTTTTCATTTTTTTACCTCTGTTTTTCTTTGTTTTATAGATTTACTCTCTATTAGTTTTTTATTTTTCATTCTGTTTCTTTTACATTTTTATTTTTTATTTTATTTCTTTTTTTCTTTCTTTCTTTCTTTTTCTTTTTCTTTCTTTCTTTCTTTCTTTTTCTTTCTTTCTTTCTTTTTTCTTTCTTTCTTTTTTCTTTCTTTCTGTTTTCTTTCTTTTTCTTTCTTTTTCTTTCTTTCTTTTTCTTTCTTTCTTTCTTTTTCTTTTTCTTTCTTTCTTTCTTTTTCTTTCTTTCTTTCTTTTTTCTTTCTTTCTGTTTTCTTTCTTTTTCTTTCTTTTTCTTTCTTTCTTTTTCTTTCTTTCTTTCTTTCTTTTTCTTTTTCTTTCTTTCTTTCTTTTTCTTTCTTTCTTTCTTTTTTCTTTCTTTCTGTTTTCTTTCTTTTTCTTTCTTTCTTTTTCTTTCTTTCTTTCTTTATTTCTTTTTCTTTTTCTTTCTTTCTTTCTTTTTCTTTCTTTCTTTCTTTCTGTTTTCTTTCTTTCTTTTTCTTTCTTTTTCTTTCTTTCTTTTTCTTTCTTTCTTTTTTCTTTCTTTCTTTTTATTTTCTTTCTTTCTTTCTTTCTTTCTTTCTTTCTTTCTTTCTTTCTGTTTTCTTTCTTTCTTTCTTTCCCGCCAGATATCCTTCAATGTAGACTCTTTTATTCTTATGCTGTAAAAAGTATTTTTTTTTTTACTCTTCCATGTTTCTTTCTCACATTACTTCCTTCGAAGAGACAGACGAATTAATAAAATTGCTTGGAAGGAAAGAAGGATCCAAAAGAAAGAATGAAGGAATCCTTTAATCTCTTATCATATTCCTTATTTTTCTTTGTTTCCTATTTCTATTGTCGTTTTTTTCTTCCTTCCATCATTCTTTATTTCCTTACATTCATTACTCGTTCCGATTTTATATTAAAAAATGTCTTTCATTTCTTCTCTCTTTTCACTCCTCAAGAATTACTTAATTCCATTGTTATTTTCATTTTTCACTGCGTTTTCTTTTCACGACATTTGCTCTGGTATTCCTTTCCATCATCCTTCCTTCCTCTCGTTCTTTTTCACTCTTTCCTTTTCTTTGTTCAATCAATACCCCCTCCCCACGACTCTCCCTTTTACATCCACTTAATAATTTTACTTCCTTAAAAGCATTATTTCTTTATGGTGTTACCCCCCCACCGAGATATTTTTCCTTATTTTTCTTTTGTTTTCTATTTCATTTTCCTCCTTGCTTTGTGCTTCGTTCTTCGTTCTTTCTTTTTCACTAATGTTCATCCATTACAAGGCCTAAGAGCTACCCAAGGCAGAGGGTTACTGAATGAGGTTGTTGTACGGAGCGCAAGAGGAGGCGATAAGAAGCGCAATTTATGCGGATATGTAGGAAAGATAACAGTTAACCTTAGATACGAAGAGGTTAAGATTATAATAAGTGGGAGAGCATATTCTCCGTTTTCTGTTTCCTAAGGTAGCGCTTCTGGGGAAGATGTTGTTCAAATGAAACTTCTTCTTTACTAATGCAATACGAAGAGGATGAGTTTCATTCGTCTAAGTATATGTAGCATGGAGTCTTTTAGATGTGAATGTCAGAACCGGTGGAACCAAGGAATGTAGCTCATCAGAACATTCGCAATGGAAATAGTGTAGTAGCGAGACAGTTTCGTGTTTGGGAAATTCCTAGCATAATTGTTTTCTTCTTTTTTCTATTTTCTTCCTAGAGTCAACTGCGTCTTTTTCTTTCTCTTTTTTGTTTTTATTCCTTTTCTCTTCTCTTCTAATATACCTCGTTTTTCATTATCTTTCTACTTCCCTTTGAAAATTCGACTCTTTCTTCCGTCCTAGCAAATTTTTGTGACTTTTTTTGTTGTACGTATTAAGGTTGGTGCAAAAATAATGACGTAATAATGTCGTTTTTTGACGTTAAAAATACGTCAAAAAACGACATTATTACGCCATTATTTTTGCACCAAACTAATACATTTTTTTCTGTTTTCATTTTCTTCCAATCCAAACTGAGCTTCTTCGTATCTTTTTCATTCCTTCTTCGCAACCTTCATTCATTTTCTTCATTTCTTTCT
Organism: Acanthosepion lycidas; assembly: GCA_963932145.1. Taxonomy (NCBI): domain Eukaryota; kingdom Metazoa; phylum Mollusca; class Cephalopoda; order Sepiida; family Sepiidae; genus Acanthosepion; species Acanthosepion lycidas. The sequence continues at coordinate 45,969,524 of OZ010580.1, read as the reverse complement.
GATTTCTTCACACCCTTTCTTCATTTTCTATCTTTCTTCTGTTCATCCTTCTTTCATTTTTTTTCTTTTCTTTTTTCTTCTTTTCTGCCTTTTTCTCTTTTCTTTCTCCCTTCTACTCCTCCCTTTTTTGAAACCTTTCTTCCTCTTTCTTTCTTTCGCAATCTACTTTCACTGTTTTCCTTTCTTCTTCTCGCTCTTTTACATTCTTTTACTCTTTGTTAATGTTCTCTGTTTATTCTTCTTTCTCGTTTCATTTTACTTTTCTAACTTCCTTTTTTCTTAACTCTTTTTTCTTCTTTCGTTGTTTTTCTATCCTTTTTCTTCTTTTTTTGGCTTCATTTTTCTTCCTTTTCTCCTTTTTACATGTTCTTTTCATTTCATTTTTTCTTTCTTCTATCTTTCCTTTTTTTCTTCATTTTTTTTCTATCTCTTTTTTTCTATTCACTTCACTTTTCTTCTTTCCTTTGTCCTTCCTGTACATTTTCGATTTCTCGTTTCGTTTCTTCATTCTTCACGTATGTCCTTCATTTTTCCTTCTTTTCTTCCATCTTTTCCTCTCTTTCATTCTCTTCTTTCCTTTTTTTCAGCTCTTCATTCATTTTCTTTCTCTCTTTTTTTCTTCTCTGCCTTCACAGATTCCTTTCTGTCTTTCTTCTAAACTTATTTTCTTTATTTTTCAGTATTTCTTTCATACGTTTTGTTTTGCACATATCTCACGTTCTTTTCAGGTTCAAACAATACCTACTCTTTCTTTCTTGCTTGCTTTCTTTTGTTGTCAGTCTCATCTCACTTTGCTCGGTGTATCTACACAAACCTTCCTTGATACCGTCTTCACCTACCTGCCGCCATTACAAAATACATTCTGCATTATTTTCGTGTTCTCTACCAACTTGACTCCCCACTCGCGATCGATACACGCTCTCCTTCCCGTTTTTCTCTTTATCGCCTTCTCATTTTCATATCAACTCAAATCTGATCAACGTTTATTTTTATTTATTTTATTTATTTAATCATTTTATTTCCTGCTTTGTCTCTTGTCACTTCCGATCGACCTTCACCCATCTTTATTTCTCACGCTTGCTTTTCCGGACGGAATCTTTTTGTTACCATTTTCCTCAATATTTCTTCTTCCTTCTCTCATTCACCTGAATGTCTTGGGCTTCTTTCAGTTTCTTAAAAAATATCTTTTGTTTTCTGGTGGTTTTCTCTTTCTTACCTTCTTGTAGGTTTCTGCTGTTTTATTTACTCGTGCTTTTCATGTTTTTATTATTTCGTCTTTCTTTTTTAATTTAATTATGCTCATTCGAAACCATCAAATTTTTTCATAGATTTGCCATGACTTTCTTCCTTCTTTCCGTCTTTCTTATATTGTTATTTTCCCTTCCTTCCTTCCTTCTTTCCTTCATTTCTTCTTTCCTTCCTGTCTTCCTACCTTTTTTCCTTCCTTCCTTCCTTCCTTCCTTCCTTCCTCTCTTCTTCCCTCCATTCCTTCTTCCCTCCCTTCCTTCTTCCCTTCCTTCCTTCCTTACTCCCCCTCCCTCCCTCCATTCCTTCCTTCCTTCCTTCCTTCCTTCCTTCCTTCCTTCCTTCCTCTCTTCTTCCCTCCATTCCTTCTTCCCTCCCTTCCTTCTTCCCTTCCTTCCTTCCTTACTCCCCCTCCCTCCATTCCTTCCTTCCTTCCTTCCTTCATTTCTTCTTTCCTTCCTGTCTTCCTTCCTTTTTTCCTTCCTTCCTTCCTTCCTTCCTTCCTTCCTTCCTCTCTTCTTCCCTCCATTCCTTCTTCCCTCCCTTCCTTCTTCTCTTCCTTCCTTCCTTACTCCCCCTCCCTCCATTCCTTCCTTCCTTCCTTCCTTCCTTCCTTCCTTCCTTCCTTCCTTCCTTCGTTTTTATTTCCTTTCTTTATTACAACATTTTCATTTATAATCTACAGAAGCTTTCATTTTCCTATCACTTAAAAGTACATTTGCTTGCTTATTCAGATGTTGGTTTGTTCATTTTCTCTAAATTTTGTTTTAATATATATATATATATATATATATATATATATATATATATATATATATATATATATATATATCAGTTTCTAAAGAATTAATGGATTTTATTTTTTTCATCCAGCATGTTTTATAGCATCAAACGTTAGCACACTCGGGGAAACATAACAACGATAATGTTCCTTCTTGCAGAATTCGAACCTGTGTAGCTTTTTGCACGAGGAACCACCAATACACCAACTTATATTAAATCAATTCAGAGGCGACAGACTCTTTCGTGTTGACTTCGGTATTCACTTATATATATATATATATATATATATATATATATATATATAGATAGATAGATAGATAGATAGATAGATTGATAGATAGATAGTTCACCTTATGTTTAAACAGAGCGTGTGTAAATATAAAAGTGTTCATCTGTTTCATACAAGAACGCAATCGTCAAGCCTGCCGACTGCGTATAAGCAATCAGAAAATAATGAATTCAAGCTACAGATCATAGACGCAATTTGTATTAAAAAAAAATTTAAAGCCGCCATTGAACAGAATTAGCTATGAATACTGCAGTAATGTTCTGAAATGCCTATAAAGGAACAGTTTTTCACGCATTAATGCGCGACAGACCATGCTATTATAACATAGAGGAAAAAATTCCATAATCGATTATTTTTTACGTTCTAATGAACGCTCAGCACATTGTCAACCGTTTGCATTTAAAAGCATAATGAAAAATTTCGGTAATGGATTGCAACGCACAGCTTTGTATAAATACTTGCACCCCTTGAACAACATATAGTTTTGTACTACTTGCACCCCTGAAGATGTTCTTGGAGGGATATCGAAAGTACTTTGGAAATGAAAATAAAAGAAGTTTAAACAGCTATAGCATATTTCTCTCATCTTTTAATATCAGTACACAAAAGGTTATTCGTGTCTATGAACGAATTTTGTTAAAAATTAGCAAACATAATGTCTGTAATTTATTCAGACACACACACAGATATACATATACCTATATATATATATATATATATAATTATTTATTTAAAAATATGATTCCAACACGCTACATAAGAGTTCTCATGAGAACTCTTATGTTTTTATAATTTTTTTCTTTTATATATATATAAAGAAATATAGTCTTAAGGTGTGCTATATTTATGGAATAAAGTGCTCAATATCAGAGATAGAGCGTGTGTAAATATAAAAGTGAACATAGAAGTTAACACTTAGAGGCGACAGTCTGTTTCATGCTATATGCAAGGTGGCCTGACGATTGCATATAGCATGAAACAGCCTGTCGCCTCTAAGTGTTGACTTCTATGTTCACTTTTATATATATATATATATATATATATATATATATATATATATATAACTAATGTTGACTGATCAGAATAAAGTCTCCATGTGTTTTTAAATTGAAAAAAGCAATACAGATGTAAAAGTTTGTATGCACAATATTTGTAGATTATGCAAAAGTACTGCTGAAACTACAAGGTAAGCGTGATATATTTTGGATGGATATTAAATTAATTCGGAACTTATACCGGCAGGAAAGCGCCTGCATACAGTGAAAAAATGAATTCAGTAAATATACAAAAATAGAAAGGGCTATAAAATAAGGATGTGTCTTCTCACCGGATTATTTAACCATTACATCGAGGGGATCCTTAGAGAATTAGAAGTCCTACCAAGATTCCTTATTGGCGGCCACAATCCTAACAAAAATTAAATATGCAGATCTCACAGTGTTGATATATCAAGAGAAAGGAAACTACAGGAACTGTTACGGAATTTAGTAAAGAAAAGTGAGATGAAAGGAGTAAATATCAGATAGAAGATAGAATATATGGTTGACACTAAAATGAGCGGCCGAAAATGCGGATTAGAAATTATAGATATCAAAATGAAACAAGTACAAAATTAAAACATCTAGGAAGTGTTTTAACAGAGTACGGAAATTGTGAAATACGAAGACGTATTGGGATATCGAAAGATACCTTCGATAATATTAGTAAAACAGAAAAGTAAACGTAATTTACTCTTATGAAATAACATTCTTGCAATATGGCGGTGAAGGCGGGACAATCTCATCACGGACGAAGAATAGACTTCAGGAAACTGAATTGTGGTTATACAGAAGAATGCTGAGGATAGAAATGAATGAACATGTGAGCAATGACGAAGTTTAAGAGAAAAGGGAAAGAAAAAGGACACTTAAAGATTCTTGAAATTTCTAGGGCATGTAAAAGTGGAGAGGGCTAGGATAATTTGACATTTACAACACATATGGGAGGAAAGAGGGACAGAAGAATGCAGCTAATAACCTAGCTATCGAACATGGGTCAATGGTTGGCCGAACTTCATTAAGAGCTATAAATGGCATTAAATTATGGAGGGTAATGATTGCCCATGTCCTGAAGGGACATGCCATAGTAGTAGTAGTAGTAGTAGTAGTAGAAGAAGAAGAAGAAGAAGAAGAAGAAGAAGAGAAGAATGTTCAAAGGTAGAAACCCAATAACGCCCAGAAATACTACTACTTATAGAAAAAATGAATTTCCATTTGTAAAGAAAATAAAAATGAGCTGTAGCATAAAGTGTATAGCGAATGTGTTATATAGGAATAAAATGTCGCTGCCAACACTTGAATTTGAACATAGATCGCCAGTAAGCAAACACAGGCGATCCCATTATTGAATTAAGTAGACCACGTGACCATAGAGGAAACGCATAAGTAGGAAGTTACGTGACATTTAAATGATCTCCATTCTGTTCTATCCTCTATTACTATACAGACCGCTACTCTCTACTCTATTCACTATACTATTTCTCTATACGGTGTTTACTATTCAAACGAGTATTGTCGAGCAAGTACTATTAGTTTTAGTGATATTCGAAGGTGTCTGACACCTGCATTGTTCAACGGCGTTACTATAGTTGTAACTGCGATTACAAAGTCTCTACTACAAGGAGCATTACGAAAGTGACAACCAGTATTCGTTGACATCACAATAGTGGCAACGAATGTTAGTTGACATCACAACAGAATGTATAAGCTATATGAGGGGTTCTCAATCTGTGGGGAATTTCATGGTTTCAGAGGTGGGAGATTGGAGCCACAGATTTGTAGACTCAAAATGTTAAATTTCGAATTCCCCAAGGCTGCACAACCCGCAATGTGCAATCCATCTGTGCAACTGAAAGGTCACGCTGTATTTTATTTTGCTAGCTCTTGTGTTTTTTTGTTTTTTAGTTTTTTTTGCCGCTAGGAAAATAATCAATGTAAATGTATACGTACGAATAGGCAGAAAAAAAAATGAAGATTTTTAATAATATCTGTATATTATTTGGAATGCACCTTTTTAGCCGGACAATCTCGAAAAGGGTGGGGGGATGATATTGGTGCATGGGGCAAAATAGATTGACAACCACAGGACAATATATTTCGGTCTCGCAGGCTTGCGGGTCCTAGGTAAGACGATAAACTACATCCAACAGAAAGGCCTCTGATCAGGAGGTTTTGATAAGAGTGGAACCACCAAGAATTGCTGGTGTTCCCAGGTCCACCCTGACCCGGGTTGGTAGCACCTGTTAGGGTGCCAGCACCTGTTAGGGTGCCAGCACCTGTTAGGGTGCCAGCACCTGTTATGGTGCCAGCTATGGGAAAATAGCTCGAAAGTGGGGTAAAAACACTATAAAGGTGTAAAAACAGGTTTTAATACCAGAAATACTTTGTAATATATATATATATATATATATATATATATATATATATATATATATATATATATATATATATATATTTCCAGCAATAATTTCTTGAAGAAAAGAAACTATTACCATATTACCAGCTATAAATTTTTGAGGAAAAAAATATTACCAGGAATAGTTTTTTGAAAAAAAATTATTACAGTAATACATTATTGAAAAAAAAAATACCAGAGATACCAGAGATAGATTCTTCTTCTTCTTCTTCTTCTTCTTCTTCTTCTTCTTCTTCTTCTTCTTCTTCTTCTTCTTCTTCTTCTTCTTCTTCTTCACATTCTTCTACTCTTTTAATATAAGCTACACGTTCTTCTCCTTCTTGATTATCATTCAATAAACACATTTTCCCTCCCAAACAATACCCTTCTGTAGAACCATATTTCTGTTGCTTCAATTCTCTTCTTCATCTTTGAGGAGATTGTCCATCATTCGTTGCTACACACAGCCGTAGTAACTAGAGAATTTCACAGAAGCAAGCAAGCAGAATGTAATCTCCTTTCTATTCTAGCATCTTTCTCAATATTTGAGCTGGTTTTAATAATTTAAATGTCCATTTTTTCATTCGTTTCATTTCCTTTCGGTTTTGTATTGAAGAAGTTGCATCAAATATGTTACCGATTACCTCTTTGTTAGGAATAAGTAAATCCGTTTTTCTCACATGGAAATGTTTGCTCCGTTTTAATTTCGATGTTTAACAGAATATACTTGTATTCTTTAGAACAGTTTCTAGTTTGACAATCGTCTTCCACGATCACAACACAGTCACTTAATTCCCATTGGATCACCACTCTCACCCAATCATGCCTACGTTTTTATTTAATCTGACATACTGTCCTCTTCGCTTATGATTATATTGAATTTTTTTTTCATAGTCTTACAGGCTAATTTTAATATTTTTCTTTGTGTATCTTAGACAACATAAAATATTACCAACAATGTAAATTTTGTCGACATTAAATAACCATTGGGGGTGATATGCAGTAAAACAAACCAAACCTCGCCGGCTTGCAATAAATGAAATAATAATAATAATAAAAAAATATCACTTGAAAACAAATGTAGATGCGTTAAAGGAACAATGGAAAGCACAATTCTAGGGACAACTCTAACAGCTAGAATGATTTCCAAAAATTATCCGAGGTTAGATGAACATGGAAGAAATTCAGCTCAAAAACTAGTTGTGACGTGGGCACAGGGCAACAACTAAGGATCACTAACGCAGTTGAAAATTACGGAATGTTAATTTTCAACTGGAGAAGGAGAGATGAACTAGACAGTTTTGCTCGTAAAACTCGCCACAATCGTTTTCGTCACAGTCGAAAACCTTGATCAAGTAGTCGCCTCAAATCGAGTAATATGCATATATATATATATATATATATATATATATATATATATATATATATATATATATATATATATATATTGGTTGTCACATCATAATCAGATATGAACATTCACGATATCAAGACTGCTTCGAGGGTGTCGCAATTGAATAAGGCTGGCTTACCTATCATTTATCAACTTGCGCGAATTTCCTTTGCATCAGCAACAGCAACAATCTGAAGCAGTTCCAGAGCATGGCTATTTTTATCAGTAACATTGTTACGAATCAATCAGCTGGTTGACTCTTTAGGCTACAGCCATTCTGTGTATCACCAAGTAAGATTTTACAATATCAAGCAGTGCCTTATATTTTATATTGAAAACAGATGGCGGTCTGGGCAGATCTTAGAATTAAATCAATAATCGGGAAAGAAGAGCAAGTGTAGCTAATGAACAGCAGGTGTTACATCACAGCATTTATTCTCCAAGTTGAATAACTTATCTATCTATCTATCTATCTATCTATCTATCTATCTATCTATCTATCTATCTGTGTGTGTGTGTATGTATATTTACTTAGGTAAGTGATACTCTGATAAAATGCAATAGTATCTATCTATCTATCTATCTATCTATCTATCTATCTATCTATCTATCTATCTATCTAGTTCTTCAAATCACAAATAACGTGGAACTTCAGTTGAGGGGAATTCTTCAAATTCTTCAAATCACAAATTCGGCGGAACTCCAAAATCCCACGTCACTAAAGCTCTCACTTTAACCCTTCATTCATTGGCATTTTGAAGAAATAAAATTGATTTTCTCAATTCACAATTTTTTTATATATTTTGAACTGTATTTAAAACATTTCTTTTTTAATTCACAACGTTTTGTGTTACTTTAAACTAAAAATAATTTTTTTTTGTTTTTCATTTTTTTTAAATTTGAATTCTTAACTATTCCCTCCTCATCCGGAGAAAAATTCCAATGTTGGATGTTCAAACACCAGATGAAAGTCAGATTTTAAACCCGGGATCATACTGATTCCAAACAGATATAATATATCTATATAGAGCAAATGTGTGCCGATTTAGTGGGGTTTAAGATAATAGAACTGACAGACAGAATTTGCCATTTACACAAACACACGCGCACACACACACACACACACACACATATATATATATATATATATATATACATACATGCATATATATATATATATATATAAATACATACATGCATATATATATATATATATATATATATATATATATATATATATGTATATAAGGTTGATGCAAAAATAATGACGTAATAATGTCGTTTTTTGAACGTCAAAAAACGACATTATTACGTCATTATTTTTGCATCAACCTAATATATATGTATATATATATATATATATATATATATATATATATATATATATATGGGGAGAGAGCCTTTGGTGTGTGTTGGATTTTAAATCAATCCACTCATTCCAACCGTAAGAATCAGAGAACTACCAACAGACCTCGACTAATTATACATGCTACAGCCCCCTCCATATATATATATATTTTTTTTTTTTCTGTAGAACTAATAACTGTATAACGTTATGATTTTCTTTACTGCATCAAATCTACTGATAAAAAATGTCTATTGACTCTTATCTTACTCAACACGTAGGAAGTTAAATTGTTCTTCATTAGTGAAATCGCCACATGCTGACGTGAAACCAAAGCAAAATCTTCACGAATCAAATGTCACTGGTCGTTTTTTACCTAATGGATCCTGTCATCTAACAGCTTTGGAATAAGACGTACACAAGTCAATATCTATTTTAGTCTAATCATTACATTGTTGAAAAAGGGTGGGAGTTGTTCATGTTTCCGGACGTAAATCAATAATTATGCCGTCTAATGAGGAAAAAGCAAAGCAGTTTATATTAAAAATATTTTGCAACATGATCACCTTATTTGACAAAGCCATCAGCTTAACGCTTTTTCCATTAATGACGTAGATCGATTTCAGAACAAAATTCCGTTAATAACTCTAGAAGGCTATGGATTTATTGATACCGTATTGAATATTACTCTAGCAGGCTATGGATTTATTGATACACTTTCGGATATTACTCTAGAAAGCTATGGATTTATTGATACCGTATTGAATATTAATCTAGCAGGCTATGGATTTATTGATACACTTTCGGTTTTTACTCTGGAAGGCTATGGATTTATTGATACCGTACTGAATATTACTCTAGCAGGCTATGGATTTATTGATACACTATTGAATATTATTAGTCTAGCAGGCTATAGATTTCTTGATACGTTATTGAATATTACCTTAACAGGTGTTTGAAATGTCGAACTGAACCCTTTATTTATCTCGCTGGGTTGGACTGTTCTAGTTCCACGTGCCATGTCTAATGGATGTCAGTTATCAGTTATCTCCTGTTAATTCCCTTCTCAAAGTTCTCCACTGCCTTAACCAAGTATTGAACTCACACTATTTAGGTTCTGTCACTGGATCTAACTAACGCCTTTATGCACTGTGACATGTCCAAAGAGTGTGAGTTCAATACCTGGTTAAGGCGGCGGAGAACCTTGAGAGAGGAATTAACAGGAGATAA
>OZ010580.1:45922307-45954807 GCA_963932145.1 Acanthosepion lycidas | reverse complement strand
CCGCTTCGGCTGCTGAGTTTCCTTTCTTGAACTCATAAAGCATTATGTGCCTCAAATAATTCTTGGGTACTTCCATGTCAGCAGGGTTTTAATAAAAAAAAAATAATTTTATTGTTCTCTGAAATAAAATTTGATCAGTTTAAATGCATCTAAACATAAAAGTAATGTTCAGCTCGATTAGACATTATAAAATACTCTTTAAATTTCGTTCATTTTAAGAAAAGGTTAAAATTCGGACAGAACTTATGGGATGACCTGATATTTTATATGCAAGTTTATGGATTCAGCTTCAGATTTTTATATTTTCTGGGTAAACTTTTAGTTCCAGATATATAGTTTATAGTTAATAAAATGTCTTGGGCTTTCTTCTCAGTGTCCTGGGAGCAGTCTACTTCTATCTGGTAACCCATTATTTGAGAAGTATGGATATTTGAAAAGCATGGTAAGGTTTTCTGCATCATAGTATTTAATACTCTTTCTTTTGTATTCTTTGCAGTGTATTAGGAGGTGCTTAACGGTGAACAATTGATCACAAGAGATGGACTGAAATGCAGTTTTTGCTTAGAATAATTATGTGTTTGTAAGATGCGTATGTCCAATTTTGATTCTGCATAACACTATGTCCTGTCTTCGAGTAGGTAATGGTTCTCTGTTTTGCAGCCTGACTATCGACTGATGTTCGTACAGTTTGTTGTTTGGAAACATATTCCAAATTATTTACCATTTTCTTTTAATGTATTGCATGATCATATTTTTCTGATGTGTATATGAGAGCCAAATGTTTGTTAATGTCATTTTGTTTGCCTCTTTTGCCAGTGCATCAGCTTTTTGATTTTCCTTAATGTCTAGATGGGTAGTAAATCAGGTCAAGATGATTATTTTGTGGGTGACAGTGACAGGTTTGAGAATATCATGAATTTTCTGTCTTTTGAGATTTTGATCATTTCAAGTGCCATTTGTATAAATGGAGGCATTGTTTGGCAGTCTGATTTGATTTTGGACTTGTCTGTTGGTGACTGCTGCACCTGTTCTGTCCAGGATTTTTTATCCATCTGTATAGAATGCTTTGTAGTTGCTGATATTTATCTCTTAGTTCTCTATATTTGTTTTGACCCATTTTGTCAGTGTTAGGTCTATGTGAGGTTCAGAGATTAACGGTGGAGCCATTTTATTTATTTTGATTGGTGTTATATTATCAAGGTTTTTGTTCACTTGTTTTAGTGCTTCTTTGATTAAAAGTTTAAATGAGGAGATAGCTTTTGGTCTATTATTGTAGAATTGAATATATTATTATATTGAATATATATATATATATATATATATATATATATATATATATATATATATATATATATATATATATATATATATATATATATATATATATATTGTGATCTGTATATAGGAACCTAACGATTTCATTGCCATTTTGGCTACTTTTTTTACCAGTGCATCAGCTTTTTGATTTCCCTTAATACCTACATAGGTAGGACACCAGGCCAAGATTATTATTTTGGGAGTTTTATCAAATAGTGACAGGTTTCTAAAATTTCATGTATGTAAGGGTGTTTGGATTTTTTTACTTGATACTGTTAGGCTGGAAAGCAAATTTTCTTCATCGATTGCGCAAGCCGATATTTTAATGTAAATATATTTTTTTAATATATATATATTAGGTTTGTGCAAAAATAATGAGGTAACAATGTCGTTTTTTGACGTATTTTTAACGTCAAAAAACGATATTATTACGTCATTATTTTTGCATCAACCTAATATATATATATATATATATATATATATATATATATGTCTTATATATATATATGTGTGTATATGTATTGTGTGTGTGTGCATAATAAATAAATCCTAATGACCCAGGTACTACCTACTTAGGTTTCACCACATGGGATTTCTTTCGCCCTGTTCGAAGTTTTCTGGTTCTTTTATTTTGTTTTCAAAATTATTTCGTCAGATGCCTATTTGTTTGAAAATTGTGCTATCCAGGCTTTTTCACCCACCGAGTTTAAATAGATTTACATTATATCTATCTATCTATCTATCTATCTATATATATATATATATATATATATATATATATATATATATACAAATATAGATAAACCCTTGAATTTTTGATTTGCCAATAATCAAATCAATCTCGACGGAAAAAAAGGTTTTAAAAAAAGAAAGAGCTACAAACATGAACTACTGCCGAAAAAAATTGCACAGATGCAGGTCTGAAGCCCAAAGAAAAAAACCCGATACGAGTAAACAACTAACTAACAAAAGAGCTCAATACAACCGTAGAGCAGACCTAGATACACCTAGTGAGCTAGACAAACCTACCTAGGTTTGACCTAAACGGATCGTCAGGGAAAGTTCGGCTCCGAACTTTCCCTGACGATACGTTTAGGTCAAACCTAGGTAGGTTTGTCTGGCTCACTAGGTGTATCTATCTATCTATCTATCTATCTATCTATCTATCTATCTATCTATATATATATATATATATAACGTAAAAAACCGACATTATTTTTGCACTAACCTAATATACCAGTAATATATTTTTCGTCTGTGTGTCATGCCCTTCAGATCGTCGGTGATCATGGCACTCCACAACTTCCGATCCTCTGTAACTCACAATAAGATTTGTTCCATTAGCTCTTATGCTATCCATTTAATCCAGCTTGCTAAGAAGGTTATTCGATGTTTCACTCTCCCTCTCTCGACTTCAAGAAAATTGTGCGTATCAAAATTTCAAAGCCTTTTTCCACATTATATCGCAGAATTGTCTTTGCTGATTTTAAGTGTAAGTGTCCTTTCCGTTTCCTTTGTTGCTTTAAACTTCATTTTGCTCACATATTCCGTCCATGATATTCCCAGAATCCTCCAGTAAAACCGTATCTCTTTTGCCTCAAGTTTGCTTATCTGCGATGAAACTGCCCAGCATTCAGAACAGCTCAGTGCTATAAGTGCAAAGACAAATATGAAAAAACAGATCTCGCTCTGGCTTTTGTATAGTTATACCGTGCGCTATATCCCCCCCATCACCACATACGGTTCCACTTTCTTATCTTCAAAAGGGCATAGATACTAGTATTTACTTATATATATATATATATATATATATATATATATATATATATATATATATATATATATATAACGATCCGCTTAGGTGAAACTTTGGTAGGTTTGTCTGGCTCTCTAGGTTTGACTAGGTCTGCTCTACTTTTGTATTGAACACATGCTGTACAATTATTTTCGACAGACGTTCATGTTCCTAGCTCATCCTTTTTTAAAAACCTTTTTTTCCTTCGAAATTGATTTGACCATTAGCAAATCAAGAAACCGAAGGTTTTCCAATATATATATATATATTCCAATATATATATATATATATATATATATATATATATATATGCATAAACAAAATGTGTGTTTAAAGGAGTTTAAATAAAATACATAAGATCCATTGCTGAATATGGTGGAAAAGAGAGCGGTTCTCTGTACCGCGTCAATAAGTACCTAACTCCTCTTACTATCCTCTACCTTTCCAAGGGCCAAATCAGGCCAATAAATGGAGTACTGCGGCCATATATGGGCAAAAACTTCCCCGTCTTCACTTTACAGTTTCATTGGAGATTCCAAAAGCGTCCTTGTGGGTGATAAATTATTTTCCACCCTACATCCCGTTTCTCACAGACGAAAAGGAAAATGATCTTTTCGCTGTACCGCTTTATTAAGTACCTCAATCCTCCTGCACTCCTCTACCTTTAAAAGAGCCAGATCCAGTCGAAAACGGAGTTATGCTGCGATTGGAGCCCCACTGTCTTCATTTTCCACTCTCGATAGAGTCCAAAAGCATCCTTGTTGCTATAAATTATTTTCTAATCTACAACCCGTTTCCCAAATACGAAACGTAGCAATCCTGTCGCCGCCATCTTGCTATTTCCATAGAAAGTGTTCAGACGAACTACACTCCTTAGTTCTACCAGTAATAAGACTGAAACTCGCCATGCCACGCCCATTGTAGCGAACCACCCTCATTCTCGTCGTATTCCATTGGTGAGATGTAAGTTCCACACGAGCAGCTTCTTCCCACGAACCGCTGCTTTGTAGAACCGACTCTCAAAAGGAGGCTTCTCAGGTGACCACTATCTTAATCTATTCAATTCTCACGTTAACCGTTATCTTCCAGAATATCCTATAAACTTTGCCTTTTGCTCTGTAATCCTATACTTCGCGTAGCTCTTGGGCTTTGTTTAGGGAAATCATCATTGCAAAAAGGAATCCAAAAGAAACCAAAACAGATACAAATAATTAGTTTTTGCATGGTTGAGTATATCGCGGTGAAAATTAGTTCATGTTACATGCCTCCATGACTTTTATCAGTCTAGTGACATTGGTGTTCACTCGCGTTATTTTACGCACGTGGGATTATGCCAGACATGACTAATTTGAGTCAATATTTATTTAGGTCCTTTACTTATAACCCAAAATGATGGCTTTGTGTATTAAGTTGTGCGCAATAAAAGTATATATTTGGTGGGCAGCGTCTACCCAAATCCTTGAGTTGCAACTTAGTCAAGCCAAACATTTCTAATTATTTCAATTTTGACTATTTATATCTCTAAGATGAGATATTATGATTATTTACGTTATTTACATTATTCGAACGGTTATTTTCATTTTAATTGCCATATTCACGACGTTTCGGCCGTTGTACACTCGGGCCTTCTTCGGGTGATTGAAATTTCGAACCGAAATCTTTATTTCCTTCATCGGGGTAGATTGTTCTAATTCTATGTGTCATGTATCTTCCGGATGTCTCATTTATTTCCCTTTAACTCAACTCTTCAAGTTTTTTTTTTGTTTACCACTGCTGTAGCCTGGTATTGAACTCACAACTCTTTGGGTCTAGTCAGTGGATCTAACCAACGTCTTTATCCACTGGTCCATGTGTCTTTGACGACAATCTAGCCCGGTTGACGAAATAAAAGGTTCGAGAAGAAATTCTAATCTACCTGGAGAAGGACGGAGTGTACAACGGCCGAAACGTTGTGAATATGGCAATGAAGATGAGGATAACAGTCCGAATAATGTAAATCATCTTACTGTGTACTCTTGAATTTGTGGCCTTTGACAAAACCAGACTAGGCTTAGTAAATATACAAGGACGATACAGAAACTCTTTTCTCCGTAAATGTCATGTTTGATCTTTTGGCCAGCTTTTGAGCCGGATTGAGAATATTTGAGCACACCTCGTGTATGTCCGTGTGCCACTGTGTCTGTGTGTGTTTATGGGATAATGGTTAAAAATGGATTTGAATGAACGAAGCCTATGGGTCCTTGGGAAGAGCGGACTTCTTCGAACCTTGTGGATGGCGCTACAGCATCACAAAGAACTGTACCAAACAACAGAAGTGACATCACTCGAGGAATTTCAACAGCAGTAACAGCAAAAATGGATAGCACATGTAACTGAAAGAGAAAATATTGATATAGTCAAGATGTTGACCTTAAAATAAAAGGTTAGGAAGGAAACCCCCATCAATACTGTAAAGAGCGATAGCAGCTTTTGGACTTGAGAGACTTAGTTTCCTGAAAAATTATTTTAAGAGGAAGATTTTATAAATTTCAACCAACAGTAGTACTGATTGTTCAGTTAATGAATGATAAATGTTTCTTTACAAGGAAACGGCTAATATACCATACACGCCTTTGTAGTTGTAATATGCGTCTCCATTCGATAATATTAATGGTAAAATTAGCCGTTTACTATTTCGGCATTCTTTTCTTAAGTCCACTAATTGTTATTACTGTTTCTCGTATTGGTGGAGTGTGTAGTGTGTAGGTGAGGTGGGGGGGATTTTAAAACTTTTATTCGAATTAGGGCGGAAGGTCATTATCTTCATTGTGACATTACTTTCACTTCGACTTAGAGGCACTATCTGTTTTAGTTGTTCCTGTTGAAAGTCATCAAAGGATATAGTTTCTGTTACTTGGTAAATCTCTTTGTTTCTGATTATGTAGCGCCAGTCCACGAGTTTCGAAAAAGTAGAATTAATATTGTAGTCGAGCTGTGAGATCGATGCATAATGGCTGGTCCTAGAATGTAATCATTTTGCTTAACTCAGATGACATAAGGATCTATCTATCTATCTATCTATCTATCTATCTATCTATCTATGTGTGCGTATGTTTATATGTATGTATGCATGTATGAGTATATTTTTGTTTTTTCTCCTATGTGTGTGTGTAACTATTGAGTGCTAT
Source organism: Acanthosepion lycidas (assembly GCA_963932145.1). Taxonomy (NCBI): domain Eukaryota; kingdom Metazoa; phylum Mollusca; class Cephalopoda; order Sepiida; family Sepiidae; genus Acanthosepion; species Acanthosepion lycidas. The sequence goes on along the minus strand of OZ010580.1, from coordinate 45,948,528 downwards.
AGTCCGTATTAAAATTCATAACATTTAAAAAAAAAAAAATCTCGTCTACATAGATTGTATCGGATCATTATTCGCTTTAATACCAACATCATGGCCAGTATCGACGTTGTCCACCACCAGTACCGCCGCTGCCGCTGCCGCCGTCTCTGTCATTAGCCAACCGATCCTCAGCCAACATCAACAACAAAAACCCTCATCTCAGTGCTGAGGCATCCAAACCTCCCCTCTTTCTTTTTCTCCTCCCCTTTTTCTTGCGTTTCTCTTTCCACAAACAACAGCGCCGAGTGATATTGCCTCCACCGCCGACGCCAGTCTCATTCTTTCCCGCCATCATCTCCCGCTACCGTCACCATCACCATCACCATCACCAAAGTGGCAGCAGCAGCAGTAACAGCAATGGCGGCAGCAGAAGCTGCAGCATTATCTTTCACCACGGCACTGATGACCTCTATTTCCTTTCTTCTTCTTCTTCTTCTTCTTCTTCTTCTTCTTCTTCTTCTTCTTCTTCTTCACATTCTTTTACTCTTTTAATATAAGCTACACCTTCTTCTCCTTCTTGATTATCATTTAATAAACACATTTTTCCTCCCAAACAATATCTTACCATCATATGTTCATTCCACACTGATTTTTTCTTCTTTCTCCACCTTTATTTCATATATTTATAACTAACTTCCTCTTTTTTCCCCTCCTTTTCGTTAGCATCCTATTCGATCTTACCAGCCTAACCCAGCCCAGCCTTACTTTTTCCTCATAAACATTGCCACCTTCGCCAAATCTCCAACCTCCCCTCATTCTTTTCGCTCACTCTCGCTCTCTCTTTCTCTCTCCCCCTCCTACCATCATTATTTCTTCTTTCGGTCCCATATATTTCCTATCTCCGACAACTACCCAAAAATCGAAGCTGACTCTCCATCTCAGCCTTCTTTTTTTTTCCCGCCATTCCTTTCCCGCCAACCACGCCACAGCTGCTGCTGCTGTTTTAAGTCCTACTTTCCAGTGAGTTCAATCATCCGTTCTCACGTATACACGTACGTCCACACATACACACGGGAGCGCATAGTAGTAGAAAACATACAAAGCCGAAGTCATAGCTCTACACGAAGATAATCGCATAACGGAATGCACACGTACATACACATACACACACGAACACACGCACACATATATAGATGTGTGTGTGTATCGATGTGTACGTGTGTGTTGTGTATTTGCAAATGTCGATATTCACATGTGCACGAAAATAGGAACGCACATACTAATACACATAAATGTTACAAAAAATTAACTGTCTGTATATATTTAATTATATATATATATATATATATATATATATATATATATATATATATATATATATATATACAGATAAAGAGAAAGAACAGACAGCTTAAGAATCTACCGTAGTAGGCATTTACGTTTTTTTTTAAAGTGCTCGATACAATGTAGAGAATATGATAATAATATTTTTATTATAAAATATTTTACATTGTTATACAAAAATTTCTGTTTCGAATCTTCAGAACTCAAAAATTGTTCCATCATGGGGTGATGCTGGGTAACTTATGACCATAAGTTACCCGACATCATAAATAATAAATTGCCCAACATCTCCTGATGATGAAACAATTTTTAAATTCCGAAACATAGAAATTTTTGTGTAGCGATGTAAAATATCTTATATTAACAATATTATTATTATAACACACACACACACACACACACACACATATATATATATATATATATATATATATATATATATATATAAGCCCTGTACAAAGTACAAAAAATCATATAGATAAAATCATCGAATAATAATAATAATAATAATTTGTTTGCTTTAGTCTAGCCCGCAATGAATGAAACAAGATAGGTAGGGAAATACCATCCTTGGAAGATATGCCAACATTATAACCTTCTTCATACAGAAAAATGGTATGGACATGATCCAATGCTAGAAGGTGAAAATATTAGATTCCTCTGAGACTTTATTATCCATGTTGTTCAGACTGCACAAAGCCAATAGAACAGATATAAAAATAATAAAAAAAAGATAAAGTGTTATTTCATAGACAAGGCCATCTGACAAATCATTTTAGCAAAAGAGCTTGAGAAATGCTTCAAATGTGAGAAACTGGAAATGAAATAAATTAAGAATGTTGATTTTAAACTCAGTCAGTATTCCGATAATTACAAGAGCACTAAAATTGAATAAAAACTATATTGAGCCACAAAAGAAGAAATACCCTCCAACACTATATGAGCTACAAAAGATTGCGTTCATGAGCAGCGCTCACATTTTTTAAATCATTTCAACTCCAAGCAAGGCGATAATGCCACTAAGACACAAGCGGTTGGTGGAAGTGAAAGAGACTGAGAAGACTTCAGAAATCCAATCTTAGACGAGAAACAATAGATAAAGGATAGGAGAAATGACAATAAAAGAATAGAATTCGGGAAAACAGCGATTGACGTGGCATTTACATTTTTGAAGAATGTACGTGGTAGAAAAGCAAGAAACAAAAAGTCATTTCCATAAGCGTGATATGCGAGAAAAGAAACTACTAGAATATAACTTACAGTTTCATCTAGCTAATTCAACAGTAAAACGATGAGAACTAACTGCCAATCTAGTAGTACGCTTACATTCATGCAGTCGATGTACCAAGAGAACTGATTAGAACAATTGCCATAAAAACATTTCTAGAAAAGAAAGAGAGAAGACACCTGATAAGGGTGGGAATGTGACTGGGAAATGCTATGTCAGGACCGATAAAATTACAGACTCTTCTCTGAATATTGTCGAGTATCTGGAGATGTATAGTAGGAGCAACAGATCATATATGGCAACAGTTTTCAATGCACGGTCGAATGGTAGATTTATAAATATGCAAGATAGATTCTGACAAGAACTGTCTGGCATGACACCAACTTTCGTAGCAGCAGGCCTTGCAATTGATTCAATATAATTACTCCATGTCAGTGGAAAATGTGAGAGCTAGAAGGCGTAATGAATTGCTCCCCTAGAGGTTAGGATCGGCCATGCTGATGGAAGGCAAAAACGGATTTTCTTTGATGATTAAAAGATAATAGTTCCATTTTGGAGGCGTTAAATTTTATATGACATTTATTGCCACAGACGCACTTGGGAAAGACTCTCCCAGTGTACTATCGTTAATAAATTTCTAAGAAAAACCTTCCATTATCTCAGGTCTCAGAAAAAAAAAATTAGCAAAGTTTGTTTCAAACTGTAAATCAGGAAAACTGAAAATAATGATGATGATAATAATAATAATAATAATAATAATAATAATAATAATAATAATAATAATAATGGTAAATACAAAAATTGTTGAGTACAGCCCACAACTTACGAAGAGATTTATCTATGTAAAATATGTTTGATTTTATTTTATTTTTTAATTGGTCAGTGTAAAATGTTATGATGCTATTTCTAACCTTAGGTCTCTAGATGGGGCCCGGAAAGAAATGTGTACAAACCAGAAATCAAAGGAAATAAAATAATAATAATAATAATAATAATAATAATAATAATAATAATAATAATAATAATAATAATAATATATTACAATCTAAAGTCCCCGCAGATTGTAATCTATCTTGAAGATCTTTTAAAAACTATGAAAGTCGAAATCTCAAAAATATGGCACTAGAGGATATCAATAATTCCAGTTGTAGTTGGAGTGCTCGGATTGATTACGAAATGTTCCGATAGACTCATTGAAGGGATTCCTGGTAGCCCATGCCTTAAATAATGTACTCACAAGTACAGCTCACACATTACTAAAAGCTTCATCTATGTAAAATGCGCATGATCTTAGTTTTTTTTTTTTTTCTCAAAAATGATCGGTGTAAAATGTCATGAAGCCATTTCTGACCTTATGTCTCTGTTTGGGACCCGGAAGAATATGTGTATACAACAGAAATCAAAGGAAATAATAATAATAATAATAATAATAATAATAATAATAATAATAATAATAATAATAATAATAATAATAAAGAAACAGGAATTTTAGAATTGTGCCTATAGCTATTTGTTAACTTTGAATAATGTCAAAATCACTATAAACGGGTTTGGATGAATCTGTATTTTTTAGGAAGAATTGAAACTCACTATACGATGATGACGCAAGGTCTTTAGAGATACTAAAAGACTTAGACTTGCTGTCATTGATTCTCCAGCGATAACGAACTGATATCTGAAGCGAACACACATATACACAAAATATAAACAGTAATAGTAGTGTATATAATAAAAAGAATACTCTATTCTCTATCGGTTATACTCTGTTTGCGTGTGACATTGTATATAATGCAATATTCTTATGTCTGTGCTGCGTGTTAGTGACTGACATGTATTCGCGCCATTTAGTGTACACACAAGCACGCACATATATACACACAAAATTTAAGTACGAAATAAGACATTAGAATAATACTTTCCCCACTCAATCTGAACAATCCCTACCCTGGGCTGATTAATAAAATGAAAATCTTGGAAACAGGAAAAAAAAAACAAAAAAAAAACAAACAATCTTTTTAAACCGTAAAAATCTGATAATTATTGAACTTTTAAGATAATAAATAGAATTTTTATTTATTGTCTTATATTATTTATATATATTTTTTTTCTTTTTATTATTTTTATATTTTTTCTTTGAGGAATGTTTTAGGTGTATTATTGAATTAAAATATACATGAGCACACCAAACACACACACACACACACACAAACAAACAAACAAGCACACACACATAAACACACAAACAAACAATTTAAATGAAATCCAAATGAATATCTTTGTGGTGATTGCTAACTTCCCCTTCTTTCTGGCAACAACCCTTGGGTAACAGGAAAAGAATATTAGCTTAAATGTGCGGCCCTTTGAAGTACTTTCTATGATTACCTCTGTATTTAAAGTTAATATATATATTTTCTAATAAATATAGCATTTTAAATGGAAAGTCAATTTAGATTTGAAATTCTGCCGTCAGCAATGTGACAGGTAGCGCGGACTGGTGTAAAAATTAGAAATCGACGTCAGAAGAGGCAATAATATTAATCATATCATATCGAGAAAGAGAGAAAGCTAGACAGAAAAAGAGAGAGGGAAAGAAAAAGAGAAAGATAGACAGAGAAAGAGAGAGAAAGAGAGAAAGAGAGAGAGAAAGAGAGAAAGCTAGACAGAAAAAGAGAGAGAAAGAGAGACAGATAGACAGAGAAAGAGAGAGAGAAAGAGAAAGAGAGACAGAGAAAGAGAGAGAAAGAGAGAAAGATAGACATAGAAAGAGAGAGAGAGAAAGATAGATAGAGAAAGAGAAAGAGAGAGAGAGAAAGATAGACAGAGAGAAAGATAGACAGAGAAAGAGTGAGAGAGAAAGAGAGACAGAGAGAGAGAAAGATAGACAGAGAAAGAGAGAGAGAAAGTGAGAAAGATAGACAGAGAAAGAGAGAGAGAAAGAAAGAGAGAAAGAGAGAGAAAGATAGACAGAGAAAGAGAGAGAGAAAGATAGACAGAGAAAGAGAGAGAGAAAGAAAGATAGACAGAGAGATAGAGAGAAAGATAGACAGAGAAAGAGAGAAAGATAGACAGAGAAAGAGAGAGAGAAAATAGAGATAGGGCGAAGTGCTAGTGCATTAAGGAAACTTGTTGACATTTATAATCATCACTTATTACTCTTCTAAAAATGTATTTCTTACAAAAAGTAATCCGAAACACGAACATTATAATAAAAGCAATCAAAACTCATAATCATAATTTCAGATGTGTGTATAGCATAGTGGTTATAGAAAGGGAACACGCCGAGCAGAGTTCAAATTTCAGTCTCGCCTGTTCGGTTCATTTTGGGAAAACTATAAATCCATCACTTCTACTTCAAGCGGTCAAGGACGAAATTAAACAGGACTTGGTTGGCAGCCAGTCTAGAAAAGAAAAAAAGAATTAATCTGAATTCAAAACCATGGAAAAGGCAACGGAAATCATTCCATTATCTTTTCTAAGAATTCATAGCTATTTACATTTAATAAACAAATAAACTGTGAAGGGCCATGATTAGCGTAGTATCGAAAAAAAAATGGCATTAAGAAAATTCAATAAACTTAGTGAAAATTCAAGAAAAATATATTCGGTAGTTCATTTAGCATTTAACAACTCCAGATAGGTGAAATGGAATTTAAATTCTGGCTGAGACATTTTGGGAAAGACATGAACCTACATCTCCCTAAAGGTTGGGTCAAGGATTACACACAGCTGTTGAAACTTTGTACTCCTTTATAAGTTATCGGGTGCGATGGAAATAGACAGTGTCAGTAAATTTTGCTGATTCGAAAAATGTCATGAAAGACACAGCGTGGTACCCATACTATGAGATAATTGGAATTTGATAGATAAATTCAATGCATTTTTTTGTGTCAATTGCGCACATATTAAAAAAAAAAAAAGAAACAAAGAAACAAAGAAAAATCACAGGGACCTGGAAAGAAATGTGCACATACCAGAAATCAAAGGAAATAAAAAAATAAAGTTTTCTTTCAGAAATATACCTCGTAACAAATTTAAAACCGCACACGAACAACCACACACAAACATTAGTGTCGTACACAGGTGAAAAAAGCGTTTCAAGACAATACCAGAGAGCTGAATATATATATATATATATATATATATATATATATATAGAGAGAGAGAGAGAGAGAGGGAGAGAGAGAGAGAGAATTGAACAGATTTTTGGATCTATTTACTTATCAACTTAATATCGTTTTCCATGTTTCTGGAAATGATTTCTAAAAACAAAAACGCATCATATTTTTAGGAAGGCGTTGCTCACTTTAAATTACCGAATTTGTATAGATAGATCTTTCTAATCAATTAATGGGCTGACATTTCTTATTACTCTAATCTCTCTCTCTTTATATATATATATATATATATATATATATATATATAGGGGAAACGATAGAGTAATGGCTTGTGGCTAGGGTTAAGGAATCGGAAAGCCGAGTTCGAATTCCAGTCGAGTTCATTACACACACTATTACCCTTGGGAAAGGTATATCTCTCCCCCCGCCACCAGCTATGCCAGAATGGTTTTTATAGCCTTCGGTTGCAAGGAGAAGGAGAAACATTGAATTAAAAAAAAAAAATCCAAATATGGATACATTGCAGAACAGACTGGGTTCTATAGCCTTGGGTGGCAACCGGTCTAAGAGAAGGAAAAACTCTTTGTTCGAATCCAGAGCCGGAGTCCCAATGACAATCCGATGTCATGTTTATTTTCGTTAGCTGGTGCCAAGCTATATTAGACAACATCGGTGGCGTGGGAGACATTCTGGATGAGCAAAATTACCGATTTCAATAAGAAGAAACCTGTCCAGGTGCAGATCCTGGGTCTCTGGAGACCGATGGTAGCAATACGCGTTAATTTAGTGGTTACAGAGTGGCGGCCTTGTTAAAACAGGCCTACGTAAACAGTCTGAATTGTCTACCGGCCTGTGCATTCTAGAGACTTAATAAAAAGGCATCTACTCAAAGTAATGTACCCACTAAAATAACGTTAAGTGAAATAAGAAATGCTGTCGGATTAAAAAATAAATCCATTTATTCCTTAGAAATTTAGTTGTTTACATTTTCGGAAACGAAAATAAAAATCAGCAAATATGGATTTTCGAATAGATATGGGCTTTGACGAAGATCTAAATGAGAGGATATTTATTGAACCGAGTTGGGCTGGGATGATCTCTAGCCAATCGGTCTAATGCACGCTGCATTAAACTGTGGGTTCCCCTAATAAAACCCTACCGAAGAGAAACATTTTATGAACGTAATTCACGCTAAAAAAACAAAACAATTAACAGGGCGTCGACTGAAACATGCATATCCACCAAAAGATCTTTTATTATAAAGGGTGTTTCATTAAGACGGATCAAAGTCAGCAGTAAATACATCAGTTTTATTAGTGAAAATTTATTTAGTTCTCTATTAGATCATGTTATTTAAGTCATGGCAATAATGTGTGAAAAACAATATCGTCTAAATGTCCGTCAAGACTTCGGAGGCACAACCCCACTCGATGGTCAAAATTTTTGATGACGTCTTTGCATAGTTTCTCCTCGATCTCACCAATTTTTTTTTAGCATTACGCCCCGAGCAAGGCGTGAAGCCACTAGGATACAGGGGGTTGCAGAAGATTTGGAGCAAGAGCAGATAGGAGTTATAGAAGAAAGGATGAGGAGAGGGATAGTGGGTAGATCAAGGTAAGTGGAGGTGTCGATTGACATTAAATTTGAATAGTTGGAAATAATAGCTCTCAGGGAAACAGTAATTGGGAAGGGTGTTCCACAGGCGAGAGGTGCGAGGTATGAAGCTATTGGAGTAGAAGAGACGGCTACATTTAAAAGTTTCTACAGTGTAAGGGTGGGAGCAGGATGCCAGCCTCGTAGGGCGCTTGAATTCATGGAGTCTGGGAACCAGTGAAAGCAGCTCATCGGAGCAATTACCATGAAAGTATTTGTAGAAAAGACAGAGAGAGGCGACGGCGCGTCTCTCTGTATATATATATATATATATATATATATATATATATATATATATATATATACAGAATATGCTTTATTATTTCATCCTTTAGATGTTGGATTGTTGGCATAGACGTTAATTTTGAGATGACCCCAAAGGAAGAAATCTAATGGAATCAATTCGCACGATCATAGCCCATCGACTATATTCTCTCGAGAGATGATGCGACCTGGGAAATAATTCAAATTTAGTTTGAACGTCCATTTTCGTAGTAGGCTTCAATAACTTTTACACGTTGTTTGATTGTTAATCTTTCCATGGTTGAAATTGCCAAAGACTTAAGTTGTTAAATCTGAAAGAGAAAGAATAATCATTAGACGCTTAAACTTAATTCATATTTAAAATCGGTTCAAGTTCTTGGAAAACCCTACATTAACACTGAGACCAATATCGTTAATAAGTGGAGATAAAGTCAGCCGAATACTTGTAAAATTCTTTTTATTATCATTATTATTATTATTTACAGGTTTAAATGTTTCTACTTCTCAAAGCTTATCATGTACTGTTTGTGTTGGTTATTTCTCGCCACTGCACCCTTTATTTTTTTTTAATATAAAGGGTGTTTTAATAAGACGGATTATATATAAGGGTGTTTCATTAAGACGGATCAAAGTCAGCAGTAAATAAATCAGTGTTATTTGTCAAAATTTATTTATTTCTCTATTGGATCATGTTATTTAAGTCATGGCAATTATGTGTGAAAAATAATATTGCCCAAATGTTTGCCACGTTTTCGGCGGCACACCTCGGATGATAAAACACCTGAGATCGTTTTCTTTCCCCCCACCTGCCTATACAATGATAACTTAATATCTTTTTTCCCCTACTCCCTATATGAAATTACTGTTCTAAATTTTTAAATCTAAAGTTAATTTTTCATCTTCATATGGTTTAAAGGTCTGAGGATTTGAAGTCATTTTTATCGGCTTCAACGAAATAAAATATCACCTATGTTTTTTTAGTGTTTGTTTGTTATTATATATATATATATATATATATATATATATATATATATATATATATATATATATATATTCTGTTTATACATTATTTTATTAGATATAATTTATTTAAATAAATACTCTATTTTTATATAAACAATATGAATTACACTTACCGGCCTGAATGTTCGAGACATTTCGTATGAAATTTATGCTTCTCCGAGAGAAATCGCTCCTGATACCCCAAATAGAAAACATATTTTGATCTGATGTGCTGTTAACCATTCACATACAAAGAAACGTGTGGATAGCAAAGTCTGAATTACTGTTTATAAACAACAAATGTTTAACAGTGCATCAGATCAAATGATGGTTCCCATTGGGCTCCCAGTTCCGATTCCTATCGGAGAGGCACATATTTTCTACGAAACTTCTCGAACATTCAGACCGCTAAATATAATTATAACTGTCAAGTTTTTTTGTTATCTAAAAAAAACAAAAAAAAACACAGGACATTTACTTAAATAACTGATACCATTTCCGTATTTGTTTATATATATATATATATATATATATATATATATATATATATATATATATATATATATATTAAGAGACCGGAGGAAAAACTATTCTTAGCCAATGCGTTTTGTTATCAAAGGCAAGGCAGCTGCCTTGATAAAGTCCCTCAGAGGACGAAACGCGCTGGCTAAGAATAGTTTTCCGCCAGTCTCTTTTTATTCAGTTTGTTTCCCTTTCACTCTTTGTGAGAATATTTACACACAAACACACACACACACACACACACACACACATATATATATATATATATATATATATATATATATATATATATATATATATATATATATAAATCATGGATGGAATCTCTAAATTGCTGCTTTGTTAAAAATTAAGAAGCTTTAAAAGAAAACAACCAAATTGAATTGCTTTTCTGTAGTCTTTTATGCAGTTCTTTAAAAAAAAAAAAAAAAAAAAAAAAAACTTTACTCATTTTTCCTTGCAAACGAAGTCAATGATCGCAGCTGAAAAAGTGAGTAGTTTTTTTTTTAAGAACTGGATAAAAAACGCAAGAAAAAAATGTTCAATTCCGTTGTTTTCTTTTTAAGTTTCTTAATATATATATATATATATATATATATATATATATATATATATATGTGTGTGTGTGTGTGTGTGTGTCTGTGTGTGTATGTGTGTGTGTACGTGCGTGTGTACTTTTGTGAATATGAGAAAGAGAGGGAGAGAGAGAATCGCAAGCATTTATAAAAATAATTATTGCTTTTCTAAAATTTGAATATGCTCTACTTTGACACATTTGGGGAGCTCCTTTAAGGGCTGTCACACAATAATATGCTGAATGATACCCATCTTTGCAATGAGAATGAACTTTTAAAAATTTAAATTTAAAATCGAAATTCTGCACACGTATATATGTACTATTAAAAATATATGCTTAAATTTCTAGGCAAATGTAGACGTATTAATGAACAGCGATTTTGATAAATATAAAAAGAAGTAGATTTAAAACATACATAAAATATAAATTAACATAAAATAAAAAATCAATATTGCAGTAATAAATAGAATTCTGAATAAATAAGTAGAGGATTCAAATGTACCTTAGCTTATAAATTTTAAATAGTTAAATCCTTTTATAATCAATTTACAAATACTCTTATCCCAAACAGCAAAAACCTGTATATGTATAACAAATATATGCATAAATAACATTATTAATAATAATAATAGCAACTATAATAATAATAATGATAAATTACTCCTCTTATTCTATATATATATATATATATATATATATATATCTACAAAGTATGCTTGAAAGAGATATGAAATTAATCCCTCCCTATACTCTACCATGTCTCTTTAGCTATCCCTCTTACACTCTCTGTTAAATTACAAAAACTTACACTACCCATCAATTTTAATTTCATTTTTCGTTTCATTTCATTTTTGGAAGTGCTATCTGATGACCCGGCGTCCTTTAAAAGGGCTCTGGTGAAATAAAATATTATAATGGTATCTTAAAGTGGTCTGTTTTTCTTATATATATATATATATATATATATATATATATATATATATATATATATATATATATATATATATCAAGAGGGAGAAAGACAGAGACACAAACAGACAGACAGAAAGAATGACACAGAGATTTTAATCAATTCCACCCTCCCACAGCAAGGCGATAATGCCACTAAGACGCAGTGGACTACTTGGGAGTGAAAGAGAATAGAGAATGAGGAGAGCTTAGGAAAACGGTAACACAAACTTGAACAGGAAAGAAGGGATCAATCTCTTCTGAAAAGACCGGTGGTAGAGTGTGAACAGGACAATAAACGTAAAATAGCCTACAGTGAGTGCAGGTGGTAATAACAAAATAATATGAAATAATAAGGATAACATTTACACTCAGAATAAAACTTTAATATATGATATAATATAAATATAATACAAATATAATAAAAATATAACATAATGTAAATATAATACCAATGAAATTACATAATATAAATATAATACAAATATGATATTAATATCATATCAATATAAATATAATACAAATATAATTATATAATATAAATATAATAAGTTAATTAAAATATATTATATATATTATACTAATAATAACGATAATTATTACGTACATGAAACGCATAATTTGCATTAAATGGTGAGGTACAAATGTATATTAATTCTAAGTATAACAAACAAACAAATATATATATGTATATATATATATAAATATATATATATATATATATAATATTATTTATAACAATAATAGTGATAATATATATATATATATATATATATATATATATATATATAAAACTTATATATAAATAAAATATTAATAATAACAACAATAATAAAAGTTCATGCCAAAAATATAAAATTATGAAATTAGAAAATAAATAAAATGTAAAATAAAAAATTAACTAATAAATAAATAAATAATTATATTTTCATAATATCAAACGCAGTACGATAATTTAAAAGTTTTTTATTTACTAAATTATAAACCTTTAGAATCATTTACTATAATTATTTCCTTAAGAAATAGTGTAAATAAATAACTTTTATGGAGACCAAATATTGGAAGTGAACAGAGATAGACGGTAACTATCGAGTTTCAGTCTTGACGGAACTAAAAGAAAAGTTATCAAGCATAAAGGAAAAACAAAAATTACAGTAGGAAAGTGGTGCTTTTTTAAAAAAAAATTAACCCTAAGTAAGGCAATAAAGCCACTAAATCGCAAGAGATTATTACATTAGTGTTAGAGAATATGATATAGATATATTACTAAGGAGAGAGAACCACAATATGATAAAAATTAAGATAAAAGAAGACGATTGACATTACGTTTAAAATTTTGAAGGTCAAATTTAACAGGGAAGCAAAAAGCCGGAAGAGAATTCCACAAGTGCGACAGAAGAAACTGTTAGCATAGAAATTACGGTTGCATTTCAACTGTGCTAAGAAAGAAGAAAGAAAGAATACTTGAAGTTGAAGAAAGGAAGAGAAATAAAAAAGAAAAAGTGACACTATATAATCTATGAACGAAACCAAAGAAAAGGGAGATAAATATGAAAGGAAAAAAATAAGAAAGAATATATGAGAGAAATAAAAAAAGAAAGAAAAATAGATGAGAGCAAAAAAAAGAAGATAGAAAGAAATAAAAAAGAAAATATAGACGAGAGAAAGAAATAAAAAAGAAAGGTAAATAGATGAGAGAAAAAAATAAAAAAGAAAGGAAAATAGAAGAGAGAAATAAATAAAAAAGAAAGGAAAATAGACGAGAGAAAGAAATAAAAAAGAAAGGTAAATAGATGAGAGAAAGAAATAAAAAAGAAAGGAAAATAGAAGAGAGAAATAAATAAAAAAGAAAGGAAAATAGACGAGAGAAAGAAATAAAAAAAGGAAAATAGATGAGAGAAAGAAATAAAAAAGAAAGGAAAATAGAAGAGAGAAATAAATAAAAAAGAAAGGTAATTAGATGAGAGAAAAAAATAAAAAAGAAAGGAAAATAGAAGAGAGAAATAAATAAAAAAGAAAGGAAAATAGACGAGAGAAAGAAATAAAAAAAGGAAAATAGATGAGAGAAAGAAATAAAAAAGAAAGGAAAATAGAAGAGAGAAATAAATAAAAAAGAAAGGTAAATAGATGAGAGAAAAAAATAAAAAAGAAAGGAAAATAGAAGAGAGAAATAAATAAAAAAGAAAGGAAAATAGACGAGAGAAAGAAATAAAAAAAGGAAAATAGATGAGAGAAAGAAATAAAAAAGAAAGGAAAATAGAAGAGAGAAATAAATAAAAAAGAAAGGAAAATAGACGAGAGAAAGAAATAAAAAAAGGAAAATAGACGAGAGAAAGAAATAAAAAGTAAGGAAAATAGACGAGAGAAAGAAATAAAAAAGTAGGCAATAACTCAAATCAATGTATACATAGCGGAAGAAAAACATGAAGATCCAAAGACAAAGAAAAAAAAAAGCAAAGATACACGTGTAGACTTTCACGTGGTTCCTGTGAAGTTTTGACCTGTGGAGGTGTCGCTGCGTGGCTGGATCAACAAGAATAGTCCTGCAGGCACAATGGGTAGCGTAGCTGACTGGGGTTCGCGACTTGAACCTTCCGCGATTTTTGCGGCTGGCAACACAAACACCTGATCACTGACGCTGGGTAATCTTTCTTTTTTTTCTAACGCTTCCGCTAGCAGACAATACTTTCTATTTCAGTGACATCGTAGCCACATTCTTGCAAATAAGATCGCATGCAGTGTTATCTGCTCTTGTCATACTACCACACACAGACACACACAAATACTCGCAAGCATGCACGCACACACATATATGCTTTAAATGCAGAAAACTATTTTAAATTTAATATTGATATAGTTTATTTCCATATAAAGTATTTACGCAATAGTGTACATATTCGTACTTCCCCTCTCTCTTTCACAGTCTATCTGTCTCTCTTTTTTCCTCTCTCTTTCTCTTTATATATATATATATATATATATATATATATATACATATATATATATATATATATATATATATATATATATATATATATGTGTGTGTGTGTGTGTGTGTGTGTGTGTGTGTGTGTGTGTGGACTGTGAGGTCATCATCAAGTGGCGAAAGTCTGTTTCATTGTCGGACGTTCAGGTGTTGACATCAGTGTCCACTTTTATATTTACATACGCTTTATCCCTCATATTGAACCATTTTAACCACAATATAGTATACTTTATAATTAAATCTTTTATCATATATATATATATATATATATATATATATATATATATATATATATATATATTAAAGTTAATTGGTAATCCGTATGGATAATTTCGGGGAGGATATATATCCCGAGAGTTCAATGTAATAAACAGAGCAAATGATATTTAACAAATCGGAGACTTAAGAAAGTCATGGTAATATTTTATTTCGCAAAATCGATAATTCGATTTCGCTTCGTCAGACCAGGCGGTTTCAAAACAATGAATGGATTACAAAATCCTCCAGAAATCAAACGAAAAACAAGGTTAACGGAACCTGTGTTTTAAGATAATTCAACAAATACATATATAGGGTGCGGCAAAAGTAAAACCTTTCATCTTTTCGAGTTGAAGTGGATAGGATAACTTGGAGCAATTGAGTGGCCATCATGATTACTCGACCTAACACCACCAGATATTTCCTTGTTGACTGTACTGTAAGATCATGTTTACAGGCTCAAACCAAAAACAATTCCTGTATTCAAACAAGTAATTTCTGATGATTTTTTTGGGAAATTAATGTAGAAATATGTGAAATGATTTGTAGAAGTGTCCTAGAAGTTTTGATCAGCGTTGTGTTGAACAGGAAGGAGGCATTTTGAAAGTGTTAAATTGTTTGTTTATCATAACAAATCATGTTATTTTGATGTGACAATATTTCTAAATTTTCTCAAACTTCCGGAATTTTATTTTTGCTTAAAAGTTAATAAATAAAAAGGGCGTTACTTTTGCCGCCCCTATATATATATATATATATATATATATATATATATATATATATATATATATATATATATATATGAAAATATATAGACAATTGGAAAGAACTGGTTAGGTAAATAGTCCAAGGTTCTTTAGTATTTTTGTTATTATTTTTAAAAAAATAGTGCTTGATACAAAAGTAGAGTATAAATATAATTATTTATTTAAAAATATGATTCCAACACGCTACATAAGACTTCTCATGTTTCAAAACAAGAGCCGAAAACCTCAATATAATTATTTGAATTAAATTGAATTAAAGTAATCTCTGTTCCAACTTCAAGCGAAATTTTTTTGGAATAACTTATTTCTGAAATTTACGTGTTTTAATAGCATATTCATTATTGAAATCAAAATTTCCAAGGTAACGGCTAGCGCGATTGTTTAAATAGAGAGTGGTGTAGGGTGTTAATAACTTGTATTAGTATAGAGTTACATTCATAGATGTCAAGTCAGGGTAAGGTTGGGGTGTCTAAATTTAAAACGGAAGATGATTTCGCCTAGTCTGGTTTACGTGTCTATGGAGATTTATTTATTTTTTTATTTTATTCTTTATCGTCTCTGTACAATGACTTATGGTTATTAGAAACTCAACTAACTTCAAAATAGATAGAATTAGAAAGGTATTATATAAAGAAGGGCTTAAAAATTTCGGTTAGCACTAAATTAAAAAAGTGGACTTCCTAGATATAACATTAGATCTAAATAAAAATACATACACACCTTATAAAAAAAACCAACACCAATCCTTTATATATACACCCTAAATCAAATGACCCCCCATCTATAATTAAACATATACCGTTATCTATCAGTAAACGAATTAGTACAAATTCAGCAAATGACAAGATTTTCGATGAGCACATCAATTCCTATAATAAGGCTCTAAAAGAGAGTGGCTACAAAAACCCAAAACTAACTTATATAAAAAATGAAAATGGAAAGCATACAGATGTAGAAAAATTATTTGGTATAATCCCCAATACAACCAAATGGTAAAGAACAAATTAGGACATAAATTCCTCGCATTAATAGTCAAGCATTTTCCTAGTGAAAGTAAACTAAGTACTATTTTCAATAAAAAGATATTAAAATTGAGTTATAGCTCTACAGAAAACTTAGAAAAAATTATTAAGAACCATAATGCAAATATTTTAAATAAACACTTATACCAAAACCAAAAAATGTTAGACAATGGAAAAATAAAGATAAAAACTGATGAAAATAAACAAAAACTATGTAACTGTAAAAACCCTCATAATTGCCCTCTACAAAATAAATATCGCACTGAATCATTAGTATACCAATGCAATATCTCTTCGATTGAAAGTCCTGAAAACATAAATATATATATATAGGTTGCACTAGCCATGAGTTCAAAAAAAGATTCAACCAACATCAAACTTCATTTAGGATAAATGAATATAAAAATCAGGAATCTCTCTCAAAATACTTCTGGCATCTAAAAGAATCAAATA
This sequence comes from Acanthosepion lycidas, assembly GCA_963932145.1. Lineage (NCBI taxonomy): Eukaryota > Metazoa > Mollusca > Cephalopoda > Sepiida > Sepiidae > Acanthosepion > Acanthosepion lycidas. The sequence continues at coordinate 45,931,410 of OZ010580.1, read as the reverse complement.
AAACACCTACAGTAAAATGGAAGTTAATAAGAAAAGCTAGATCATGTAGGTCATTAAACGACCCATGTACTTTGTGCATACATGAGAAACTATATATTACTAAAATTATAAAAAATAAAAAATTACTGAATCAGAGAAATGAAATTGTTATTTTATGCCGTCATTGTCAAAAATTTTCCTTAAATAATATTTAAAAAATAAAAAATAAAAATAAATTAAAAAAGGTGAGATCAGGTAGTATACATGCTTATATTTAACATGAAAAATAATTTTATATACTGTAAGTAATTCTTGTTTTTTCTTTAAAAGAAATAGAAAAAAATAGTCTATTAAAATAACAGTGAAAATATTTTAAAATTGTATTTAAAATTGTAGTTAAAACGAATTCTAACCTAAACATCTTTTAAAATTGTAGTTAAATAAAAGGTATAACCTAAACACCTCTCAAAAAGTACTACCGGCACTTAAATGAATCCAATAAAACACCTACCGAAAAATGAAATTATGACGAAAAGCTAGATGTAGGCCATTGAATGACCCATGTCCTTTGTACATACATATGAAACTATACTAAGTTTATATATATATATATATATATATATATATATATATATATATATATATATATATATATAAAATAAATAAAATAAATAAAAAAATAAATAAAGTTTACTAAATCAGAGAAATGAATCAGCTATTTTTGCAGTAAGTGCCATAAATATTACTTAAATAATATCTAAATATAAAAGTTTAAAAATCGTAATATACATATACTTGATATGGAAAAATAATTTCACTTACTATAAGTAATTCAAATACATTTCCTTCTGTTATAAAGTAATATAGACTATTATAATTAACAATGAAAATATTTTAAAGTTGTAATTAAAATTGTCGTTAAATAAAATGTATTCTAACCTAAACTTCTTTTACGTAGTACTACACGCACTTAAAAGAATCCAATAAAACACGTACAGTAAAATAAAATCAATATGAAATGCAAGAAGATGTAAGCTTTTGAATGACCCATATCCTTTGTACTTACATGAGAAACAATATATTACTAGGTTTATATAAAAAATAAAAGTTTACTAAATCAGTGAAATTAAGTAGCTTTTTTTGCAGACATTGTCATAAATTTTACTTAAATAATATTTAAATAAAAAAAAATTGTACCTAATATACATACTTATACTTGATGTAAAACTAATTCTACATACTATAAGGGATTCTAATACATTTAATTGTTCTTAAAAAATATAGTATAATAAAAATTAAAAATGAAAATATTTCAAATCGTAGTTAAATAAAACGTATTCTAACCTAAACACCCCCAGAAATCTTTAAATTTACAAATAGAAAAAAATGCCGTAAGAATTTTTTTGCCGTTAACAATAAATTTAAAAAAAAATCCAGACGACATGCATTCAACGGATGTCAGATTTCATTGAAAAATACATCCCTACTTCTTACCAAAACGTAACTAATAAAGGATACAATAATACAGACATAATGAACACCCAGACACCCCATGTCCAGTTGAAGTAGATTTATCTGTAACCTTGGAAACGTGAATTATTATTTTAGCTGTGTCTTTAAAACCCAGTAATTTTAAAAGTTACTCCAAAATTCGCTTGAGGATGAAATGGAACTAATGTCTTTAATTTAATTACAAAATTAAATTCGTAGCTTTTAGCTTCCATTTTTGAAACATGGTTAGAACTGTGTAGCGAAAAAACATATTTTAAATAAATAAATTTATAATATATATATATATATATATATATATATATATATATATATATATAATTAACTGTTACATTGGAACATGCAAGTTAACACGACAAAAATGCATATTTGTTTCGACGTCTAATTAGGTGGTTAACATTTTACACTTGGGATATATATATATATATATATATATATATATATATATATATATATATATAGTTAACATTATATATATATATATATATATATATATATATATATATATATATATATATATATATCCTGATGATATTGCCAATGATGGGTCTCACCAGATTCCTTTTTCTATTATCTGTGAATTTCCATGACTTCTTGGGACATATAGTGGAGCGTTTTTCCGTAACTGTCTCCACAGTTTCCAAATAAATTTTATCTATACAAGTAACGTGTAAACAGAATATATATATATATATATATATATATATATATATATATATATATATGTATGTATGTATGTATTAACAGAAATTGAAAACGTATATGCAAAAAGAAGCAGTATGCAAATGGAGGAATGAAAAGTTTACATGTTTTCCATGGATTCATGTTTAAAATTTGAAGACATTTACATTTGAATAATGAACTTGATAGCCCGAAAACGATAGGAGAAGTAAGGAATATACTTTTATCAATGTGCAGTCCCTTTTTAGGACGTGGGCGATCATTGCTCTCCACAATTTCTTGTGATTTGTACCTCTCAATATAATTAGTTATTTCCTATATCTTCTAATGTCTTTTCTACCAACCATTAGATATTTATTCGCTACTTTCCTCTGTCCCTCTTGCCTTCAATATGTCCTCTGAGTATTAAATTTTCTAAGCCCTCTTCCCTCATTATGCTCACTAGAAAATTCTACTGTCTCTTTCAGATATTATTATACGTCTCTTTTTTGTTTCCAGTTTCTTTATTTAGACAACACCTTCCGGCAAAACCTCCGTAGCCTAACTGAAAACTGTGCTGTCACGGAAAGACAGACTCTCAAGTGTAAGTAACCTGAGGTTATTCTTTAACTCAATGATTTACAAAAAGATAGTTTTGAAATAAATATCTGAGGGCTGTATATATTTATTATACTTTTAGATCCAATTTTGGCACAAGTGAGATGAAGCTGGTCGTCACTGACTATCCTTAATCTAGATAATGTGATGGGCGACCCAATCATTCATTACAATTCACCCATCTATCACAAGAACACGTCACTCTTCACCCAATCCTACTTTTACCAAAACACCACATACTCACAGGGGTTCCTACTAACACCCGATAATGTAAAAAAAACTATGGATATTTACAATTTTTATTTTTTAAATTTATTTTTCTCATATTTTGTGATGAACCGAAAAAAAAAAAACAACAAACAAATGTAAGTAAAATTCCTTAAAAGGCTTATAAAACTGCATCAAAGATATTCGTAGACTACTGCATTTAATATGTTGCTCTATGACGTCATTGTAACATTATGATGGCTCAAAGATGGCTGAACCTGCGCGATATAAATGCCACTATCAATATGCAATTTCCTCTTTTCGCAGATGTCCACGCGGAAGAATCTATTTTGGCTTGTGACTTACAGCTGTATTCCAACGGGAAGAAGGCGATGAAGGAGAATGAAAAGAGTGGTAAATGGAAAGAGAGGGAAGATGATTGGGATTATCACAATATATTAAAGGAATATAGAAAATGAAGAAGGTTGAAGAAGGAGGACGTGTAGTTGACATAAAAGGAATTAAGTAATTGAATAATTATAGTATTAGTTTGGTGCAAAAATAATGTCGTTTTCTCACATAGTAACATATGTGAGAAAACAACATTATTTTTGCACCAATCTAATAGTTCCATCTTATGCGCGGTTTCTATAACTATGGTTTCACTTTCCGCTGTTTTCGTCATCCACAGAAGCACGCAATACGTTTTGTTCGACGATGGCCTCAAAGTATAAGATGCTGACAATGAAGATAAAAAGAGTTTATTTTATCAATGATACATCGATTTGTGGCATAAGGGGAGTGGGGAAAAAGACTGGTCAACACCGTCTATCCTACTCCTAGCTAGTCCGATTCACGACACATTCACTCTAATAACACAAGAACTCATCCATCTCTATTAAATTCGAACATTTACCAAAATACCGCATTTTCATAGGAGAAACTAATTAGAGGTCCATTTTTTTTAAATAGATAAAAATTTACAAAATTATATGAAAGGGAAGTCGATGAACACATATAATCAAATAAAAGTATAAGCTAATGGTTTAAAAAGAAAATTAAATCTGTGTTAGTGGGTCCGCGTCAGTCAGTTCTCTGCCATGCGGGATACACGCTTAGGCGATCATGTATCTTTTGATACATGACTGACGAAGCAGTTTTTTTCGCACAGTAGATTGACATTTCTTTCTGCGTTAGACCAGTTGCCATCCAAGTCTATAGAACCCAGTCTGCCCTGCTATTTAACAATAGCTGGCGGGGAGAAGAAGAGGATTCGTACCTTTCCCAAGGGTATTAGCACGTAATAGATTCGACTGGAATTCGAACTCGGCTCTCCGATTCCTCAATCCAAGTCGTTATCCATTATTCCACCGTACCTAAAATTTGAAAATGACCGCTATTACAGTAAAGGGATGTCATGAAGCGCTTCCATAAATGAAAAGGTAATAATTCTAGACTTAATATTTAAAGAAACAAATACTGACGTATGCTGAAGTTACTAAAATCTATATTTAGAAAGACACTTCTATCCGTCATATACATTTTATTTAAACATATTGTTTGATTTTGCTGTTAATCTCTTAATGTAACTAATATTTAAATTAGCTTTTATCATATACATTACATTTCAAATGTTTGATGCCAGCCCTGGAATTTAAAATAAGAGAAAATTATTATGCATGGTTAATAAAAGTGAGACATGATTTATTATGATAAAAAAAAATATGATTAAATTTTGGTCTCGTCAAAATATCTTCCTATAGCCTTGATTATTGCTGCACAAATTTTTGGATTTTGTTGCAAAAGTTTCTCAAAAATAAGTTTGAGAATTGATTTCATCTTTTTTTCAATAAATCTGATCTCTTTTTTCATTCATCTGTCACGCTCATCCCATGCTAATTCTGGATGTGGCTAAAACCTTTTGAACTGTAGTGTACACACACATACACAGACAAACACACAGACACAGACAAACGCATACATACATACATACATACATACATACATACATATATATATATATATATATATATATATATATATATATATATGGAGGGGCCTCTCATCTCAGGCGTCAAATGAGGGTTCAGTAAAACAAGGAGGTGCTCAAATTGTACGGACATAATTGTGTCTCCCAAACCTGCAGGTGTTTTGCAAACATTCAGAGTGATGGAACATATGATGAAAATATAGTTTATGGTTAAGCTATATTTATGGGTTAAAGAGGTCAATATATATATATATATATATATATATATATATATATATATATATATATATATATATATTTGGTTGGTGAGTTTGTGACCCTGGGTTTCACGCTTTTGCGATCGTCAGACAAACTGATTAATTTTTTAAAAAATTGGATTAATGTAGGTTTCGTGTATTGGTGTTATTATGGAAGTAGGAGGGAAATCGTCGTCGTGATGTCACTCATGCTAATGCAAACATACATGCATGCCCATACACCCATTGAGTTAAGGAGACACACATACACACGCGCTCGCCTACCGAGGCTCACACAAACATAAACATATGTGAGCAGTATGGGACTTGACATATGTATGTTGTTTACATATATACACATTTGATTATTGACTTTCAATGATGGGATGTGAATCCATTTTTCTCTTGAATGGAGCCATGTCAAAAATCAGACCATTTCTCTATTTTTTCGCTGAATAACATTTCCTCGCACGCACGTATATACGTGTGGTGGGGTCTGTGTAAAACTATGATAGGAAAAAAGTGCTATAATTTTTAATTTTTTATGCCTGATTTGTTATTATTTTAAAGCTGGTTATTTGCTTGTTTTTGATGACTGCGTATATGTAACTGGTAGAAATTGCAGTTCGTAATTGGTTTTTATTTGCTGGTATTAAATTTGCTGGGGGGAGGGAGGAGTAATTTACGTTAATAATTATAGCGGACTAATATGGAAATAGAAGTCGTGATATGGTATTAATGGTATTGGGGTGTTGGTGGTAATAATAATTTTAGTAGCTAATAATTATTGTAAAGTGGTAGAAATGATTAGTAATGGTGGGGAAATGATAATAACAATAAATATAATTATTGTGATGGTAGCTTGAACTAGAGTGTGATTGTTGGTGACTTTTTTTTAATCAGTTTGGTATAAATAGGTATTTATTTTCATGCCTACATTTGGAAATTATCTCTGATCTTTTTTTTAGTAAATTCTTTCGTTGGTATAGGATATTATTGATACTTTTTCGTGTAGGCAAAGTTGGTATTTTTTGTAATGTTGCTGTAGGCAGCTTATTCATGATGTGATATTTCTCTCTTTTAGATGCCATATGTATGTGGATAGTGTAGTGCTGTTCGAGTATCTTCTGTTGGCGAATGAAAGGTTGTGGTTGTTTTTTCTCTTCTTGAATGGACCCTTAGTGGCACAGATGTAGTACATTGTACTGTTGTTTGAACTTACCTTGGCTTTATATATTATATTCGTCTGTAGGCAATTTCCCTGGTGTGGACATGTTCTATTTCTGCAGCTGCATTTTGGATCTTTGGTTTAATTTTTGTAGATTGTCATTTTTTGTTGTGGCTTTTTAATATTTCTGTTATATTTTTTGTGCAGCTGTACCAGATCTTAACGTTATTTTTGTTGAATATTTTTGTTAATTGGTTTATTTCAGTGAAGTGGTTTTCTATTACGTTTAGGTATGTCTTACCTATGTTCGTTTTGACGGCTTTGTTGTATGGTGGATTAAACCAGATAATATTTATTTTTCTGTTTTTGCGTTTTGGCTGTGGAGGTGTTTCGGTATAATACCCCACAACTTCCATAGCAGATTGCCCAGAAACTGTAACTAATGTCTGCTGAACATTGCTGCAGTATAAAGCAGAGTTTGGCTGTTTCTCCTTTGCGAGTGATACTAGTGAAGATGATGGGTTAAAATTAAAGTAAAACGATCCTTGCTTACTTGATAGCCAAGCGGTAAATTATACCGGATTAAATGGTGATTTTCCTTTCGATAGAAGGATGCTGGATGATATATTCTCTTTACTTGGATTTCCCGAATGCGAAGACCGAGAGATGTAAAACACACTGGTTTAATAAACAAGAAATGAGGTGTCTAGTTCATATAAACGTGTCTATTGTTATAACAATTGAAATATATTAGGTTGGTGCAAAAATTGACGTATTTTTTAACGTCAAAAAACTACATTATTACATCATTATTTTTGCACCAACCTAATATATATATATATATATATATATATATATATATATATATATATATATATATATATATATATATATGAGCAAATATGTGGATATAGATCCGACAGTATGAAGAAAAATATGGAAAAACAAAAATCCGAATATGCAAGTATGCTGTTTTAATGTTGTTTCAATGTTGACGTCAGACGTTTCGGTCTAGTAGACCTTCTTCAGGACATAGTTATTAAAACATAATTAAAATTAGACGATATTCAAGTCAACATGAAAAGTTTCTTAAATAACACCAGCAACCAGCATATTACATCCGATGCTTGCATCTACCAAATCTCATGCAACAACTGTGACTTAAAAATATGTGGGTGAAACATGGAGGTCCGTAAAATCTCATGTTTTCGAAAATAAACGAGATATTCGCCTCGGTAATTTAAACAATAAACATAATTCCGATTTTGATTCTGTGAATATTTTAAAATATATTCATAATAAAAATCTTAGACGGATTTATGAGGCAGGCATAATTTATATCTCACGCACGGTGAATACTAGACTCGGCTTCTTTAATATTTCCCCTTTTCTGGCAAGATTAATGCTGATCTTAAAAAAATTAAAGATTGAAGCTGATCTTAAAAAAAGCTGATCTTAAAAAAAAATTCAGTTATTCTGTTTTGATTAGTCTGATGTCTATCGTCTTTTCATGTTGACTTGAATATCGTCTAATTTTAATTGTTTTAATAACTATGTCCTGAAGAAGGTCTACTGGAACGAAACGTCTGACGTCGACATTGAAACAACATTAAAAGAGCATACTTGCATTTTTGTTTTTCCATATTTTCCTTCATACATATATATATATATATATATATATATATATATATAACGTCATACACAGACAGACTGTTTCGTAGCTCATCAGTGTGGCTAGACTTCCGGTTGCCTCTAGATCGGATCGAAACCCGTGTAATAATTGGTGTCAGCCGGAGATTCTACCACTAAGCCGTCGGCGCACAGCAGGGAAGTATGTGGTTTTTTAGCGTATTTATTTTTAGAAACACGCCCAGTGACTGACTCAATTTGCTATGCGAAGAGTCCCGCTATATAAAATGCTGATGATATATGATATATACATATATATATGTATATATATATATATATATATATATATGTATATGATATATACATATATATATGTATATATATATATGTATATGATATATACATATATATATGTATATGATATATACATACATATATATATATATATATATATATATATATATATATATCAATATATATATGTATATATACATATATACATATATATATATATTGATATACTGAATATGTCATTGAATTAATGGCTTTTTTATACTAACAAATTTTTTCTGTTTTCTTGCAATTAATAGCCCTTCCTACTCATTTTCCTTTATAGTACCGTAGAATGAATCTGTATTTAAAACTCTGTGAATTCTGTTTGCCCGTTCATTCCTTACACCTTCTAAAATGCACATACATTGGGTGTACGCTCCGGCCTTCTTCAGGTCGTTGGAATGTCGAACTGAACCCTTTATTTCGCTCACTGGGGTAGACTGTTCTAGTTCCACATGCCATGTTTAATGGATGTCAGTTATCAGTTATCTCCTGTTAATTCCTCTCTCCAAGTTCTCCACTGCCTTAACCAGGTATTGAACTCACACTCTTTGGGTCCTGTCACTGCATTTAACTAATGCCTTTATCCCCTGTACCCTGTGTCATTGAGGAAATAACTGATGACTGACATCCATTAGACATGGCACGTTGAACTAGAATTATAAATTTGATGACTTATCTACTTTCCCGCGTATGCACGCCAGCACGCGGGTATACGCTTACTTATATCTAGTCGTTTGATTTATCTATCCCTATATATATATATATATATAT
>OZ010580.1:45829807-45919807 GCA_963932145.1 Acanthosepion lycidas | reverse complement strand
GTCGAGTAGTGTTAACCGAGGTTCTCTCTGAGGAAAAAGATGCGTTAAATTCAAATAAATAAAAGCTATTTGTCGAACGCTTCTCTTTATGAATACAGTTTGACGGTTATCCAAATAAATGACGATCTTCTCTCACTTACGATGTTGTTAAAAGATGTGGCGTTTGTGTCTTACATTCAGGCCTCGACGTTCGTTTGTTTGTTTTTTTTAATTCTTGAAATGATTGATGTTCTAATGAGAACCTTCTGTTTGTTATTACCTCCCTTTGAAAAGGGAGATAATTTGGTACTATTTAAAAGAAAGTTAAAAAGAAAGTTCCGCCTTATGGGAATTTGATTGTTGGGTTATTTAATGCCGATTATTTTTTTTTTGTGAATTACCCACTAATGAATCCAGATTCCAACTGAAACTCCTACTATTTGCACATCCAAATGAATGCCATCTTTGCGATGCTTGGTCAGTTTTCGTTTTGGAAAGGACGTCAAAAGGATTGCTGTCTTCCATAATGAACGTGAGTAACAAATTAACAGAATAGCCGCGCTAATCTTTTCCTCACGACAAAGTAACACTTTTTCGTTTAGAGTGATGTTAATGCTGGACCGAGTGCCTCTCGTGTTAGAGGGCTACAGAATAAGAGGCAAAACTTATGTGCGCATGTGTGGAAGTTAATCGTTAATCCTAGATTTGAACAGGTTGGTGGGTTCTATAACGCAATGGTTCGTGGGAAGCAGCTGCTCGAGAAGAACTTACATATAACCAAATGAATATAAAGGGAATGAGAGTAGTTCGCTACAATGTACAGGGTGGTCCGAAAGTCTTGTCACACTAACCCAAAATGTAGGAGCTCGTGTCAGCCATCTGAAATAGAAAATTATATTATCTTGGTATGACAAGACTTTCGGACCACCCTGTACAATTCAGATTGACATCCCGTGTTATAACATATTTCCTGAATGCGTGTTTTGAACGGTAACCATTGCTAGCGTGCCCATGCTTTGCTATTTTTGTCAACGATTTTCACTCTATATAAAGCCAAGGAGCCACTCAAGGTAGAGGGTTACAGTGTAAGAGGCATAGTTTATGAGGATATGTAGGGAATATAACAGTTAACCCTTGACTTGAACGAGTTAAGCTTCTAGAGATCGAGGAAGCGATCGTTTTAGGAGTCGGTACCACGGAGAAGCGGTTTTGTGAAGCGGTTTGCTAGTCGAATGAAACCCATATCTCACAAAAAGAATATGAAGTGAATGAAGGTGGTTCGCGATGATGTCGAATGTAGATTCTACATTCAACATCATCACTTGATAAACAACAGAGGTGTTGAAACAAAATGCATATTTTTGTAGTGATTTTATAACATATTTATATTATAATTTTTAAGTAAATAATTATATTTGGTCTACTCTGTATTGAGCACTCTTTTAAGAATAGTAATTGTTGGTTATTGGAATTTATTCCGTATACACCAATCCTATACTTGGATATACATACATATATATATATATATATATATATATATATATATATATATATATATATATATATATATATACAATGAATTTAGTCTGTGTGGGGATATTATGGACACATCAGCTATCTTCATTGTAACATCTTGAGCGAGCCGAGAGAGTATAAAATGTCCATTTTCACAAAACAATACCTAATTATTGTGTGAATATATATATATATATATATATATATATATATATATATATATATATATATATATTTCTTTACTTTACAATTCATATTTCATTTCGAAAGTTATAGATTCTCCCAGCTGATATGTATTGAATTTAATGTAAATCCTCATCTCATTGTCAGAATGGCTCGAAAGCAAAAGATTCATATAGCCTTTTCTGAAATTAAATTACGGTAAATCTTCATCCGATTTTTCAGAATGTGTTGAAAGTAAAAGGTTTATAAGTTTCGAGGTTTGTCCATTTGTTTTCCGCATCGACAACATCTTTATAAAATAAGAAATAAAATCCAGACAATCTTCTGAAGAAATATGACAAATGGAAAACCTCTTCATTGAAACTAGATTTGATTACGCGTTTCGTCTTTCTAGGGTTTATCAGGTCAAAAAACAAAAGAAAGAAACAGTTGTGTGTGTATTTGTGTCTATGCTTAAATAATGAATCATTCGTACTTTTTCCGCTTTTCTCGTCATTAAAGAATAAATAAAAGTGCTGACTTTTAAAAAGTCTGTTAATATTTATCCTGTATCTTTTCTTTATACTTCTTTGTTCATGTATGTAGTTTTCTACAGTTAGTATCACGCAGTATAAGGTCGAAATGATAATGATAAATAATCTGTGTCATATGAATGGAAAAGAAACTTTGGGATAGTGGAGTTTACGAGGCAAAGGAGGAGGTATACCTTGAACCATAACAGTTTTGGGACGAAAGCGTCGTTATTAAACATCACCAGCATCGGTAATGGAGAAACTGATCCAGAAGAAAATAAAATATATGCAGAGACAGGGTGTTAAGTGTACCTGAATCGTCAACATGGAAAACAGGACAGCAGAACATATTTCTAAGTTGGAAGCATCATGCATAATCGAGGTGTCTATGCACCGAGCTCTGCGTGCTTATACGTTGGGACCTGATGCGAGAAAAGGGGTTTCACAGAAATGAGATCATCTATCCTCTTATATCTCCTCTAGTCCGTTTCAGAAGATGCTACTCAACTCTCTTCTTCATGTTCTTTATTGACGACTATAGAGGAGGATTATTATTACATAACATTACAGGATTCCTTTCTTAGTTTCAAAGGAAATTTTCCAGATTTACCTTACTTAGTTTTGGAAGGTATCTTTCGCTATCCTACTGAGCCTTTGTATTTCGATGTCTCATTTTACGTTCATTTTGGATATATTAGCATATTGACAAAAACTCCTCATGTTCAACTAAGAAAAAGACAAATAGTTTATTCAAATTGTTGTAACCTAGGAAAAGTTACTGAATAGAATAAACACACCATGGTTGGTAATGATCGATAATACTTAGGACACAAAAAGCATATATAAGATTCGCCAGTGGCGTGTCGAAGTAGTCAAGTGAATCCTCAACAGCTTACAAGTCTATGTTTCCGTTTCCCTTACCAGATATAGAAAAAAAAGAAAAAATCTCGGAGTCCTCAGTTTGCGAAAACACAAAAACTCCCTGTTTTCCCATTCGCAGAATATGTCCTCGCCTGGGGCATAGATAAATTCTGCTCGTTTCAATCTGAAGTCCTAAACATGGCTTTTCCAGGCATATGAGTATCTTCGCTCGTTTTTGTTTCTCTTTACACTCAGCTTTACTGCATAGAAAAATTTTATATATTAGTCTCTGCGTGGGACATGTGTATATATGTATTAGGACTCTGAATAAGTTCTTGCTGTTTTCCAATAGATGACGTTCCGGGAACTGCGGGCGTGTAGTTTCAGATGGTAACGCATCATTAAGGAAGTACTATAAGCAAGCTTGAAATTCAGTGTATATCATTTCACCAAAGTAAAAGCAACTTTGTTTTTTTATAGGGTTATACATGTCGGATTTCGTGTAAAAAAAAACAACAAAAAACGTGTATTTGCGGGGAATTATACTGCAGTACTTTATTCAAAAGAAATTTGCAGCTGAAGCACACAGAATTCTTGCTGAGATTTAGGGCGACTATGCTCTGTTGAAAACAACATGCACAGATAGTTTAAACGCTTCAAAATAATGATTTTGATATTGAAGATGAAGAACGCTCTGGCGCACCGAAAAAGTTTGAAGAATTGGAAGCATTACTTCATGAAGACTCATGTCAGACTCATGTCTGAATTTGCAGAATCATTAGGAGTTGATCCGACAAAAGTTTTGAAAAGTTTGAAAGCATTAGAAATGATTCAAAAGCAAATATATTGGGTGCCGTACGAGTTGAAGCCGGGAGACGTCGAACGGTGTCTTGTCACGTGTGAACAGCTGCTTCAACGACAGAATATCGTGACCGACGATGAAAAGTGGATACACTACGATAACCCTAAGCGTAAAAGATCGTGGGGTAAGCCCGGCCATGCATCAAGATTGGTGGCAAACAGAATATCCATGTTTCGGAGCTTCCGCTGTGCATTTGGTGGGATCAGCTGGGTGTAGTTTATTATGAACTGCTCAAAACTACCGAAACCATCACGGGAGATCTATATCGATTTCAAGTGATATGTGTCTGAGCAGAGACACGACAATGTGGTTTTGCAACATAACAACGCTAGGCCACATGTTACAAAACGGGTGAAAACCTAGTTGGAAACGCTTAAATGGGAAGTCTTACCCCACCCGCCGTATTCGCCAGACACTGTCCCGTTCGATTATCACTTGTTCTGATCGATGGTACTTGACTTGGCTGAGCAACACTTTCATTCTTATGAAAATGCCAAAAAATGGGCCGACTCGTAGTTCGCCTCAAAAGTCGTGTCGTGTTTCCGATGTGGAATTCAAATGCTGCCAGAGTTTAGTTTTTCCTTCTGCTTGGGCTGTTAGACATCGCAGGAAGACATAGTCGCTTCTCAGCTGCAAGGCGTGTGGCCTGTAGGAGAGATATCTCGTGGGCTCTGAGAGTGTTTGCCACTGAGTCGCTCCAGCGTCTTCTTGGTCTGCCTCTCGCTCTACAGCCAGAGTACCTGAGGGTGTATGCTCATAGGGATGGTTGGTTGATAGGCATACGAGTGTTCGAGCCACTTGATCCTCTGTCTTTCGATATATTGCATGATTGGTATTGCTCCTACCATATCTTTTATTGTATCTTTCCTGACCTTGTCTCGCCTGATTTTGTTCACTGCTTTCCTTAAGCATTTCATCTCACAAGTGATTAGTTTCCTCTCAATGGTTTCTGTTAGGGACCATGTCTGGCACTGGTATGTCAGCGTTGGTAGGAAAATGGCGTTGATGAGATTTGCTGCCGGGAAGATGGAAAAAGGTAGTGGCTAGTAATGGACAATAATTTCAGTGACATTTTTAAAACTAATTTTTCTAAATAAAACATTACTTTTCATGATAAATCAGCGAGAACTTATTCAAGGCCTTAATACATATGGTCTTGTGTACGTCTTAGCATTATAGAAGACTCTTTGAGAAAAAAAACATAATTGTCATTCTTTTTCATTTCAGCCATTCAGTTTCGTTCGTGAAATACGGTGGATATGATAATGCCCATAATGAAAAAAATGAGTTAGAAGAGAAAGAAAGAGTAGAGAAGAAAAGAATGAAATGAATGAGGGGGGAGGGATCAATCTTAAAAGAAAGAGATTAATTAGCAAAACGAAAAAAAAAATGAAATCTCAATCCTCTATTAAGTTTGCCGTCATTTTTTTCTGATTGGGCTTGGCCAGTAGCATCCTCCTGTAGAATCATCTTTCTGCTGTAGTCCAGCATGTTTTTCTTTGTTTTTGACGAAATTTTCTTGTTTCTTAATACCTTGCTTAGCTTTATTAGAGTAGTCAATGTAATAATTAGTTGCAGGGGGATGACAGCATGTCTTTTTTTTTTATAAAACAAGATTCTTGAAGTTGATTCTTAATGGAAATTTTTAGGCATAAGCCAAAATTTTTCTCACAATAATCCAATTTCTTTTTGGTATTATGTTTAGCTGTTTATTTTTGATGGTATGTCTTTTAATGCAATGAAAAAATTGAGGCAAATGTTTTATTAGGAAAATACATCTAAAATAATCGAACTTGAAGAATAAACCAATTTCAAGTCAAATTAGCAATTTAATAGTGTGAGTTCTGCGGTCATGCTTACCCCGATAATAAAGATATGTTTTTTTTTATGACTGTGTCTTTGTGACAAAAAGAGAAAAAAAGATTCTCAACATTGAAAATATAAATATAAAAACACGTAAATATTAATAGTTGTTGCAAAAAATAATTAAATAAATAAAAATAATAAAAATAAATAACTAATAAATAAAAGATGTTTTACATTTAAGCTGAAATAAAATTCTACAACGTAGTGTTACTATTTTCAATCACTTTTATTCTTTTTTAATCCAGTTCGCCCCATGGTAGGCAGTAAAGCCACTAAGACACAAGAAGTTACTAGATGTGGATGAATTAGAAAGAGAAACATTACTAAGGAGCGAGAACAAAAGATGAGTAATCGGAAGGACGGTAGATAGACACTAACAGTTAATTTAAATTTTTGAAGATTAAAGTTGACTACAAAGGATTCATTATTGGCAAACACAATCTTAACATTCTATATCCAGATGATACAATTTTGATATCAGGCAGAGAAAAGAAACGACAGGAACTTCTATCAAATATTGGAAAGGAAACCTTTGTTTTTCCGAGTTCACTCCAAACAAGGAAATAAAGCCACTGAGACGCAAGAGCTTGCTGGATGTGGAAGAATAAGAAAACAGAAATATTATTTAGGAGTGGGAACAAAAGAAGAGCAAACAAAAGGATGGTAGATAGCGATTGAAATTAGATTGAAATTTTTGAAGATTTGAAAATAACTCTTATTTTAATTCTATAAATAGGAAATGAATTGCTATTGAGCATAAGGGTCGCCTTTGGTGGTATTTAAACAATATAAAACTATTTCCTTGCACTTTACAGCAGGTTTTTTTTCCCTTTTCATATCCTTCCTTCTTTAATTTCATTGAAATTCTTAGTTATTTTTTTTATCACTTCCTTTCTTTTATCCCCTTACTTCTCTTTATTCCTCCGTTTTTCTTTCTTGTCTTCACCTTTTTTAATCGTTTCACGCCAAGCAAGGTGATAAAGCCACTAAGACGCAAGAGGGGAGGGGGTTACTGGGTGTGACAGAAAATAAAAATAACGTTAATGAGATAAATTAGAAATAAAAGAACACAATTCAGAAAGACAGAAGATTGCAATTGATGTTAGATTTAAATCCTTGAAGTTGCTATAGTTGACATGAAGGCAAGAAGTGAGTTTCCCAAGCGAGAATTAAGACAGAATAAACTATTACAATAGAAATTGTGGACACGTCCAGCTATTTCAATATTAAAATAATGAAAATTAGTTACTAATCTAGTACTGGGCTTAAATTCATGTGGTTCAAATACCAAGGCGGTAAGCTTATTAGAAAAATTAACATATAGAAAAGACTGAGGGAAACCACATTACGGCGGAGGGAAAGAAAATAAAGCCGAGATGCCAGGTCGGGACAGATAACATTGCGGATCTTTATTTGGATATGCTACAGCTCTTCCTTATTCAATTTATTCTATATCTTTTCCAGCTGCTGTCTATCCTGCTTAATTTCTTTCATTTTATCTTTTTCTGTTCACTTCTCCGCTTATCATCTTTTACCAATCTCTTCGTCATGTTCCCTTTTTTTTATTACATTTCTTTCTTTCATTTGTCTATTCCTTCTTTCTTTCTTCTATTAATTCATTCCCCTTTCTTTCTTTCTTTCTTTCTTTCTTTCTTTTATTCCTTCATCTTTTACGAATCTCTTCAACATCTTCCCTTTTTTATTACCTTTCTTTCTTTCTTTCTTTCTTTCTTTCTTTCTTTCTTTCTTTTTTTTGTCTATTAATTCTTTCTTTCTTCTATTAATTAATTCCCCTTTCTTTCTTTTTTCTTTATTTCTTTCTTTCTTTCATTTGTCTATTCCTTCTTTCTTTCTTTCTTTCTTTCTTTCTTTCTTCTATTAATTCATTCCCCTATCTTTCTTTCTTTCTTTCTTTCTTTCTTTCTTTCTTTCTTTCTTCTATTCTTTCATCTTTTACGAATCTCTTCATCATCTTCCCTTTTTTATTACCTTTCTTTCTTTCTTTCTTTCTTTCTTTCTTTCTTTCTTTCTTTCTTTCTTTCTTTCATTTGTCTATTCCTTCTTTCTTTCTTCTATTAATTAATTCCCCTTTCTTTCTTTCTTTCATTTGTCTATTCCTTCTTTCTTCTATTAATTCATTCCCCTTTCTTTCTTTCTTTCTTTCTTTCTTTCTTTCTTTCTTTCTTTCTTTCGTTCGTTCTTTTTTTATTCCCCCTCCCTTCCTTTCTTCTATTCCTTCATCTTTTACCAATCTTTTCATCATCTTCCCTTTTTTATTACCTTTCTTTCTTTCTTTCTTTCTTTCTTTCTTTCTTTCTTTCTTTCTTTCTTTCTTTCTCCATCGTTATATACTTTCTTTCACATCCTCTTCCGCTTATTCCCTTTGTCCCCTTGAAATCATTTCCTTTTCTCAAAAACACTTGTTTCTTTCTCCATTTATTTCTTACATTTACATTATTCCCTGTTCTCTGTTTTTCATTTTACTATCTTCTTTCTTCTTTTTTTAAAATTATTATCATGTTTTTCTTTTGCTTTTTCATACGCTGTCCAATCTCTATCGTCCTCAATTGCCTTTCGCTTTTGTTTGGTTATCAAATTTCTCTTTTATAATACTCTAGTTTCCCTTTCTTTAACGGCTTCTTTCTCCTTCCTTTATCAATTTCCTCCTTTGAATCATTTCTTTTTCATTCACTGCCCATCCTTTTTTATCCTTCCTTCTGTCCATTGCTCTGTTTATCACTTTTTTTTTCTCTCTTCACATGCAATTCCCAACTCCATTCTTCTTCTTCCTTTTTTCTTTCATTTGATCATCATTTTCATTCCTCTACTTTTTCATCATCACCTGCCTCTCTTTCTTTTTCTTCCGGCCTCATCTTATCTCTTCAATTCCTTCGACTTCGTAATCTAAGACTTTTTTTCTTCTTCTTTTCTCTGTTATATGTACTATCTTTCTGGTTTTCAACCTTTTGTTTTCTTCTCTTCATTTCTTTCTTTCTTAAATATCCATTGCTATAAGAATAAAACACTGAGTCCAGAGTCGGAAACCTCGTTATAAACTAAACTCTTATCTGAATATTTCTCTGCATAATGTTAGATCTTTTGATTACTTTTAGAACACAAAATTAAGAGGCAGTATAAGGATATTGAAAAAATAGCTGTTTGTTGAGCAAAATAAATTTTCTTCAATAGGCAACGGAATATATTGCATATCTTCCTGCATTTCAGACTATTATTTTTAAATAATTTTCTATCTTTTCATTGTCATTTTTTAAACCACTTTATTGAGTTTATAAAAGTCATCGATTTGTTTTTCATTCTTTCATACTGACCACCATCTTTTATTTCTGTGCTTGATCCCTTCCTTCCTTCTTTTAATCACTCTGCTTCTGCTTTATCGCTCCCCCTTCTTCTTCTTCTTCTTCTTCTTCTTCTTCTTCAATTGATCACCTTCCTTCCAGTTTTCAATTCCCTTTCGTTTATTGCTTTAGATAACTTCCTATTTTTGTCTGATCACATCCTTCTTTTCACCGTCTCACATCTTCTTCTTCTTCTTCTTCTTCTTCTTCTTCTTCCCTTCCTTCCTTCCTTCCTTAATGTAATCACTTGAAAATATCCTTCAATCCTTTAATGTTCCTTCTCACGCTTTATCGTCTCTTCTTCTTCTTCTTCTTCATTTCATCTCCTTACTTCCTGTGTTCACTCCGCTGACATTTATTCCTTTAGATCCTTCCTACTTTTGTCTAATCCCATCCTTCTTTTCCTCGTCTCGCTTCTTTTTCTCTTTCCTTCCTTCCTTCCTTCCTTCCTTCCTTCCTTCCTTCCTTCCTTCCTTCCTTTTCTTCCTTCTTTTCTTCCTTCATGTAATCACTTTCCCTTCATCCACTGCTTCGATCCTTTAATTCTTTTTCGTGAAAATATCCTTCCTTTTTTAATGTCGCTTTATCGTCTCTTATTATTATTATTCATTTAGTAGCATTCCTTCTTTTAATCATTTCCCCTTCATTCGTTGCTTTCAATCATTTCTTCATATGTTTGATTAAATTCTTCTTTACACCGTCTTGAATCCCCTTCATGACTTTTCTTCTCACGCCATTTCATCACCTTTCTTTCTTTTAACCACTTCCTTCTCCTTCATTGCCTTCGATCCTTCTTTCCTATACTTCATTAGATCCTTCCTTTTATTCATCGTACTGTTTATCGCTTCTTTCTTTTTCTTCCCACTCTTTTCAATCCCCTTATTTTCCCTTCTTTCTATCTTTCCTACCATCCATCTTTTTCCTCCCATAACATTTTAGATTTTGTTCCAATCATTATCTTTTCCGTTCCTTGTTCTTCCTATTCCCACCCCCCCTACCTTCCGCCATTTTTTTTCCTCCATTTGCAATTTATTATTTTTCAATGCTATTTTTTTTCTCTCTCCGCGTGCAGTAAGGCTTAATTTACACCGAGTATGCTTTTATAGTTCTGGCATTAACTCCTATTCAGCATCAGCACACCGTCATTTACTTAAAATTCGCCCAGCCAGTGGTTTTCTCCGAGGATTTTTCTTTCAAACCACATCAATCTCAGCTTGAGCACACTGGCTGATTAGGCCAGTCGAGCACAATACCATTTAAACTAAGTCTGATGTTTTCGAAAACTCGAGTGTTGATGCTATGAAAATTATCGATCACTTTGCCGCAGTCCAATACAAGCAGGCGTAAAATCTATAGTCGCGATCGAACAATGGTATAGAGTCACATACGCACATATAAAAATCTTCGAGACGATTTTCTGCACATGTAGACACGCATATCTGAGAAACAAATGCAAAAGGTAAAGAAAAGAGATAGATAGATAGATAGAGAGAGAGAAAGAGAGAGAGAAAGAGAGAGAGAGGTAGGGTGAGCGAGATGGTAAATGAAAGAGGGAGAGTAAGGGGTTGATACTAACAATAAAATTAAACGAGTTTCCAGTAAACAAAAGGAAGTGTTGTCAGATTGTGAATTTCCTTGTTCCAGCAGACTGCCAACTAAAACTGAAGGAAAATCAGAAAATAGAAAATTATCTGGACTTTGGTAGAGAACTGATGGAAAGAAAAGTAAAATATAACACTGCTTCTCGTACCCATCATTATTGGCATACTCTGAAGTATCCTGATTGGTTTGATTTATTTTGTTTTATAGCAATGTGTCAATGTGTTATTTGCCGACAAGATTTTTAGGATAGTTTCGTATAAATAGAATATGTATTAATATATTTTATTCAATAATGTATTGCTGGGAAGATCTTTTTGCTTTCTTCAAAATGTATTGCTGGTATTTTTACTATAAAAATCTATTTTTATACTTTCATAGTGTTTTGACCTCAGTTTCGAGATTAACTATTTGCTCATAGCTGGAACCCTAACAGGTTCTACCAACCTGGGTAAGAGTGGACCTGGGAACAACCACAATTAAAAAGTGATTCCACGCTCCTCAAAACCTTCCGATCAGAGGAGTTACTGCCGGATGTTTATCGTCATATTCAGGACGGAAGTATCCTGAAGAGACTGTTTTTTTTTTTTAAAGTTATGAACTAGAATTCTAGAAAATTAAAATCATCCAAACGTCAAAATTCCTCAATTCTTTTACAATGGTGTCCTTCCCTATACAAGGCACGAGAGTCACTCGAGGTAGAGGATTATAGAATAAGATACACTGTTTACGCGGAAATGTGGGAAAGATAACGGTTAATTCTAGACTTGAACACGTCAAAATTGTTGTGATCGGGTAAGCATCCTCTTGGGAGTCGGTTCGTCGGAAAAAGCTCTTCGGTTACATCTCACCCATGGAATACAAAGAGAATGAGAGTGGTTTGATACAATGTGCGTGGCATGGTGGGTCCTAGCCGTGGCAGTGACGAACTGGTAGAATTAAGGAATGTAGTTCGTTTGGTCACTTTTCATGAAAATAGTGTTAGAATTATTATTAAGTAAAGATATATAAAGAAGCGTCATATTATCGTCGGGTCTGCTTTTTTTTATTTTTATGTACCCTGTCCACTTTATAGTTTGTCTGTATAGCTCTCCACAGTTTCCTATATTTTGTATCTCTAAGCAACACTTATCTACTGTCCTAGACTCATCCATTTGCATAAATTCCTTAGGTATGTTATTTGCCTCTTTCGCCTTCATTGTACTCTGTGAGTGTTAAATTTTCCAGGCTCTCTTTCCTCATTATGTGTCACAGAAATGTTAACTTTTCTTTCGGATTCCTTGTACAAGTGCCAGTTTTTTCTAACTTATTTTCCTTAAAGCTTTTTCAAGTGCTTACTTGTTCAGACTATGGTAGTCTCGACATGATTCTACAATTCCAAACGAGATTGTGTAAATGGATTGCAGAAAAGGGCCTGGGCGATATAGTAAGAAAACAAAGGTTGCTTAGAGTTACAAAGTGTAGGAAGTTGCGGAGGGCCATGATTGCCCACGTTCTGAAGGGACACAACACAAAAAGGAAGGATATATATAGAGAGAGGTCCGAGAGCCACTCGAGGTAGAGAATTATAGAATAAAATCCAGATTATTAAAGAAAGTGTCACCCTTATGGCGGAAACGATAATATCTCTCCGTAATTTATTTACTGAAATCACCCGTGAGTCACTTTTTTGCCATTCATGAAAAACTCTTTAGATAGATTTCTATCCAAGCTTTTTAGGTAGGTTAGGTAGGTTTTCCATGTCACTCTTGTCCGCAGTACGTCTTGTGGGTAATAAATTTGCCGCGACTTCTTTCTTTATTATATATACCAGGAATTTCAACTGTCTCTGATTGTATGTGTCCATTTTCCTTACAATATATTCCGTCCAAGATATTTTTATTGTTATTCTGTGGAACACGACATTCGCATCAAGCCTTCATTTTCATTAGTAAAAGAGATATATGACATAGATATTTTTCGATCACTTTGTTTAGATTGTAGATACCGTTTCGCATCTCTGTGTCAAATTCTTCGAAGTCAGTTCACAAGATATCTTTTTTCCATGTTCTGTGTCGCTTCAGAAGGGATGCAATTATGGCTCTTCACTATTTCTTTTCCCTTGAAACTCTTAGTGAATTCTGAATTTTCACTATCTCTACTAATCCCTATTTGCTCCCTCAGTAGGTTGTACGCAGCTTTCCTCAATCCTTGCTTTCAATATGTCTTGTGAGTGTCAAAATTTCTAATCCGTCTTGCCTCATTGTGCCCTAAAAATTTCAGCTGTTTCTTTCTGATCTCTATCAATAAAAGGCAGTGTGTGTGTGTGTGTGTGTGTAACGAATGCACGGCCGTAATTTTCAACGGATTTGCACCAAAATTTACATGCACATGCTCCAAGTTAGCGGGAAGCCCAAGGCCGACTTTGCATTTCCTAATTCCATCGATAGTGGAAATAATCGATTTTTTCATGCTTCTACGACAGTTTTCATGTAGTTTGCGGCCATTTTGTACTGGCCAGAGTGAGAGCCTATAGCTGGCTGACACGAATAGTCAGGAAGATTCTATTGGCCAGGTGACTGACACGAATGTTAACTAGCATGCTATCATGCAAAAAAAAATTTTTTTTAAATCGATAGCTGCATTCGTCACAAGTGGGAAAAATTTAAATCTGCATGGCACTTTACTCCAATTGGCTTATTCGCTTGCTTAAACTCAACGTTGATTCTGATTCCGCAGAACTGGGATGGGTGTGAAAAAGTATTTGTTGTTAACATTCTTTTTTCATTCGTTTTTTCCTGTTACGAGTCCTTTTTTAAAGCTGATCATTTTGTGTTCATTTTGTTTAGTTCTTTTTTCGTAACAGATTTAATGTTTATTATAGAGCTTAGAAAAAATTCGCAGTGTGAGATAGGCAAGAAGTAAGGTATGTAGCAACATCAGCACGGCAAAGGGCACTCCTTTAAAGGCAAGGAAGGGCAAAAATATTTTAAGTCAAGTGATAGCGATTGCTGTATGAGTCGTACGATTTTGAATCAAGCACGGGCAACCCCGGGCTATGCTGCTAGTGTTAAATATAAGTGTCCTTTGTGTTTCCATTTTTTTCAAAGCTTCGTCGTTGCTCACATGTTTAGTCTACGATATTCTCAGTATGCTTCTGTAGAACCACATATCAATCACGTTAAGTCTTTTCCTAATTTGTGTAGAGATTGCCCAACATTCACTGCTATACAAGACGACTGATATTGCATAATACTTCGATAACCTTGTCTTTTTTTTTGTAACTAGAAATTCTCGTTTCATAACACGTTGCTTATCTTTTGTAAGGCATCTTTCGCTATCACGATGGGCTTCGGATTTCGGGGTCACACTTTCCGTCCACTGTTAAAACACTTTCTAGATACTTAAGTGGATTTTGACATTCCTAGTTTGTAATTCATATGTTGGACTCTTCTTATTTTCTTCTTTTTTTTAAGGAAATATTGAATCTATCCAGATTATTAAAGGAAGGATATAGATATTTTAGGAGACTTGCTGTCACTCTCGATTTGTTATAGTTCCAAGGCAGTTATTTTAAACTTGCGAATAGAAGAAAAATAAAACAGGGGATGTCGTAGAAAACGAACAAATAAAAAAAATTAAAGACTGTCAGACATTAAAGTATTGAGAACAAAAAAGACACTCATAATTAAAAAATAAAGCGACAGTTAAAATTACTAGGATACATAGTTGTAACCTAGGGAGGCTTACTGAATAGGATAATCACACGAAGATTGGTAATGAACGATAATACTTAGGACATGAACAACACATATAAGATTTCCCAGCGTAGCGTAGAAGTAAACTGCTAAAAGTAGGTCAAGTGAATTCTATGAAATTCCAACTGTAGGATTTCTACAAACCGCCCCACGCGGCCAGATGTGACACAAAGCCGAAATTAACGTTGGTTATCCATGCCTGAAGCTCGGTCAAAAATTCCCCGTGGAACCTGTATAAAACGGGGTCGAGTAGTTGTTTCCCAAGTCGAGACTCTCTTCTTCGATAGAGCCTCGTGGATCCTCTCCGCCCGAAGGCAGAGAGTTTGACCAGCACATCTGGAGACGAATCTCCAACTGAAGACCAACATACAGTCTTTACTACTGTATTTATGTGAATGGGGATATACCTATATTGTCCGTAGTTATGTTACAACACACAGAAGGAAAGATTAGAAAAATTTTAAATCACAGTATATATTGATGGCCAGAGGGTCATAACGATTTAGCGAATAGCCTACTTAAGCATAAATGGATGGCAGAATAGGAAAGGAAAGGGGTAGTAAAATTAAAAAAAAATACTTTTAAGGGCAGTTTCCTAGGATATAGTTGGTAGCCATGATCGCTAATGTTCTGAAGAGACACAATACATAGCGGGAAAATGAAGGTTGAGCCTATAATATTCTGTACACTTGGAACTGTGCCACTATATTTTAAAATCGAAGTTGGGTGTAGTAGAAATTCGATGGAGCACTAAATCTTCAAGATAATGGTGATATATGAGTCTTTTTTATGCAATCGTTCACCTAGTACAAGGCCAAGTTAGAGGGTTACTGAATAGGGTTGTTTTATGGACGTAAGAATGAAAACATTGATCCTGGACTTGAAGTGGCCGAGAAAGAATTCTCTCGGGAGTATGTTTCAAAAAGAGGGTTATTGAATGATATGAACGTAAGGGAAGGCTGAAGGAATTGAAGATTATGTGGATAAGGGGGATAGATAACGATTAACTCTTGATTTGAAGGGATTAAAATTATAATTTTCAGGAAAGTTTGTCCTATAAGGCTTCAGTTCTCGTGAAAAAAAAAGCTGTCCGAAAATTCAGCCAAGTCTAAATGGCCTGGCGGGTATCAGCTATAAAGGTCTGAACTGGTTGAATTAGAGAATGTATCTCATAGATATTTTTTATGGAAATAGCGATAGAATAGGCTTGCAACTTTGCATCTGTGTGGAAAGAGGTTGTAAGGTGGAAAAGATGTGTAAATGCTTTTTAACTTTGTCGAGGCTGAAAAAAGATTGTCAGCTTCAATCCAGATATAAAGAAAAGGGGCTAAGGCTTTAGATACATACTACCACTAGGTCTTCACTTACAATTACCTGCTGATATATAAATTATCAGAATCTACATTATATTGATATCTGTTTGTTAGGTGAACTTATGGGTGATGGTTTATTTTCTACACTGTAATCACTTCCCCACAACGTTGAAATACCGTTGCTCTTCGGTCGCTATTTCCATAGAAAATTTCCAGATGAGCTCCACTTCTTAGCCCAACCAGTTCGACCTTTACTGCTAGGACGCACCATGCTACTTCCACGGAGTTGAATCACCCACATTTCTCCCGTATTATAAATTTTAGGAGGAAATTTCACTCAGCTATTTTTTCCCCAAGTAACCATCAGTCCTTGCTTTGTGACTATGTTTAGCAGTCGAGGCTTGTATTGGGCTAAGGAAAAAAATATATTAGTAAATAGATTTGCCTATGGTCCGGTTCACACTCCTTCCCGGTCTTTGTAACAGGAATAAAGATGTAACCCTTGTTTCTTGTTTACGAATGGGTTTCCGGTTCCTTCGAAAATCTTCTTCAACACTAAACTTCTAACATCCTCGCATGATCTCTGAAATTACATTGCTTAATTATTTATTCGATTTATTTTCTTCTTCTCATTAGGAGTAGATAAGATCGCCTATCGTCTGGTTCAGTCTCCTCCCCGGTATTTTGAACAGGAGCAGAGTTTCATCCCTTGTTTCTTATTTGGGATTGGGTTTCTGGTTCCATGTAAAGTCTTTCCGTTTTTTTAAGTCCATGTAGTCGATTGCCTCTTAACGGCGTTGTCGACTTGCTTGGGGTAAATTGATTTAAAAAAAAATCCGCAATGTAAAAAGAAAAAAAAAAACTGTGACTTACAAAGGATAGGAAGTTGTGGAGAACTATGATTTCTCACATCCTGAAGATGATTCCATTTAGGTAGAGAGTCTGATGGTTTACCTGGATCTAGTTTATTGTTGGATGAATTCCATTTTCAACTTCGGTTAATATCTTTTATTCTGAGATCACGTTTTATCTGTGTCGTGCAAAACGAGAAAGCCGACGAATCATTAAACACTGACCTAGATTCCTTTCCGGAAGTTAATGGTGGAACCCATTTTTCATAATTCAGATTTAAAAAAAAATCCCCTTCACATATCTTTCTTCACAGAAGCCAGCATGTTTTCTTTTCTTTTTTTTTACTTTCTTTTTCTTTTCTTTTTTATTTCTTTTTCTTTTTTTTTTCTTTCTTTTTCTTTTTTTTTTCTTTTTTCTTTTTTTTTCTTTCTTTTTCTTTTTTTTTCTTTCTTTTTCTTTTTTTCTTTCTTTTTCTTTTTTTTCTTTCTTTTTCTTTTTTTTCTTTTTTTTTTTCATTCTTTTTCTTTTTTTTTTCTTTCTTTTTCTTTTTCTTCTTCTTTCTTTTTCTTTTTTTTTCTTTCTTTTTTTTTTTTGATGTGCTATATCATATATTATTAAATTATGACAAATCTCTAATAACGATGTTGCATTAGGTTGTCCGTATTTTATATTAAAGTGTACCTCTGGCATGATTATATTTTTTTTTATTTTCTTTTTATTCAGAAAATAAATCAGTTTATCGAAACATTAATTGCATTTAACCCAATTTTTGAAGAATTATCTGAGCTCACTCAAAGGTAATTTAGAATTATCCGAATCACTGAAACATCCTCCATTTTAGAAGGGCCAATAAAAGTCCGCTTTACATTTGAGTATCTTTTCTTCCCCTCAATGCCATGGAAGGGAAGCATATGAACAATCGTAATTTTTGGGAAATAAAGAAAACTCAGAAAAGCGTAAGAATGCATTTATTTTATTGACAAAGTAAATATATATATATATATATATATATTGTTCACTCATATGTCTGCATTAATTTAGAAGTGCTTTATTTTATAGCCAAAACATATCAACTTCTATGATGGCATTAATTCTTAAATGTTTTATTTTATTAACATAAAGAATATATTGTTCGCTCAGAAGATAGCATTAATTTATAAATTAATTATTGGGAAATCTAATACTACATAAATTCTTGCTGTCATTGCTTTAAAAGATCGATTAAGATTATACTAGGGTAAGTCAAAAATTACCAGAACGTTCGCCATAACATAACTTTAGGTTTCTTACACTGCCTTCTACTCGTGCATGCTTATGGTTGCTAGTATTGTGGTCACGTGATCGACGTTTGATCTTAATCGCACCAGTTTGTTTTCTGCTGTTACAGTTCAAACATAGCCGCTCCCTATCAGTATACACCAAAGCAGAACAAAGAACAATAATTCGATTTCTCTGATCGCAAGTTGTGTCAGAATTTATCAGAGGCTTTTGACACAATACAGTGTCAGTGCACTTCCGCTTGGAAGTGTGTATAAGTGGATCGAGAAGTTTAAAAGTGGCCGGACAAGCGTCACTCATGAAGAAAGAGGAGGACGCCAATCAACCTGCCACCACTTACGAGAAGATTCAGTAAGCGAGAGATGGTAATGGTGAACCGGTGAGTTTGCATCGATGAGGTAACATGTGCTATGCAGATACGGATTACAGATCTTTGCTCCTGCTTGGTGCACACTGCTGACGTAGCGATCATGTTTACACTGTAAAGCGCGGATAATCTTTTGCTTACACTCGTACGTATTTTTCAAACCCGTTTTGTTGCAAACAACAAATTCTTGGCAACTTAAAAATTAGGAAGAATGAACTGACCAAATGTTACGCGAAAGAGGACTGATTATAGCATTTCTGCTCTTTGGAAAAAAAATCTCCAAATCTTCTTCATGCCGTGAAGATCGTGGCTCTCCACAACCTCTTATCTGTTATATCTCTAAGCAATATTTGTCCTCTTACTATCTATCCGGGTCCATTTACACAAACTATTTAGGTATGTTACTCGTTTCTTTCTGACGCTCGTATCTTCAATATTCTGTGAATGTCAAATTCTCCACGCCTTCTTTCCTCATTATGTGTCCCAGAATTCTCAACTGTCTCTTTCTGATCCTAAGCAAAAGTGCTCTTTTCCTTCCTATCTCCTTAAAGCTTCTTCATTGCTTATTTATTTCGTTCATAGTATTCTTATTCTCCTCCTTCATTTAGTACCATATCGGGAGATTTATATTACGTAACAATTGAATACTCTTATATATGTTTCCAACGAAATTTTGATGTTTTCTTGATATTTTGCTTAGCTTTTGGAAGGCATTTTTTGCAATAAACCCAAACAATTTTATTCTTTATCAAGAGAAATAACGACCAAAGACTGAAGCAATTTGAATTCTAACATGAATAAAGACGAAATAAACATCAAAGACCTAAACATTTATCAAGAAATATATCTATATACCTATGCCAATATGCAGCTAATTCATAATCTTTGATCTGTTGCAAAGATGATAAATATGATCTAATGTTAATATTGCTCGAGTTATTCGAAGTTTTTCATCATATTATACATAATTAAGAATAACTTACATATAAAAACGTACATCTATAAATTCATAGCGCGATACTTTTATGTAAGTTCTAATCTGAAATGTCACATTGTCAGTTTAATCTATGAAGACATGTATTGACAAGGAAGAAATTAAAATTAGTTAAAAAGTACCTGTTGCAAAAGACATGAGGCCTGTCTCGAAATGAATCTGAGAGTATATATATATATAAAAAAAATCCAAGTATATATAAAATGACTCATATGACATTTTCAAAAATCATTTCACTACAAGCAAGGCGATAATGACACCAGTGGTTACTCTGAGTGAAAGAGAATGAAAACACTTTAGTATGGAGAAGAGCAATAAAAAAATAGGTTTCATGAAGACAGAAGAGATTGATGGACGTTCCATTTAAATTTTTGAAGAACGTAAGTGTCACGGCGGAGTAATGAAGAACGTAAGGTGGAGTAATAGATAGCGGATTGGATTGAGAAATCGGAGAGCAGAGTTCGAATCCCAGTCGAATCAATTGCATTCACTTACATGCTAATACCTTTCGGAAAGATATGAATCCACTTCTTCTCCCCACCCAGCTCTGGGTAAATAGCAGGACACGCATGGCTCATACTGACTTTCTCCCCACCCAGCTCTGGGTAAATAGCAGGACACGCATGGCTCATACTGACTGAGTGAAGAGAGTTACACAGTCGAGTGCGTGAAAAGAAACTATTGAAATAAAATTTGCGGTTATATCTATTTATTTCAACAGTAAAACGATGGTAACTTGTTAACGGTCTCGCTTAAGGCTTTGAACCCTGACCACCGCTTTACCGGTGGTAGAGAAAAATGACTTAATGCCCAGCCACCGATTAAACGGTGGGTAAACACTTGTAACTATTTTTATATCTACAGTGAAACATTACATACCAATTATTTGCGGTATTATTTGAGATGGGTTAAAATTGTTCAAAGGGTTAAATTCGATCGGTCGAGCTACTAAGAAGAACTTATTAGAACAACAGCCATGAGAGTATTTATATAAAAGACACAGGGAAGCCACGTCACAGCGGTTGGGAAGAGGCTGCATTAGACAAATGGCAAACCGTTTTTGCTGAGTGTCTTGATCCAATCAGAACACTAAAATTTGTACGGAAGCTGCAAAACATTATCGATAAGAACTCCAGAATGTCAGTTAACGCCATTTTCTACGATGCTATATGATGCAAAGAAGCCAATCCATGTCTTCAAAGACAAAAAGATAACCGTCTGATCCAGACAAAGTGTTTGTTGAGCAAGTTAAATAGCAAGAGCATGGAATGCTTTGATTTTTCTCTGATCAATCAGGCACACTTTGAGCGGTCATGCACATTAAATTTCTGGAGGCTTTGATGGTTCTGTGAGTCGTGATCAACGAAGATGTTATGCCTCCTAACGTCTTTCCTCAGGGCTTAAGACTCAATTCTACTGACAAGAAGGAGCTGATGGAGAGGACTGTGAGGCACTGGATAGAGAACCTCGGCAAACGAAGACCGTGCAATTACCAACAAGACTCTTCACCGTCTCAGAAGGTTAAGACGAAACAAGAATGGAATTTTAGTTACGCGTATCCTTGACACGTTTTTTATATGATCCGAGAAAAAACATAACACTTTACATGTGACTTTTCGTAGGATATTGAGCACTCTATTAAAAAAGTTGACACTAAACTACATTTATTTAGATTTCAAATAAATTATTAATTATTTATATTGTATGTGTAAATACATGCATACATATATACATAAATTCATATATAAATATAGGTAACTACACTCGTCTCGGAAAACCTTCGATTTCTTGCTTTCCTAATGGTCAAATCAATCTCGAAGGAAAAAAGGTTTTAAAAAAAGAAAGAGCTATGAACATGAAAGTCTGTCGAAAATAATTGTACAGAATACAGGTCCAAAGCCCAAAGAAAAAAAAAACACGATACGAGTAATCAACTAACTTAAAAGTGCTCAATACAAAAGTAGAGCAGACCTAGTCAAACCTAGAGAGCCAGACAAACTTAACAAGGTTTCACCTAAGCGGATCGTCAGGGAAAACTGACGATCCGCTTAGGTGAAACCATGGTAGGTTTGTCTGGCTCTCTAAGTTTGATTAAATTCACACACACACACACACACACATATATATATATATATATATATATATATATATATATATATATATATATATTTAAGTTATAAGGAACTTGGTAAACCGAATTGGTAAATCCAAAGAGGATGAAATCCTGAGAGCTCAATGTTAGGACAGAGCTAATATGTAATGAAAAACAAATCACTTTAATGTACCATTACGATAATTTATTTCACCTAAATCCTTTTTTAATTCAGGAGAATTTACCTGATGATCCTGAATCCTTAAAAAAGGACTTAGGTGAAATAAATTATCGTAATGGTACATTAAAGTGATTTGTTTTTCATTACATATATATATATATATATATATATATATATATATATATATATATATATATATTATCTTATATGCACAGTAATTATTGAAAAGTGCTCAATATCAGTGAGAGAGCTAACAATTCAGTTGTATGGAGATGAGTTTGTGAGAAATTTTAGTTTATATGGGTTTGTTTGTGTGAAATATAATGCGTGCACCTTTATGTATGTACGTTGGTGTGTGTGTGAGAGTGTCATCCCAAATGGACACAGAGAATTTCCTCCTCCCACCACCAAACATAATGAAACACAAACAGGCATAAATAGATTCAGCAATAGTTATTAAGTATAAGTTATTACATAGGATATTTGTTTCGATGCCTAATATAAGCATCTCGCCAGGTGATGAACAAAGATGGGTGTAATAATTTATATATATATATATATATATATATATATATATATATTAAAGTAAAAGTATTTTTAAAAGTATCGTCCGATGAAACCAACCAAGGTGCCGTTACCTCCTGATTTTTAAAGTATATATATATATATATATATATATATATATATATATATATATATATATATATATATTCAGTTTTCGATTTTGAAGTAAAGTAGTAAAAATTTGTTTTCATGTCTGCATTTTGAGATGACCTCGGGTCGTTTATTTAATTATTTATTTTGGTCTGGGAAGGTAATGATAGCTATTTTTACCTCCAAGCAATGTTTGCAAGTTTTGAATGGAATTTTACCTACAATAACCAATCAATCCAAATAAATACATGAAGTAATAAACAAATTAAAAACTGTTCCCCCCAAAATAATAGTTAGAATAAACTACAACACTCAACCCCAAAATTGAATAGTTTTAATTATCTTCCCAAACCAAACCAAAACTATTAAATAAGCGATATAAACAAATTTTTACTACGCTAATAAAAACACCGATTAAAATAAAAATAAATATATATATATAAGATAAGAAATAAAAATAAGTAAAAATAAAAAAAAATGAATAAAAGCAACCAAAACAATTTAATCCAAATAAATAAATAAGCAAATAAACGATTTCCAGCAAAATAACCACTAAAATAGACTACCCACAATGCACCACTGATCGGTATATATAAACAGCAGAAAGAAAAACAACACTTGTGGCCTGATGATTACGTCTAGCATGAAACAGCCTGTCGCCTCTAAGTGTTAACTTCAATGTTCACTTTTAGATTTACACACCCTCTATCTCTGATATTGAGCACTTTATCCTATAAATATAGCTCACCTGAAGAGTATATTTCTTTATATATATATATATATATATATATATATATATATATATATATATATATATATATATATATAAACCTAGTGAGCCAGACAAACCTACCTAGGTTCTTTGGGCTTCAAACCTGTATCTGTGCGATATTTTTCGTCAGACTTTCATGTTTGTAGGTTTCTTTTTTTAAAAACTTTTTTTCCCTCGAGATTGATTTGATTATTGGCAAATCAAAAATTCGAGGGTTTTTCGAAACGAGTATAGTTATCTATATTTGTATATATATATATATATATATATATTGTCATCTATTGACAGACTGTTTCGCTGTATCACAGCTCATCAGTGTGGCTAGACATCCGGTTGCCTCTAGCTAGGATCGAAACACGACTGAATTGGCACACGGCAGGGATGAAGGCGAATTTAAGCGTATTTATTTTTCGATAAACGCGCAAAGACTGGTAGGACTCGATTCGTTTTACCAAAGAGTCTTGCATTACCGAGTGCAACACCAAAATTTTACAAATTGTTTTATAATTGTCCATCATCCCACAAAATGTTTAACATAAAAAAAATACTAAACTAATCACTGAAAAACACTTTGTGGTATTCACCTTGAAAGACAAAAGACCAAAATGATTTTCTCACAACCACGTTATATCTTCCCAACAGAGACGAAAAGTATAATTCAGGGCTTCTGTAATGGTAGCAACATTCATACTCTGGCTTCTATCTTCAAAGTACAATGAAGAACCATCAAGAGAACAGAGAAAATATTCAAAATGGAGGGAACAGTAGATTACAACTGGAACAGTCGAAAGAGCAATAAAAAAGACTTGAAAATGAAATCGTAAGTAAAACGTCTGAGATTCCTTGTTACTCAAGGACAGAAACTTAGAGGCTTAGAAAGGGCGAAGATCATCTTGAATAAGTTGGAAAACAGTCCTGAAATTATATATATATATATATATATATATATATATATATATGAACAATATTTTAATCCTTCATGAACTTCCAAACCTTAGCTATGATTAATGATGAAAATATCATTTTCGTTTATGATCGATTTCATCTCGATCTTGGAGGCTAATTATACATTCTTATTGCTCAAAATAGAGTCCCATGCTGTTATGAAAACCTCAGAGAATTCCAGTTAGATATCTTTAATCATTTCTTAGATTATCTAAGAATTGGAGAATTTTGCTGTTACAAGATTTGGATTATTTTATTGTTACACCCAGTCTACATATCTATGTATATATATGTATATATCTATTCAGTCAATTAAGTGCCATACGTGATACACTAAATTTGTTTTGACATTCAACTAATAGCTGGTTGAGGCAGAGATGGATTCGAACATTCCACAAGGTTATTTGCACATAAGTGAATGTAACGAACCCGACTGGAAATCGAACTCTGCTCTCCGATTTCTTATTCCAAACAATATATATATATATATATATATATATATATATATATGTGTGTGTGTGTGTGTGTGTGTGTGTGTGTTTGTATGTATGTATGAATGTATATCTATTATAGGGGTGTAAAGAAAAAAATAAACAAGTTTCTATTTATTTACATATATAAAGCCTAAGTTATTCAAATATATTTTTAAGCAGTCGGCAAATAAATGAAATTGAAAATGAAAAGATGAAAAGAATGCACAGACAATCATTCGTTTTAATAACAGGATTATGAGTTTTAAAATTATAAATATTTTCTCGGGAAAGACAATAAGCTCTTATCCTTACAAAGAAACAAATTTCCAATTTTTATCCATGAAAACAATATTAAAAAAAAAAAGATATAAATAAAAATGATAATTTATTGAATTAAAATAGAAAAAAAAAGATTTAATTTACAAATATCTTCGCAAACACAAATAAACTGTTTATATGAACATTCCTTGAAACATGATGAATCATAATATATTTGGTTTTAAAGGTCTTTACCTCAAACAAAAGACAAAGAAGGAAACCCCATCAATGCTGGAAAGAGTATTAATTTCGACTAGACTTGAGAAACCTATCTGAAAAAAAAAGTTTTAACCTTCCGTCTACCAAAACTGACTTCCATTAAATACAAATCTAAGTCCAACATCCTAACTTTTTTTGATTATATTCAGTCACTTATGTGCCACGCGTGATATACGCTTAGCCGATCATGTATCTTTCGATATATGACTGGCGAGGAAGATTTTTCCCGCAGTAGTTTGCCATTTCTTCCTGCGCTAGACTAGTTGCCAAATAAGGCAAGAGAACCCGGTCTGCCTTGCTATTAACCCATATCTGGGAGGAGGAGAAGAGGATTCATACCTTTCCCAAGGGTATTAGCACGTAAGTGAATACAATGGATCTGACTGGAATTCGAACTCGGCTCCCCGATTCCTCAATCTCAGCCTGTATCCATTATTCCACTGTGTCGTGATTATATTAGGCATGTATAATTATAGATGGACAAAGATATAACAATTTTAATGAAAATTTATTCACTGACACAGAAAAATGACAATAAATCTTTGCATTTTACACAGTATACTTTCAAATGACCTTGTCAGGCATTTTTTCTGGCAAATATGACAGACAGTTTGCATCTTTCTGTCCATCTCAGAAAGACAGAAGGTGTATCTTTTTTTTCTTTCTCTCATTCGATGGTTCCTGGTTAGTGTATTGCAGACTAGAGTTTGTACCTGTCTCGATAACTGCGAGATCCGAATTCCTTCAGTATTTGTCCATTTTTGAAGTATTTCCAGGGGAGTTAGCTTCATGAAGAATATAAATGATAAAAGAGTTGATTCACAAGATCTTCTTACAAAACCTGAAGCTCCAGGCTTTTGATGTGAAACATTTGTTGTAACCTAGAAATGGTTACTGAATGAGGAATAACCAAAATTGGAGGTTCGAAATGAAAATGGTAGTCTTTATAACATTAATAAAATACAATACTCGTATCGCCGTGAAGTAGTTAAACCACTGCTAGTTGTGGACTACTTAGACAGCATATTACCCTCCCCTTAAAATAGTGTCCCACGTATTTATAAGAATTGGGGTATACCCATTAGTATTCATAGGTACAGTATATAACAACATTGTAGAATGGAGTTCTTCTCAAGATCTTCTCACAAAAGATGAAGACAAGGCTTTTGATGTAAAACATTATGGGATGGAGTTATTCGTTTTGTCATTTAAATTGGTTTAGAAGATCAAATTTCAGACTTATCCTTGCAATAATACTTTTCATTCATCATTGAAGTGTTTGAAGAATCATTTCTCTCTACTTTGTTGTCATCATTCATATCATCATCCGATTTTGAATATGTAATGATGAGACATGGATTGGGGAATCGGAGAACCGAGTTCGAATTCCAGTCAAATCCATTATGTTACTTACGTGCTAATACCCTTGGGAAAGGTATGAATACTGTTCTTCTCTAAATAGCAGGAGAGAGCGAGTTGCCTTGGATGGCGAGAAAGAAATGGCAACCTACCGCAGAAAGAAATGGCAACCTACTGCGGGAAAAAATCTGCCTCGTCAGTCATGTATCAAAAGATACATGATCGCCTAATCGTGTATCACGCATAGCACATAACTAACTGAATGATGACATTATCATTTTTATTATCATCCCCAGAAAAAGAAATGGAACCTATTTATAATAAACGATATTTTTTTTTACTTAATTTAAAATTTCAACTCTGGGTCCAGTAGATCCACTTTGTAATAGGAGCAAAAGTTACTCACTAAAATTTTATTTTTTGTTCTAAAATGAAGAAAAATAAAAAAACATCATGAAAATAATACGGATAGAATCGACATAAAGCTAAAAAAAAAAGATAGTTTTCAAAAAAAAAAAATAAAAATATGGGTCCGTTGAACCCACTGATAGACAGAGGGTTTTAAGAGAAATATTTTATAAATTTCAAACGACAGCAACTCCAAATGCTCAGTAAATGAATGCCGAATGTTTCCTTATAAGGAAGTGGCTAATATTACCATTACCAGATATGGTACAAGGCGGAAAGTATAGAGCACCCAATGAGGATCGAATTCACCACTCAGTCGTAATTGATCTAATGTGACACGATTGCTAACTATTACACCAAGTCGAAATGTCCTATCGGATTTACATATAAATATTATTATTGATATTGTTCATCATGAATATATACATTACTGGTATTATTTTGAGATAATACACGGGTAACACCGGTTAGCCTTGCTAGTATGCAAATAAAGGTCTATAGCACAGATAAACAACTGTGCATATATCTCTTCGACTAAAATTAGTACTGTTTCAGAAAACGAAATTTTGACAGTAAATTTAATCTTCCTTTCCTTAAGAGGATCTGGAATAATTTTATTCTTACAGTATATGGTTAAATTAAATTTGTTGAAGGAATCACGGCCCGGTAGGAAGATCAATGACGTCAACGATGACAAAAAAAAACCAATAAATTTCAGTCTCCAGATTCGCTTTGCAATGGCATTTTATTCTCCCACCACCAGTGAATGCCATAAAAATTAAGACCAAAACATTCTTTCTCTGGAAAAAATGATAATAGATTAGGTTGAATCATAAGTAATTTCCGTTTTGGGGACCCAATTTTAATGACAATTGTATCATCCTATCTATTAATCATAAGTGACAGTTAAAAGTAAATATAGTGTTTAGTAATATACTATAATGGCTAACATTAAAACCAATGGATTAACAAGATTAAATCTCCACAATCGACCTCAAAATCTGAATTCCTTTGGTTCTATTTTAATTGTGGTGGAATCGTCGGGCTATTATTCATTTATGATTCTTAAAAATGCACTGAAACGCAAAATGCACATTTATATGTCCATCAGCTGCAACCTGTCCATAAAATGGTTGTCGAAAAACGCCCTGTGTTCGTCAATAGGAAAAATGCCGTTAACCTCTATGACAACGCAAGGATTTATATAGCAAGGATAACATAAAAAAGCAAATTGGAAATCGTTTGGTGTTCTACCCCATCCGTCATACCTCTCCCAGCCGCTACGAGGATATTGGTCGGAGAAAGAAATTGAGACGAGAGCTATTAAAAGGACACTACCTCAGAAGACACTACAAATTTAGGAACAAAGATGTTCACGGGACCGACTTCACAAGACTGTGTTTTCCCGTCGTTTTTATTGGCAGGAGACAAGTTGCAGAGAGGCTCGTATATGCACATTTCAAGCTGTTCCGTTGCCCACGGGAAAAAAAACCACGGATGTAACTGGTTTTGACAGACATGTCCGCATGCGGCCGGAGGTTTATTTTGCATCTGTACTTACGCGCCTTCATCACAGGTAGTAGGAATAGTGTCAAAAGGCATATTGTAAGTAGCTCCTAATCGCGCAACGACACCGAGAAATGACATATCTATCAGAGTTAATGCAGTGCGTCCGTTTAGTTTTCAGTGTCACTGGCAGCAAGCATCGGTAGGAATTAGTTAACAATTGAATGTAACTGTGATAGTGCCCAGAACCGTCCGTTTGGGTGATAAATCATTTCCCACCCTACAACCCCTTTCTCACGGAGAAAACGTCATAGGGCTCTCGCTGCTCTATCCATACTACTTACTTCCACCAATCCTAACCTTTACGCCTAAGACCAGCCATTCCAGGCACATTGCAGCGAACCACCTTCATATTCCTTTGGTGAGACGTCGGTTCCACTCGACTAGCTAAGCAAAGTATTAAAAAAAAATTTCATTAGAAACACAGAGAAAAGTACTGAACTGTAATATGATATTGGTCCTCCTAGATGACAGTGAATGCTGGACATTCTCATTAGAGAAGGAGAAGAATCAAAAGAAATGTAGTTCTACAGGAGGATGCTGAGAATAGCACGGACTGAAAATGACGAGGTTTTACGGGAAACAGAAACAAAAAGGACACTTAGAATCAGAAAGAGAACGGTGAAATTCCTGGGGCACAAAATGAGGAAAGAGGGTTTAGAAAATTTTACACTCACAGGATCTATTGAAGGCAAGAGAACATTTTGAATGATGTTTCGCTAGATCAGTTACGACTGAATAGTGCTTTCGATCCTCACTCGGAGCTCCACACTTTTAAGAGACGGCCTTAAAGTTATTTTTAAGGAGTCATCGCACTATAAAGATTTCATTAATTAATCATATTCATAATTGTAAATGGATTTCTAATAATCGCGAGAAATTTTAAAACTGGTTTATTTACATTTTTAAAACATTTTTATATGTCAGTTTGTCACTTATATACTGACTGACTACAACCTTTTGCAAAGTTATGCTTTTTTTTTCTTCAGAGGAAACAAACGGGAATCTTTTTAAATTCACTTAAACCACCAGCGATTGTTTGAAAATTATATTTATATACAATATATTCTGTTTTTTACTACATCCTCAATTTTTAATTCTAATTTAAATTTTTTTTTTTTTGGCAACATTTTTCTTGGAGCTGGAGATTCTGATATAAATATATTGATTCCCTTTTTGTGTGGACATGCATTTTGAATTATTTCATGGAAACTATATAATTATTAAATATTAAATGTTATTACAAGTATCATTGCTTTATTATTATGATTATACGCCTAGCGTAGTGTTTATGGATGTGAGTGAAGTGTAGTGGCTGTCGGCGTGGAATATAGGGTTGATGTGCCGTGTTCAAATTCCATCCAATGCTTGATTTCGGGAAAATAAACTTGGGAAGGTTTCAATCTATCTCTTTTCTCTTCCAGCTAAGGATTAATAGCTCATCCTACTGGGTTTTCTAACATGGTGCGGAAATCAGTCTAGAAAAAGTGTTCATCACCTTGCGGAGATGGATGGGTTCCGTAATTCTATCTTGCTATAGTCGCTCTACGGCCTGGTGACAAGTGGGGTCGCTATGATCCTTGGAAGATTCGTGACTTAGCGTGATTAGATGTGTCGTATCCTGTCGGTACGCCCACATTTTTTTTAAAAACAAGTGGAAGAAAAAGTTTAACCAGAGTTGTTGTAAGACTGATATAGGATATAGCAAAAGCACCCACCCGAATAAAAAAACCTGTTTTCCGTGGCCAAAGATGACGAGGATCAAAGTGTAGTATCTGTTGAAGTAGCAGGCGACAGTATGCTATCATCACCAACAGTTCTAGCTAGTTAACCATTATCATCTCCAGTAGTCCTCCGGTTTCTGCCGCTCCAAGCATCCTTGACAGCAGCAACGACATACAATAAAGAGTTCTTTTCAGGACAACGCTCTCCGGTGAAGACGAAACTATCCTTTTCAGGACAATGCTCTCCAGCGTCGCCGAAAATGGCCGTTTCAGGACAACGCTTTCCAGCGAGTACCAAACTGTCCTTTTCAGGACAATGCTATCCAGTGTCGACGAAACTGTCCTTTTCAGGACAACGCTTTCCAGCGAGCACCAAACTGTCCTTTTCAGGACAACGCCCTTCAGCGACCACAGAAAGTGTCCTTTTCAGGACAACGCTTTCCAGCGAGCACCAACCTGTCATACAATAAAGTGTTCTTTTCAGGACAACGCTCTCCGGTGAAGACGAAACTATCCTTTTCAGGACAATGCTTTACAGCGAGCACCAAACTGTCCTTTTCAGGAAAACCCCTTTCAGCAACCACAGAAACTGTCCTTTTCAGGACAACGCTTTCCAGCGAGTACCAAACTGTCCTTTTCAGGACAATGCTATCCAGTGTCGACGAAACTGTCCTTTTCAGGACAACGCTTTCCAGCGAGCACCAAACTGTCCTTTTCAGGACAACGCCCTTCAGCGACCACAGAAAGTGTCCTTTTCAGGACAACGCTTTCCAGCGAGCACCAAACTGTCCTTTTCAGGACAACGCCCTTCAGCGACCACAGAAACTGTCCTTTTTAGGACAACGCTTTCCAGCGAGCACCAAACTGTCCTTTTCAGGACAACGCCCTTCAGCGACCACAGAAAGTGTCCTTTTCAGGACAACGCTTTCCAGCGATCACCAAACTGTCCTTTTCAGGAAAATGCCCTTCAGCGACCACAGAAAGTGTCCTTTTCAGGACAACGCTTTCCAGCGATCACCAAACTGTCCTTTTCAGGACAACGCCCTTCAGCGACCACAGAAAGTGTCCTTTTTAGGACAACGCTTTCCAGCGAGCACCAAACTGTCCTTTTCAGGACAATGCCCTTCAGCAACCACAGAAACTGTCCTTTTTAGGACAACGCTTTCCAGCGAGCACCAAACTGTCCTTTTCAGGACAACGCCCTTCAGCGACCACAGAAACTGTCCTTTTTAGGACAACGCTTTCCAGCGAGCACCAAACTGTCCTTTTCGGGACAATGCTCTCCAGCGTCGACGAAACTCCCCTTTTCAGGACAACGCTATTTTCTCAACCTCTACATGAGTTATCTTTTGCTTATGAATTTTCATTTGACAAAAATAAAAAGCAATATATTTCTTACTCAAGTCTTCGTTTTGTTGGTTGTTATCTTCTGTCATTCAATATTTGTTTACAGGACAATATACCACCCAATACTGTTGTGCTGTAAAATCTTAATGTTACTTTATTACAATAACTTTCAGTATACTATTCATTATTTATGTTATTTTCTTGTCAGTTTTACTCCATTTCAAATCGATGATTACAAATATTTTCAAGCGGACAGATCATCTCAGATCTTAAAGAGAGAATCACAAAGAATTTCAACATGTAAAAATCACTTCAAGAATGGGTAGCACTTGTAATTAGAAGGGTAAAATAATAATCAAGCTTTCGACATTTCACACTACATCTGAGTAAGAACTGACGCTGTTCTCGGGTTGCTAAGACAGGTATAAAATCGAATTTCTTGTGTTAATTGTGAAGGCAATGGAAAAGTTTCGACATCTTTTTCATTTCTAAAAAGAAAATTATTCATATTTAGGCAGATTAAGCCACCTATACAATCTATCTCCCTATCTATATAATAATTATAAAATAGTGGTTAGTCTTGAATTAGACCAGGGAACAGAACACAATAACAGTGGGGTGTACTAAAGGCAGCTTCAAGTAGAGGTGGTATAATCACAAGTCATCATTCAAGCTAGAGAGCTTTAAGAATTCTGCCACACTAGTCAGCTATGTGTGGGAATTAAAAAAAAAACATCCGATTGCAAACTGGAAATATTTTAAAGTGCCAAAACTTACTGGAATCGTAGTGATATCTGCAAACTGTGCCAGGAGCAAAAGTTAACAATAATAACATTTCCAGACACACTAAAAATAATTTTGATTTCGTACGAACCAGGATTAAAATATGTCCATTTTATTTACTCTCTCTTCAATACAATTTCAATACTTTTACTCGTCTCCTCCCTTTCTATTACACACTATGTGCGTTTAGGTATAAATAAGGAAACACTAGCAAATCATTTGGCTCGTATCGCCTAAAGATACCAAAAAGTTGAAACCAAGGTAGCATGACTGGCTGATCTCCCTATATATATATATATATATATATATATAGAGAGAGAGAGAGAGAGGGAGGGACAGCGAGTGATTAAAGATTAAAGATTGGGGTCATCGTATATAAATGCAGTTCTTTGCAGAGGTACCTTCAATTACGTTTTGTGGTCTATTGTTGAGAATATTTCAGCTATTAAGAGAGACTATGTTATTTATAATGATCTGAGAGTAGCCGTTAGTTCAAAAATAAATGGATAATTGAAGACTTCAAAAAATAGCAACACCAAAAAAGCGTAGCTTATGTAACTACCAGATGTAATCAGGCTGTCGCCTTTCCACACTACATTAAACAAAAGACTTGGAAGGAAACGCCTATCAATATTAGAAAGTGTGATAACAGTGGACTTGAGGCTCTTAGAAAACTGTTTTAATTGAAAGATGTTTAAAATTATCAACTGAAAGTAACAGAAAATGTAAGGTCAGTAAAAAAATTGAGGGGGAGTTTCATTTATTCTTTTAAAAATAATCCGTATTTGATGAAACAAAATTTAAAAAAAATACATACTTTGTAACCTCCAAGGCAGGGTTTCCGAACCTGGGGGATATCTTCCACCGGTGGCCGATTTCAACTGTGGGATGGGCGACTGGGTGGGCGATTGACAATTTTGGCGCGCGATATAAGATTTTGAGTATTACAAAGGTATAGTACCCGAAAAATATTAAAAGAAGATAAGCAAATAACTTGTATATAAAAAAACAAAAAAAAAACAAAAAAACCCTAACAGCTGGCTAGATAAGAACAACGCCACATTCCTAAATAAAATATAAATATCGCCGGAAGGATTTTGTCATTTTATATGGTTTTGAGAAAATAATTCAAATAATTCTTCTGTATTAGACACTAGCAGTAGATCCCGGCGTTGTACGAGATAGATCAAGTATCGACCATTATAAAGACTGAAAAATAAAATTGACAAAGATTATTGTTTAAGGTTGACGGACACGCATGTCTTAATTAGTTTTTTTTTTTTACGAATTGGTCAAACCAAAACTCAAACAAAAACATTGTTTTCAATCGTTGAGTCTACCGATTGAATAGAATTTTATTATAAACAATTGTCTTGTAAATGGAATTTTTAAAGCATTCTGAATGTAAAAATAAAGAAAAAACTGTGCAAGACAATAAGAAACACTACCTGCCAAAAAAAAAAAAAAAGAAAAAAAAGTGAAGTTTTGTTGAAATCGGTTGAAAAATGTAGGAAATCCGATCCCATATATAAACGAACATACACACACACGCGCACACACACACACAACCTGGGTTTTATAAGTATAATTCGATATGAGTTGTCCTCATTCCATTCTCGCGATGCTTCTTAATCGTGTTTTCAAATTGATTTCGTGCAAAAACAATTTTGTTTTTATAATTTTTGGCGCTGTCAGAACCACCGCAAGGTAACTTTACGTAGTCCTGTGAAGTTTTGTTGAAATCGGTTGAAAAATGTAGGAAAGCCGATCCAATATGTAAACGTACAGATACACACACAACCTGG
Source organism: Acanthosepion lycidas (assembly GCA_963932145.1). NCBI lineage: Eukaryota > Metazoa > Mollusca > Cephalopoda > Sepiida > Sepiidae > Acanthosepion > Acanthosepion lycidas. The sequence continues at coordinate 45,885,887 of OZ010580.1, read as the reverse complement.
GTTTTATAATAAGTATGATGACAAAAAATATTCGTTTAATTTTTATTAGTTGCTAGTAGTGTATAGTATTTTTAATTTTATAATTATGAACAAAAATTGTTAAATTTTTGGTAAAACTTTCAGCACCAACCTTAGCCAACTAATTTTGACTATAAAACTAAATTACATTTGTAGTTTTCAATTGTCAAGTTTGCTTTCGTTCTTTCTTTAATATGGTAGCAGCAGCTGTCGCATAAGTCCCTTTGCTATTTTTTTACTACATGAGTTCACGTGGGCACCTATACGTAGTGCAATGGTTAGCAAGATTGTTTCGTTAAGTCAATTACGACTGAATAGGGGATTCAGACCTCGTACTTTCGTCTTTGGGCCACATCAAGGCTACGCTTAAAAGTCACCACATAGCCATTTTACAACTCCGTAACAGACTTTTTCTAAATAATTTTGGTCGCCTTTTGAATATTTACTATAGAGGCAAGGGGCGGTGAAAATTTTTTCCGTGTGAAAGTGGGCGATAACGCAAAAAATTTAGAAATCCCTCCCCTAAGGGATATTGCGTATGAAAATTTATGTAACATATATGCCTAACCGATTTTTAAACATAAAAAAAATGTCTTTAATAAAATAAATTGTCGGACTTTGTCCATTTCTTAATGTATGACGTCATTTGTTTACATTTGATACGCCATGAGCAGTTATGAATGTACGAGATTCATGGAAGATTGAAGTTTATAAGACGTAAATTCGACCTTGCCAACCGAACGATCCTTTGTGGCCGAATCGGTTAGGCACGCCCGGCTAAATGGCGGTTCCTGTCAAAGGACGAATATTTTCTATGAAGGTAAATGTTATTTAATACTGTTTATTATAAACAGAGCATTTACTTAAATACTTGTATCTATAAAAAGAACGTTAAACATAAAAAAATGTCTTTAATAATAATAATAATAATATATATATATATATATATATATATATATATATATATATATATATATATATATATATATAAGTTGGTAATTAGGGAAGGATTACTATATACAGAGAAGAACACCAGTTAGTTCATAGATTGCTGAGAAAAAAAAAAAAAAAAAAAAAAATTTAAATGACAAAATTTTTGTTTATTTTTCATCTTGATTACTTTTCTTGACAATTTTTTTTCTCATCAAACCCCTTTTCATGCCAATTGATCAATTGAATAAAGTTTAGGTACTTTTATGGTACCTAGACTTTATGAAATTAAGTGCAATACTCAATTTTACAGTTGAAATGACTAAATGTAACCATAAATTCTATGCTAATTTTTCTCTTGCCCTTTTTGCTTGAGGAACCCTTTTCCGGATTCTTGCATTGCAATCAACTTTGATTTTCAAAAAATTTAAATGCAGCATCAATCGTTCCGTTATGTCTTCTTAATTCCCATTCTTTTATTATTCTCTCTTTAATAGTGTTATTTTTTCGTATTCTCTCACACCTTGTGTCTTAGTGGTGTTGTTGCCTTACCTGTGGCGAAATTCCTTTTCTTCTCAACTCTTTTTCTTGTCAACTCTTTTTCTTGTCAACTCTTTTTCTTGTCAACTGTTTTTCTTTTTCTTTTCAATATATCTAATTTAGCGATGAATATTAAGAACAAAGATTGGATATTATACAGTGAAAATTTCGGACCAAAATTCAGCTTGTAAACTAAGGATGCGAACGTAAACTTGTGATTGTTTTTCTGATCTATCTATCTATCTATCTATCTGTATACATATCTGTTTTTACTCTGTTAACATCTATCTATCTATCTATCTATCTATCTATCTATCTATCTATCTATCTATCTGTATACATATCTGTTTTTACTCTGTTAACATCTATCTATCTATCTATGTATCTATCTGTATACATATCTGTTTTTACTCTGTTAACATCTATCTATCTATCTATCTATCTATCTATCTATCTATCTATCTACCAGCTATGACTATATATCAAGTGCCTACCATCATTCGTTATTTCTTTTGCAGTAAATTATTAAAAAGTCTACTTGATTTCTTTTCTACATTGCATTCTGAGAATGCCACAATCCCCCACCACGACAGACACAGAAAAAGTTCGCCAGCACTAAAACCTAAAAGTATTCTATACGTATATATGGCCTCAATTTTATAAGGATCGTTTGATTGCTTACTGTTTACTCATTCCAAAATACAGTAGTTAATGCAGTAGCGGCAGTTAAGTATTCCTCTTCCTTGTTGAGGAGGCAGTCAAAGCTTTTGAAAGCGCTTTCTGCAAAACGAGAATCGCTTTACTCACCTTCCACTGTGTGAGGCGATTACTTTTACAAAGCTTATTTCGATAAATATTTGATGTGCATATTTACGCATATGTTACTTTTTTAATGGGCATATTTTCTTCCGCCTTGCAGGATTTGATTTTTTTGTGGCGGTGGTGGTTGGGAGTTAAAACAGAATGTTGCTATAAGAGCTTTCTGGCGCTTCAAATCGTAATGGCGCGTTTGCGATGAAAATTAATGCGCTTTCTGTTAGACAGGCGTTATACTAAGCAACTGTATATTTGTCTCTGTTTCCATTGTTCGTCTTGCATATTCAGCCAGGATAAAAATTAGGTCATTGTCAGTTAGAAGTATTAATCTCACCTGACATTTTATGATCTATCTATCTATCTATCTATCTATCTATCTATCTATTTTTCTAAATAGTATTGTCTATTAAGACAATAATATATATATATATATATATATATATATATATATGTAAGCAAATATATGGATATAGATCCGACAGTATGAAGAAAAATATACGGAAAAATCAAACAAAAATCTTTATATGCAATTATGCTGTTTTAATGTTAATATAATGTCGACGTCGGACGTTTCGGTCTAATAAACCATCTTCAGGACATATTCTTTGTCATGTTGAATTGATAATGTTAATTATATTTTATGAATATGTCTTGAAGATGGTTTATTAGACCGAAACGTCCGACGTCGACATTATATTAACATTAAAACAGCATAATTGCATATAAGGATTTTTGTTTGTTTTTTCCGTATATTTTTCTTCATATATATATATATATATATATATAAAGTTGCTATACTATTTCATCTCCCTCACTTACCTGAATCAGCCAATGACCTATATGTATAACACATTAAAAAGTAGTGGCACTTTGTCTAAGAAATTGATTAATGAAACTATGTAGCCATCACAAAGCAGTGTTGATTCTTATTTCCACACGTTTTTTATCTGTCTCTTGCTCTTCCTATCTATTTCTATTTCTACATATAATAAAAAAAGTGTTAGTAATATTAACAACACACTTGCTATTAATTAGCGTATATATATATATATATATATATATATATATATATATATATATATATATATATATATATATATATATAAAATTTGTCACTTAGCTTATTGAAGTTAAGTTCAGAATCCTGAATCCAGAGATTCATAGAAGAACCTTCCAGGAAACACTCCGTCCACACGTCTCTCTCTCTCTCTCTGTCTGTCTGTCTGTCTGTCTGTCTCTTTCTTTCTCTCTCTCTCTCTCTCTATATATATATATATATATATATATATATATATATGTGTGTGTGTGTGTGTGTATGTATATTTGACATACACGTGGTTTTAGACGTATGAGGCTACAAAAATTAAGTTTTTAGAACCGAAGAGCAAGACTATCTGCTCATATGATTTGATTATTGTGGAACCAACCACCCATTTCGAAAGGACCAAATACCGAAACCAGGTCTACAAACAACTCTGCCCAGATCATGAATTCAGAATGGTGCTTTTCCTAAACTGGTTAACAACCAACGCGAAAGAGCCCTGTCTGACTTACTATGGAAACCTTAGCTAGGATGAGTCGAGAAGATAGATTCATGCCTTTCCCAAGAGTATTTGTGCATAAATAAATGTAATGAACTCGACTGGAATTCAAACTTCACTCTCCGATTTCTCATATATATATATATATATATATATATATATATATATATATATATATATATGTAATATATACAGAACTCCATATTTGGATAAAATATTTTAGTAACACCTGATGAAACGTTAAAAAAGATTTTGTACAGTTTTGTAGTCGGTATGTGCATATTCTAATGTAACAGTGCATAATATTTTAAATTAATGTTTTGAACACTGAAATCTTACTCTTCGTTCTTTTACATTTGGATATATATATATATATATATATATATATATATAAAGTTGAATATATATATATATATATATATATATATATATATAAAGTTGAATATATATATATATATATATATATATATATATATATATATATATATATATATATATAGCGTTGAAAATTGTAGGGCTCGATCCCCAAAAAATACATTAGAATTATTTTGTCGAGCCGTGAATTCTTCAGACTGCGCCAACCCGCGTACGCGTGATACACACACATACGCGCAAGCACGCACGCACATACATATACAGACACACACGCAAGGTTTATGTTACGATAGTATTCGTGACTGCTGTGTCTTATGCACTTTTGTATCATCCCGTTCTTTGTCACTGTCCAAATCATCTTGAAAACCTTCCTTAAATCCTATACTCACCTTTGTAAAATTAAATTCAACTTTGCCTGCAATCATTGTTAATTGAAGTCGATATGTGAACATTATTTTCGGGTGAAGATTGGGTTGTGGGAATGCTTAAAATATTCTTCATAAATTGATGTCATTTGCATTCTCGGTTTGCAACTTTCCTGCTTAAGAACATTTTTATAGTAACATTACTTTCGGATTTCGTGAGAAACCTGTTTGGAATTCTCTAAAAACTACAAAAATGTCTTTATAGGCTCTCATGAAAGCGTGTCCTCGTTAAAATTGTGGGTTGTCTGAGAGAAAAGACAATATAGTGTTTATGGCCTATCCTTAAGTAATGGTCAACAAACTTTGCTGCAAGTTAAGTAGCATATATTGCAAGAAACTGAATAACATAACCCGACTACCTTCCGTCAACTATGGGATTAGGCCATACTTTAAAATTTAGTTAACTTCATTATTATCTGCCAGGGCCGGAATGGAGAAATTGTATGACATAGTGGAAAATCTTTACTCGTGAGGTGTTTCGTTCTTCAGGACTTCTTCGAATTAAATTTATATTGGTAGGACTATACATGCGCACGACAGAAGGGTGCTTGGAATTTTAGAATTTTTTTTTTTTATCTAGCCAAATTCATTACAGTATTTTTCATTTATTTTCTGTCACTTTTGTAACTAGGTATTCAAAATATCTGTCAGTAATGGAGAAATGTTGTAAGCGCCAGGGTGCAAATTTACTTTAGATGACCTTACGATTAAGGCAATCTCTAGATATTTACGTCGTAGTGAATTATTTCCTCCTTTGATGAGAATAGCATTTTTTATGTCAATGTTGTGGTCAATCTCGGCACGGTGAGCGACTAACGCATTTCATGTATAATTTTATAAAATGTCGCTTTTCTGTTCATATAATATCTTATTGGGATTTCTTGAGGTTTCTCCTCTGTATTTTTTGTGACAATCATTACAGATGATTGAGTAAATTCCTTCTTCATGTTTTAGCTTATTGTTTTGTTTAGTATTAAGTGTTTTTTTTTTATTGCTTTGGATATAGTAGTAACATATTTTATATTGAGTTTAGGTCTTTTCGATTATAGATGTGATAGAATTAGTAGGCAGCTTAATATTTTTGGTTCATTGGGTTTCTCAGGCGGGGCTGCTTTTTGTTTTGGAATATTTTATGAGCTTTTTGTTTCGCATTAAATAGGAAATAATTATTACTCGAATACTCTCCTTGATATATAAAAAAAATTGTAATACCAGTTTGTGAGAGAGACTTTGTAGATCACAGATAGAATAATTGTAACGCCTTAGAAATTTCCCATATATATTTTTCCTTTACTCGTCACGTGATCTAATTATTTCAAGATGAGGTCGACTGTGCTTGCTCTCTGGCGATCCGTGTTCAAACCCAAGTGTCGGCAGCGACACTTTATTCCTGTATAACAAAATCGTTATCTCAAGGGATGGAATTTATCTGAAGCCAATGTTGTCATAATAAATCACAGATTGCCAGTTCCTCATGCAAAACTGTTTTTTAGAACACCTCTGAAAACCACCTGAAACAGGCGAAAACTCCCGCCTCTATCTTCGGCAGTGAAATCGAGTCACTATTATGCTTGAGGGGCAGTGGATTAATGGATAGAGACACGTATGGAGGAATTGGAGAGACGAGTTCGAATTCGAGTCGAGTTCATTACATACTCTTGGGAGAGGTATGAATCTCTCCATTCTCTTCAACTACTGGTAAATAGCAGGGAAGACTGAGCCTTATAGTCTTGATTGGCAACCATTCTAGGAAAACTTAAACCACTTGCCCTCTTGTAGGTCCGACCTCTTTAGGAAAAGGCTTGAAGAAGGTAAGTTCAAAAACAAATCCAACTCGCATGTAATCACGTGGCTTGACAGAAACTAATGAATTCCTTGGGCTTAGTACAATGGTTTGGAACAGGCGCCATGGATCTGTTTGATTTAGGATCATTTGTCCATGAGTGTATCAACTACGGCATTTTAGACGACGAGACGATTGTCTGTTTGAATTCTAATTTGCTGTCAAAATGCAACCTGCAAATAATTACAGTAAACGCAAACATCATATAATAAACATTGCTAAAGATATTGGGAAAAAGTATTAGCTTCTTGTATCTCTCCAAAAGGTGACTGACTCCTCCAACCTTGCTTTCTTTTTATAAAAGCCAGATCATGCCAAAAATGGATATATTAGGTTGGTGCAAAAATAATGACGTAATAATGTCGTTTTTTGACGTTAAAAAATACGTCAAAAAACGTCATTATTACGTCATTATTTTTGCACCAACCTAATATCCGGACTGGAGCTTTCTAAGAAATAGTTGAAATATAGTAGAAAAAAAAGACGATTGAATGCTAAAAAATGAATTTTATTTCATATTTTGTTTTAATATCTTTTATTATTGTATGTAAATTAAAACAACAAATAGATAAACACAAATACAATTAACCTGTGGTGGGTACAAAGTTTTATTGCGTTTATAAATGAGAATATTGAAAATACATATTAATATATTCAAATAAATTAAAACAAAGAGTGGGGAAGAGCAGGGATGGAAAAATACTCCCCGTAAATTGCTGGATCGAAAACTATAACAAAAAAAAAAAAAAAAAAAAAAAAGAAAGAAATGAGACAACCGCGTATTGAAGCTCGCTTTTCAATGAATATGGAAAACAAAATATGTGTATAACAACTAAAAAAGGCGCGAGAAAAATATGTAATAAGTAAGAAAACTAGCAAAAATAGGGCTATCATTCCTTGTTCTTCAAATTCAAAGGAGATATAACATAAATATGCGTATGGTGAGTAAACTAGTTGTTTGAGACTATTTATATTAAGTCTAAGGAGCCTTCCATCTGTAAGCAGAATGAATGGCTGCTAGGTTTAAATATAAGCCGTTTGTGATTCATACTGCTGATTCTTTGTTAGTTTATTGTTTGCCTTCCATTCTTCAGTCATTGTTCACATATCCGATTTTATTCTACATTGGCTTTGAAGAATGAGAAATAATAACCGGTTAAACCCGTTTTGTTATCTCCGTATATATATATATATATATATATATATATATATATATATATATATATATATATATATATATATATAAGAGGGAGAATCAAAAACAATTTTAATGAATACGATTACTCTCTGTTTAATTAAATATAAAATAAAATGTTTACCCCGTTTATATATATATATATATATATATATATATATATATATATATATATATATATATATATATATATATATATATATATATATAAGTATAGGATTGGTGTAGATGGAATAAAATTATAAAAACCAAAAACATTTAACTATTCTTAAAAGGGTGCTCAACACAGAGTGGTTCATTTGAGAAGACACCAGAATTGTTAAACATAATGGGTATTATTGTAGTGATATTATAACATGTTTATAATTTTTTAATAAAGTATATATATATATATATATATATATATATATATATATATATATATATATATATATATATATATATATAACTGTACATGATACCATCATGCAAGATGATAACTGTTACATAACCACGTGGTCCATGATGAACTGAATGGCATGAACTTCTTGACCTGTGACTGCTATGTTGTAGAGATTCGGGACTATTTTTACCCATTATGAGGTGCTATTCCAGGAGGGTAATGCAAAGTGGCATGAAGCCCAATTTTCCCCGAATTGGCTTTAGGAGCGTTCTGACGACTGCCGACGAATAGTGTAGCCACTAAGTTAGTCCGGCATGAGCCAAATCGAACATCTATAGGACATAGCCGAATAATATATTCGCACGGAAGATTTTATATTGACAAATATCATAGAAATGTGAGAAGTCATCGTCTCATTAACCGTTGCATCATAGTGTCTTTATCGCATTGCTTGACGTGAAATGATAAAAATGCTTAGGATCGTGCAGCACAGTAATTTGCTCGGATAAGAACAGCAACTCAGTGCCATCCACTCCATAAATAGCCGGAAAAAATCTCAGGAGTGATGATGAACGTTTCTTCTTTTCAAGTACATATTTCATCTTTGAAGCATCTTAAAAATTTACGGAGCACATCGTATATAAATCTTCAACATGATCATCCCTCCTCACCAAATAATACAACCAAAACCATCAAAACTTCAAGAAAACCAATACGTCTATGAATTCGCAGGTGCACTTGCAGAATGTTTCTCTGACAATAAGAATTCAAACAATTTATACATTAGTCGAGAGAGCACAAAACCAAAATTTCTTTAACGGCGAAGGCAGAAAGTACACATACATGGTACAGTTTATATTTAAATATGTAACGGAAACCCAAAAAATGATCCGAATAAAAAAACAATAATATTTATTTTTAATCATTATTATTAAAACGAATTTTTTTCTTCTTTATAAATTATAAATTTATATATTTATTGTATAAATAAAAAGTGATGCCAGAATACACACCCATAAAACACAAACACACATACATATATACTTATATACATACATGCATATATATATATATATATATATATATATATATATATATATATATATATATATGTGAAGACAAAAGGAAAACTTAGCTTAAGCTTTTCGTCCTCTTGGGGACTTTAATCACGCGGAGGACAAAACGCGTCTCCTAAGATAAGTTTTCGTTTTGCTTTATTCATGTTGCTTTTTTACAGATACTCTCTCTCTCTCTCTATATATATATATATATATATATATATATATATATATATATGTTGTGGCCTTTAGGCGCCAGAAAGAAAGAGACGGTAGAAGAAGGTAGGTTGAAAAAGTATATTGAAGATATATACAAAACAATAGTGTTAGTAATAAGTAGATTAGCACTTCATCTACTACTCCACTTCACTACACATTCTCTGGTATCCAAATCTCACAGTTTGTATTTATGAGAGGAGGAAGTGTTCATTCTACTGTAGGAGGGTTTACCACAACAATATATATATATATATGTATGTGTGTGTGTGTGTGTGTGTGTGTGTGTGTACGTGTGTACGTGTGTGTGTGTGTATAAATTAATACTGAGCGGCTTGGGGTTGACCTCAATGTCCACTTTTATATATATTTACAGACGCTCTTTCCTTGATACTGAGCACTTCAACCCATAAATATAGCATACGTTAAAAAAATATTTTTATCATGTATATATATATATATATATATATGTATGTGTTTGCGTGTGTGTGTGTGTGTGTGTGTGTGTGTCTGTGTATACCGAGTGTAACAGCAAAATTGTCAAAATTGTGTATCAGCATGGGATAATTGCCCATCCCACAAAATGTTTAATATCTAATAAAAAAAAAAAAATATAAAAAAAAACTATACTGAGTAACTTTTTTCCCGGTTTTCATATCAAACGTTTAGCCATCTTGGCACTATTTGTCGTAAGGATTACTGAAAAACCCTTTGAGTTATTCAGCTAGAAAGGGTGCCGTTTAAAATCGTTTTGTGCCAGCCCCACTGTTTTCCTAACTGAGTAATGATGAGAGGAAAAAAATCAGTCTTCAGTAATGGTACCATAATTCATACCTTGGTTTCCATCTTCAAAATCGTTCAAGAACCAATCAAGAGAACGGTGAATAAGTTTAACAATGAGGGAACAGTAAAGAGATGAATTGAATCAGGAAGGAATAACATGAAGAAACAGCTAAAGAGCTCAATTACAAAAGTTTCAAGACGTTTGACATGTGAGAGAGGAGTTTCAACTCGAAATGGTCCAAAGAGCTGTAAAAAAGAGCTTGAAAATGAAATCGTAGGTGAAAACTGTGAGGCACTTTCTTACTCAAGCTTATAGAGGATGAAGATCATCTTGAATGACTAGTAATCTTTTTTTTAAATCTCTTTAAAAAAATTTATTATTGATTATTAAGTTGACAACTCTATCCGTTTGAATTTTGTTCATGAATTTAACTCGTTTCTAGATAGGTAAATTCATGAATAAAATTCAAACAGATAGAGATGTCAACTTAATAATCCATAATCATTTTTTTAAAGAGATTAAAAAAAAAGATTACTAGAAGTAAACTTATATTTTAAAATAAAATTTTATTCTTTTAATGTACTTTCTATGAATATTTTTCTAATCGACTATTTCATAGAAAATCCCCAAAATATAAAAAAAATTTAAATCACTAACAAACATCAGATTAAATTATTTGTAGACAGTTGAGAGACATTCAAATTTATATCAAACATTATAATCTTTATGAACCCCCAAAATAACACTTTCAAAGTAAAACAAAATAACAGCGTCTGTTTCCAATCATTTTTGTAAAGAAAATTAGTGACAACTTCTCTCATAACTTTCTTCTCTCTTTTTCTCTCTATGGGTTTTTTCTTCTCTACCCCTTCGATATCAATATATAACTTCCGTTAAGTTAACCGTTTAAATGTGTCAATGTCTGCTAACTCACTCATGTCTTCTCTCTCCCCCATCACTTCCTCACTTCGTTAATTTACATATGTTTAATACGGCCCGTCAAAAATGTGTAAATTTTCTTTTCATTTTTTGTTTGGAAGTAAAGTCTGATGATCCGCAGTCCTTTAAAAGGGCTGTGGTGAAATAATTTATTACATGGAACAATAAGGTGGTCTGTTTTTATTTTATATATATATATATATATATATATATATATATATATATATATATATGAACTTTATTTCACTCCTTCATGATCTTCCGAACATTAGCTATGAATAATTAATGATGAACATGTCATTTTCATTTATGATGATTTCATTATGATTCTTCTGTTAAGCTTCGAGAGTAATTATACATTGTTATTGCTCAGTGTGAAGTCCGATAATGTTATGAAAATCCAGTAAGATATCTTTAATCATTTCTAAAATACAAAGTTTCAGAGCTTAATCTAAAAATTGTACAATTTTGCTGTTACACCCGGTATATATATATATATATATATATATATATATATATATATATATGAATGTTATGATTTTTTTAAAAGTTATAAACTGTATTAGGTCTTCCTTAAATACGAAAGTACTTTCGACTGTACATTCAGTCATCTTCAGGCATGGAAATTATTTTGTTTTTGGTAAAATTCAGGTAGCATCCGAGATGAAATAAATATAATGCGAATCAAAATATTTTTTTTTTATATGTGTTATTGATAACATACAAACTTCTGGAGCGTGCAGTCGCAACGCTAAAGTTGAATATATATATATATATATATATATATATATATATATATATATATATATATATATACGAAAAATAACGTCTGAGGTAATAAAACTGTCGGATTAAAAATAAATGCATAAATTCTTTTAGAAATTGGTTTGCTTACCTTTCAGTTAGGAATTTGTACAGATATGGGCTTTCGATTGATTGATTGACTGTTTTGTTTAACGGCATCTCAACCTTAGTGGTCATTTTATGCCGGAAATGATTTTGAGTGACTTTAAAAGTCAAAAACGCATAGTTGGCAACATTATTGCTTCAAAAACGTACAGCTGGCAACATTATTGCTTCAAAAACGCACAGATGGCAACATTACTGCTTCAAAAACGTACAGCTTGCAACATTGTTTTTTTGGTTTTTTTTTATAAAAAACGTATAGCTGGCAACATTGTTTCAAAAACGTATAGCTGGCAACATTATGGTTTTAAAACATATACCTGGCAACATTATTTTTTACAAAAAACGTATAGCTGGCAACATTCTTTCAAAAACGTATAGCCGGCAACATTATGGTTTCAAAAACGGATAGCTGGCAACATTATTGTTTCAAAAACGTTTATCTGAGGCCTTACTGTTGGATGTAGTTTATCGCCATGCCCGGGACGCGGATGTAGTTTATTGTCATACCCGGGACGTGGGCTTTCGAGAATGACTGAAAGAAGAAGCGTTCATTCCTTAAAAGAATAAATGGAACCATACCCATCTGTGATGCTCTCTGTGGCTGAGCGGTTTAAAGTACACTGTTGGTAAATTTCAGGCAATCTCACCTGTCAACTTTAGTTATATATATCAAGTCACGCTAATGAGTGATATTCGTACAATGTAACAGAGTACTACCTGTTCCCTGATCGGGTCATTGGCGACCAAATCGGTTCTCCCATTCTGGTGAAGTGTGTTAGCCAGAAAAATAGTAGAATGAAAAAAAAAAAGACCTTTTAAAAGACAAGATGAATTTTATGGGATAAATGAACATCTAGAAAATAAGGCATATATTTTGATTTCATGTGTAAATTCGACATTTTTGTACATATTTTACAAGGCCTTATTCATGAAAAATGCTTTAATTTTTTTACCTGTAAATAATGTGTTATGGTCCAGGTTAGGACCAAGGAAGAACAACACGAACACAAAAGTAGAAATAACGAAGGTATATTACACGAAATAATAATACAAGATGTGGAAGGTGTTAGTATGACTGTCAGTCTGGTTTGGAGTGAACTACTATCGGCTCGACTCGATTCGACCCTCTCTGTTGAGAGGCGTAGTAGACATAGTATTAGGAAGAGTTCATTCTGTAATTATAGGTAAGGACCCATGACATAATGATATTATATATATATATATATATATATATATATATATATATATATATTGAGATAGTTTTATGTTTGTACATTCTTTTTATAGATAAAAATATTTAAGTAAATGCTCTGTTTATATTAAACAGCATTAAACAACATTTACCGGCCTGAATGCCCAAGAAATTTTCACATAAAATATTCGTCCTCCGGCAGGATTCAAACCTGTATCCTATACGGAACCGTCATTTAGCTTGACGTGCCTTTAACCAATTTGGCCACAGCGGAGCGTTCGGCTAGAAAGGTCGAATATATATATATATATATATATATATATATATATTGTTATCTACAGACAGACTGTTACGATGTATCACAGCTCATCAGTGTGGCTAGACTCGAAACCCGGTTGAACTGGTGTCACGGCAAGGATGAACGTGATTTTAAGCATATTTGTTTTTACATAAACACATAGTGACTGAGAGAACTCATTTCGTTTTACCGAAGAGTCTTGTATCATAAGCAGTAATAGGCACTGTTTGCAAACTCACACTCTCTCCCCAGAGAGCTTAACTATCACAATTCATCAGTGTGGCTAGACGGCCGGTTTTTTCTATCTAGGATTGAAACCGCGATTTGGAAAATGCTTGAAAACCATGTCACGTGAGGTCCGTCGATGGCTGTGCCGTCTTGAGCGTGCTGGCCTTGTTCCAACTGGTGATGACAAATTAAATGGTTATATTCGGAGATCTTTGGCCCAGAAAAAGCGTAACAATCTACCATTTTGAGCAGATATTTTTTCTTATTTGCAAAGAATTATCTCAGAATAATAATAATAATAATAATAATAATAATAATAATAATAATAATAATAATAATCTGTCACTGATGTTTATTTTAGACCTAGTCCTTATAAAATTGTCACTTTTACGTAGTTATCAGACCTATTAAAAAAAATAATGTAATAGCATTTTGGAAGACTCGCTACACAAATAAGAACACATGCAAACACGCTCATAGATGCCTGTGTGCGCATGCGCGAACTGATTCCAATTATTATTTTCTACGCAGAAAGAAAATGTGTATATACGCACACATACACGCACACACACATATATGCGTGTGTGCGTGTCTGTATTTATATACACAAATGATGTTTACCATTTGATATATTCAAGAATTTCAATCTTCTTGAAATGTTTTATTAAATTCATTTATTGGATTAAAGAAGATGATATCATTGAAGATTATATAAGCGAAATAAAAATGAGAGAAAAAAAAAACTCTTTCGGGATCTAATCATTCAAATCGCTCTAACTGGATTTCAAAATGGCTGCATCATTGATATGTAAAACGATAAATGTTACTGTTTCCAGCCGCGTTTTATATGCGCTTGTGGATGTAATATTTAGCCATAAATTTTGATGAGTGCATCGACATTAAAATCTATCTCCTCCAATTTTGTGCCGTTTGTTGGGTATAAAATATTTTCAGCTTGGACCCATTTCGTCCAACACAGAATTTAAAATATATATCTATTAGGAAATACTTTGATAAATTTACAGAATATATCCAAAGTTGAAAGAAGTATTAGATTTATTTTGAAAACTGATGCCAAATAGATTTTTAGCTTTAACTTTTGCCGTTTATATCGAATATAAAATTTGGAAAATTTCGAAATCTGCGTATAGTATATATGACACAACAAACAATAAGGGTGCGAGTAGACGTCATAGATTACGAATCTATCTATCTATCTATCTATCTATCTATCTATCTATCTATCTATCTATCTATCTTCGTATATATCTGCGTATATGATTATTCGCATTTGGTTTGTACATCTATCTCATTTTCTTCATATCTATGTATCTATCTATTTAGGTCTTTCTCTTTCTTTCTATCTATCTATCTATCTATCTATCTATCTATCTATCTATCTATATATATATATATATATATATATATATAAAGAGAGAAAAAGGCATTATATATATATATATATATATATATATATATTAGAGAGAGAGAGAGAGAGAGAGGGAGAGAAAGAGGGGGATGGTAGATAGATAGATAGATAGATAGATAGATAGATAGATAGATAGATAGATTTTGTAGTTGGATTAATCTTCCAAAACATGAATAATTTTCTATTTAGAAATGGAAAATATGAAGATCTTCTCATGAACATTTTCCACAGGGCTGCCTAAACAATTAACACATGGGCTCCTAGTTTTGTCTTCGCAACCCGAGCAGACGAACCGACGTTATATTAGATGTGCCGGCCATAACATTCGGGAATCTGAACAAGAACACCGTCAATTTCGACTCAGATTAAAATAAGGTTTATGATGGGATTATTCACTCGAATAACGGAAATTTGTAGTGAACTCGTTCATCTCATCAGAAAAAAAGTAAATGAAATCTATAGATATTATGAAAAGTATTACCCATTTGTAGCTCACCTTCACGAGAGCAAGCTCCCCTCCCCATACACACATTGCTTGAATTCACACTTGTATGAGGGCGTATTATATTCATAAAGCCAGCGATTAATATATATATATATATATATATATATATATATATATATATAGATGCATGTATGTATGTAGGAAGGTAATCAGAAAGACCGAGACCAGCAAATATGCATGTGTGTGCGTGTCTGTGTGGTTTATATTGAGAAAGTCGACGATTAATATCCTGTAAGCGGCCATCTTCGCCACCTCTAAATCATCATTCAGCAGATTTCATTGATTACATCTCACGTCGTTTGAATGGCGAGGAAATTTTCTCCTCAGCGAGCTATTAGTAATAATACAAGAATATTGAAAATATAGAAACGTTAAACATCTTAGACTGCGTAATTCAGAGGGAATTAAACTCGAAATGTTTGTCGTATCTTCCAATTTTTTTCCCTGATGTTAATTAAGGTTTTAAAATGGAGCACTTTCAAGAATTCATTTTTTTATTATAAAAAAAGAATGATATCGTATTGTGATATGTTGTGTCGTTTGTAATTTTCGTGAAAACAAATATCGATTAAAATGATAGAATATATATATATATATATATATATATATATATATATATATATATATATATATATATATATATATATATATATATATATATATATATATACATACATACATATATATGTATGTGTATTTATATACATAGTAAATAAGACGTTTGCATGTTACATTATATTTTATTTTACAATGTGCGTATATAGGCAAATATACACATATATCCATGTGTTTATATGCATACAAACACAGAAATAGATGCGCACACAAACGTATATACATACATACATATATATATATATATATATATATATATATATATATATATATATATATATATATAAGGTTGGTGCAAAAATAATGTCGTTTTCTCACATCTGTTTAAAGTTACATATATATGTAGTCACTTGTGTGTGAGACCACATACACACACAAGCACACAGACACACACATATATATGACAGTGCATACATATTTACATACTAATTCTAACTATATTAATCAGGGTCTGTTAGTAATTATCATGTCCACGCACAAACAAGTATCTATCTATCTATCTATCTATCTATCTATCTATCTATCTATATATCTATTTATCTATCTCAATCTGTTCATTATCTATCTATCTATCTATCTATCTATCTATCTATCTATCTATCTATCTATCCCCTGAGCAAAACTTTGAGTTCGTTTTCGAGAAGCATTTTCATACTTTTATATTTTTAATATTTTTTAATAGAATTATCTCTGTTCCTCTCTCTCTCTCTCTCTCTCTCATTCTCATTGGCTCTGAGAATCTTCACTCTGAGGTGAGCTGAAAACTTAGATCAAGGAACAGTTTAATAAAAAAATGTCAAATGTTGGACAATATTTGGCTTTATTTTCACCAAAGTTTATAACAGCGCATGATCAAACATAAAAGACGTTCACTGACTGTCATATTTGACAATATATGTTTAAATATATATTATAAAATAATTGATTTAAAATGTTTTTTTTCGCTACACAGTTCTAACCATGTTTCAAAAATTGAAGCTGAAAGCTCCGAATTTAATTTTGTAATTAAATTAAAGACATTAGTTCCATTTCATCCTCAAGCGAATTTTGGAGTAACTTTTAAAATTACTGGGTTTTAAAGACACAGCTAAAATCATAATTCACGTTTCCAAGGTAACAGATAAATTCACTTCCACTAGACAGGGGTGTTTGCGTGTTCTTTATGTCTGTATTTTGATGTATCAGTTCTTAGTTACGTTTTGGTAGGGGTTGGGATGTATTTTTCAATGAAATCTGACATCCATTAAATGCATGTCGTCTGGATTTTTTTTTAATTTTATTGTTAACGGCAAAGATTCTTACGGCATTTTTTCTATTTGTATATTTAAAGATTTTTGGGGGTTGTTTAGGTTAGAATACGTTTTATTTAACTACGATTTGTAACTGTAAAAATTAAATTCGGAGCTTTCAGCTTCCATTTTTGAAACATGATTATAACTGTAGCGAAAAAACATATTTTAAATCAATTAATTTATAATATTAATGCTCTGTAAATTTATATTAAGCACTATTTTGTAAAAATAAAAATATCTATAAAAACATCGGATTATATATTTTACTGTTCTTTCTTTTTATGTATATATACATATATTTAAATATATATATATATATATATATATATATATATATATTGAAATACATATATATATATATATATATATATATATATATATATATATATATATATATATATATATATATATATATTTGTGCTTAGTAATATGGCTCAAAATATAGAAAATGTTGACAAATCTATCAACACAAAATAATTCTCAATAGAGCGTCAAAGGGCCATATTTTTCCATTGACATAGCTATTATTTTAACTACTTTCACTCCTCGGCAATATTTATTGTTCTAAAAAGCGATGATTAGAAAAAAACTTGAATATATGAAGGAACTGATTTTATAATAGATTTTCTTTGTTCTTGAGAATTGACAAGAAAAATATTAAACACTCTGTATTTATTAGAATAATTTTATATTTACAACATTCTAAATCCTAAAAGAATTGTATTAAAACTAATGCAATGTAATATTTATCATTTATTAATTTATAAAGATATAAATATAAAACAAATTTTTATTCGTAAATTTATAAACATTTTCTAAATTATTAAAATATGTGAACCAACTATACAGACATCCTTATTATTTACCATTTTATAAAGCGCAAATCGATTGGCAATTAGCCGATGTTTTAGCAGCCGATAAACAATATAATAAATATATATTCTTAATAAACAATCTAATGAATAGTACTGATGCAAGGTCGAGTAATGGATAGCAGCTTAGACTGAGTAATCTGAGAGCCGAGTTCGAATTCCAATCAAATCAGTTACATTCACTTATGTGCTAATACCCTTGGGCAAAGCATGAATCCTCGTATTCCCCCCATATATGGTTAAATAACAGGACAGATTGCATGGCAACTGGTTTACTGCAGAAAGTAATAGCAACCTATTACAGGGAAAACAAATCTGCCTCGTTAGTCGTGTAGTGAAAGATACGTGATTGTCTAAGCGTGTATCACGCATGATACGTAAATGACTGACTGAATAATTAGTATTTAATAGTTTTTTTGCAAATCCTCAAAAAAAAAAAACAATAAAAATAAAAAAAATAAAATAAAAATAAAAATAAAAAAAATAAAATGTAAATTAGTAATAGTCCAATTGTAAATAGTCTAAATAATGGATAGGAATTGTATAATATTTTCTTTATTAAAACAATTATCTACGGTAATTATTAAACTTATACTATTTTTAAAAAAAGAAAAACGATTTTTACTAAAAAATAAAAATAAAAATGGAGATAATTTTATTTGATACTTAATATTTCTTTGTTTATGCTTGCATTTTTTTAAATACTGTTTTATATTCTAGTTTGTATAATTTTTTCACCAGAGAAAAAATCATTAAAAAAAACACCAATGTGAATTACAGATCTAAAATCTATACAAGTTATTCTTGCAATAATTTATCCTGATATACGAAGCAGATGAGGCTCGTTTTCCCAGTTATATAAGGGGGTGCTGAAAGATATGACCCAACCAAAAATAATGCCTTTGACCCATACAACACACATGAAATTACACATATTAACCCCAAACTCCAACCCACCTGGCACGTCGTTTCTGAAGTTTCTATAACCCTTTCAAAATCTTAAATGTTTAGAAGAATCTATTTCGATAGAATCAACATTTAAAAAAATCCTGACTAATTTCCAGAAATTGACATGCATCTCAAAGAGCCTCTGACAGCTAAATACAGCTCCAAAGCCGGAGAATTTGCGAAGGCAGACAACTGGTGCCTCATAACCAGCTACTTCGAGCCCAGGAATGTAATTCATCTAGAGAAAGAATACCCTGATTTTAAGCATCCGTGGTCTTACGGTTATCTACAAACACGGAAACGACTTTCGAAGCAAATCCAGACAAAAATAACCCGGAGTGGAAACCCAAATGCAGTTGGTTGTAAACACTGACAACTTTCATGCTACCCTTTCAGCTAAGCGGGCTCCAAATCTAATGCACCCTTGCTATGTAACGGTTGTATTTGTACTAAGTTGGTCCTAAAATACCTTCGACGTACAAAACGTTAGGATCTTGATATCATAGGTAATGACGCAGTAATCTAGTTGGGGTGGCTGATACTTTAATATCCGACTAACGGTTGTCCGACATCGACTAACTGACCCACTCACCGAGCGCCTCAGCGACTGCTACTACTTCTACTTAGTATAGGTGGGAGAGTCTATTAACAATAGAATAGGTGTGTTCCACTATAACACCCCCACTAAAACTTTACTCCGTAGGAGCAACCAGTTTTCTTTATTTATTTTTATTATTCATTTTTTTTTAGCAACATGGTAGCGTATTTCCTACGTTTTTTGATCCACTTTTAAATGATCAATTGCGTTTCTTCTTTCTTCTGGATCGGCGTACCCCAGGTAAAATTGTTGCAGGCGTTGTTCGGTTACCACCCTCCCTCTTAATTCTGGGGTGGCCCGCAGGCTTTTCCCTGGTTTTGTATCTTGGGCTCGGCCTTCCTTAACGATATCTGTGGGGCACCTTTTCTTAACCCGCACCACTTGGCTAGGTGTCCCTTCTTTCCACCCCTAGTACACTTATCCCGCTCAAAGTCTGGGGGAAAACCTGAGTTCGTCGGACATTCCGCTTCTCTGTGGTCCTCATGTCCACATGTCCAGTAGACCAACCAGTATCAACCCGGCGTGGGCTTATAGAACCCATGCCTTGTTGACCAAGCCTTTCTTGTGGGATCCCCTTCCCACACCTCAGGCTCATCCACCTCTAGCTTGACCTTCCGATTCCACGCGGGGGTTTCCCTCCTTTCCCCTTTCTTCCGACCTCTCGACTTATCTCTTGCTTCTTCCCACCTCTTTTTACCTTCTCCCAAACTCTCTGGCTCTCTCTGGCCAGCTCAACTGCTGCCGATAACCTTAGTGGTCCTTCTTTCAAAACAACGTGACGAACACGCTCGTCACTGAGCGCTTCCACATACAGATCAGCCAACTGGGCCTGCATGACCGCATTATTTCTCACTACCTCTGGGAAAGCTAATGACGACAGCTTCTCCGTTTGGGTCCCCAATTCTCCAGGGGTTTCGTCCCTGAGCTGCGTCAACTTCAGGAGGGCTCTCATGGCCTCTATCGCCGTCCCCTCGTCAGCGAACTCCCGAGTTAATAATTCTTCCAACCTTTCCCACATCAAGTGGGGCTCACTGGGTAAGAGTCCTTTTATAAACTCAGATGCTATCCCTCTGGTGGCATCATACGCCAAATATAGGGTTTCTTGGTCTAAGAGTCCATATATTACGCGGCTCTTATCCAGGACTGCCAGACAGTCCCTAAAATCCCTTGAACTCCCGTCAAAGGCCGGGACCCTCGGTCCACCCAATAATTTTCTTAGGTCTACTGGCAATCCCTGTTCAGCCCCCTATTCCTCTATTTGTTCAGCCTCTAGCTTCCCTTTTGTTGATCCTGTGCTTCTTAACATTTTCTGTGGTGACTTCAGTTGACTTAAATCATTTAATAATACTGCATGTCCTTGGCTGCGGGTAACTCGCTCCCCAGTTTTTCTAGGTGTCGGCTTCATTTTTACTTTCTGGAGCTTTTGTTTTCACGTATATCGTCGGTGTTACCCATTCAACTTTTTTAGATACACCGGTTTTCTCTAATCTGTCCAATTCTTTATCTATCTGTTCAATTGAAGCAAACAGCACATTCCTTTCCTTTTTGAATATCGCCTGAGCGTTTTCTTTTGGCTGTAATTTTGCCTCCATCTTGGTACACGTTCCCAAACCTGGAGAAAAAACAGTAGGAAAAGTTCCCTTAAGTTTCTCTACTAATTTTTGGGCTTCGTAGTTTAAAAAATCTACCTTGTAACAGAAAGAATTTATCCGTAGATCCCATAATTGGAATTCTGTTATCCAATTCGTACCAAGTAAGTTCGTGGTATTTTCTATGACAAATAGTTTAGCTTTTCGCGTTTTTTATGTAACGTGACGTTTGTAACAAATTCTCCAATAAATTGAATTTTTTCTTCCGTCACTGACTTCGCAATTTTATTTGTCTTCATTAAAGTTGGTTTCCCCAACTTCTTCCACGTATGCAAATTTATGATAGATAGGTCGGAACCAGTGTCGAGTTGCATTTTTATTTTTTATTACTTATTTCAACAGTAACAAATTTTCTGGTTATTCCATCTGTGACGTCCCCCCAGTGTCGCTGCGCCAAATGTGACGTCTGCCTAGCCGCGTCCGTCGTGCTATCCTGTCCTGTGACGACCAACTGGCTTGGTATTGGTCGCGGCACCAAACGTGACGTTCTTTTGGTGATTCGGATGGGAATCTGGTTAGATTCGGTATCAGCCTTGTCGTTCCCAGTTCGCCTCCAACGTCTGGTTACCGAAGTAACTGTTTTGCTTTCCAGTCTAACCTACCCACGTTGTGAATTGATCTTAGGCAGACGAAATCAATCAGTCGCCTGGCCGTAATGCAAGCCGAGTTCGATCAACGGTAACACCGCACAAGTATATGTAAAAGAAAAGAAAATAATAACTCGAAAAGTTCAAATGTGTTAAAAAAAAGGCTAACAATATTTTATATCTGGTTGCTGAATACAGCTCTGCGTCTTCTTCCCAACCCGCTATATGGATTCGTGACACTTTGCGTTTGTTAGGCGAGTCTTAACATCTTAAGTTGTTTGTTCTTTAAGAAACTGGTTTTTGGTGTATCTTCAGGTGATATTCGTAAAACTTGTTTTGGTGGTGTGAGTCTAAGTTGTTCTTCAAAAATAGATTGTTCTTGGTTAGAAATTGAGTCGTGATTTGCGTGGAATCTTTCAAGTCAGCTATCTGCGAGGCGGGTGCAACTCCAACTGCAAACTTCACTCGAACTCGAGCTGAACTGGTTTTCACTCGTTGCGACTCTGCTTATATGGACGCCGACCAAAACCGGGGTGGGCTTGTCGGGGTTTGAGGTTCCTTGATAATTCTAAACCCACAATCCACTTCTTTGTTTTCGGTCAGGAAAATTTTATTATTTTCCATTTTTGGAAGTCTTTCGTCTTCCCACCTTCTGTTCTCATATTGGTATCTCACCATGTCCTCAGAGGGTGTCAACGGGTTTCCCCTCTCTCTCACAGTGGCATCTCACACCTATCCCTTCAGGGGGGCGCCACAGGCCTCCCCTCCTTCTTCACATGATTACCTCTGCCTAACGCTCATGCCACCATCCAGCCAATGGGCGCTCAGCCGCGTGGGTGTGGCCAGACTAGCCTCGGCTCAAAGAAAAAAAATATCTTCCTTTTTCTTTTTTTTCTTTTTCTTTTCTTTCTCTTTCTTTCCTTCTGCCCGACAACAAACCTTAGACTCTTATCATAGTCAAATGTCACTTGGACTTTATCACCCGGGCCTTCGCCAAACAAGTGGGTAGTCAATTGGACGTATTTGCATTCTGTTGTTAATTAACTGTACTGATAAAATAATTTCGCTATCATAGCCCTGACGATAAACAGGTGTTTTTCCCAAATGACATGGAGGTGGTTCCACGGATATTTTGGTTTCGGTCAAGCTTGACCTAATTAATTTTTATCTCCCAGCACCCTGCGGGAGGTCTCTTGTCCAACTTGAAAAAATCTTTTTTATCATTGCCATGGGCAGGTTGGATATATCTTACTCGCCGCCCCGTAACATAAATCAGATTAAATTCTGTGTTTCACCTTCTCGACAATGGAAATAAAAATCTTACCACTTTCCCTGTCAGAAAAATAACACCGCTTAGTGTCTTTTTCGTGGTGGCTTCTTATCACCTAAATTTAATTTTCGCCTTTCTTTTTTTTTCTTCATTCTTTCTAGCGACGTAAATAGTATCACAATCGTTCACCTCGTCGGACTTTAATTTTCTTTTATTTTATTGTCTTTATTTTTTGACCTGCAGTGCGAGCTTTTATGACCCACTCTTTTACAGTTGAAACATTTTTTATTCCTAAAATTGCAATATCTGTACCAGTGAAGTTCACCGCAAGCAAAACATGGCTTCGGGAGTTTTTGTTTATTTTTCTTTGGTATTTCCCTTTTTGTTTGATAATCCGGAATTTTAGAATTCTTTTTGGTAGACTGACTTTCTTTTTTGTAGCGTATTTTCCTTACATGCGAAACGCCAGACTGTTCTATCTTTTTCGAATCTTTCTTTACGCTAACATATCTTGTGCAGTCTTCTGCCAACCTCTGTATCGAAATCCTTGGTTCGTTTTCTAATTTTGACAGTACTAATTTCCTCAACTCTTTCCGATACCAGCCCTTGAACAAACACTAAGCACTTAAAATTGTCAGCGCTTAACTCTGCTATCTTGAATTCTTCACAATGCTTATTCACATTGGCTGCGTACGTTATATAGTCTTGTTCGTCATTTTTCATCACATTCAAACATTTCCACCCCTTGTGAAACAAAGATGTCTTTTTACTAAATAATTCAATTAATATATTTACCGCCTCGGTAAAAGTCAACTCCCTAGTTTTTTTCGGTAAAATGTAGTTTACCAATTTGTCATGCTCAGCAGTTCCTAACTTGCTTAAAAGAAGTCTAACCTTCTTTCCTTCAGGACACGAATGACAGTCCTCGTTAAACACGTCCGTATATTTTTTATAATACTCTTCAAAAGTTATCTCTTCATCCGGACTGTACGTGAATATTTCAATTGAATTCCATATTGTATTCTCTGGGAAATAATCATTTTGTAGATGTTTCTCTTTCCTCTTCTCAGTTATTTCCAGAATTTTGTTTTGAAACTCCTCATGCATCTGTTCCATTTGTCGTTGAAACCGCATCTGTCTATTAAAGTTTCCTCCTGTAGTTGCATCTGGAATGTTTTCTGTTGCTCTAATATTGTCATCTGTTGTCCCGTCTAAAACTTTAAAAATTCCTGGAATATATCTTTGCATTCCTCCATCTTCGCAAAAAGTTTACACAATGCTTAAATATTGTAGAGAGGGGTCCTACGAATTTGCAATTCGTGACCTATTTGAGCAAACTGCCTTATCGAGAAAAAAAAATATTTTCTCAGTTGAGAATACGACTGATTTTTTCGTCACTAAGTTGACGTCTTGTCTTTCGAAAAACTTTGCCAAGTTTTTTTTTTCAAATGTGAATCCAAGATGTTGTCGCCGAAATTGTGACGAGCAAGTTTTTTTTTACTTTTTCCTCCGTATGAGTACGAATTTCGTCACCAAACAATGTGGCGAGCGAATTTTTTTTTTCCACCGTATGAATCCGAATCCCTTCGCCGAATAATACTGTGACGAACGCAATTTTTTTTTTCCGTATGAGTTTGAATACTTGTACTTTCTTTTTTTTTTATTATGGTGGGTGAAATTTTTTTTCCACCGTATGAATTTCGAATCCTCGTGGGCAAGTGTGTTATGGAGTACGAATGTTTTTCTTCCTTCGTATGAATCCGAATACCCCGTCGCCAAGTGTTGTATGGCGAACAAAAGTTTTTTCTTCCTCCGTATTAGTTCGAATCCTCGTCGTCAAGTGTTGTAGAGTGCGAAAGCTTTTTCTTCCTCCGTATGAGTTCGAATCGTCGTCGCCATGTTGTTATGTAGCATGGAGAGGCGTTTCTTCCTCCGTATGAGTTCGAATCCCTCGTCGCCAAGTTGTTATGTAGTGTACGAAAGGTTTTTCTCCCTCCGTATGAGTTCGAATCCCTCGTCGCCAAGTTGTTATGTAGTAGTTTCACAGTGGAGGCTTGTATTTGTACTAAGTCGAGCCTAAAATAGGTTCGACGTACAAAACGTTAGGAACTTGATATAATAGGTAATGACGCAGTAATCTAGTTGTGGTGGCTGATACTTTAATATCCGACTAACGGTCGTCCGACATCGACTGGCTGATCCACTCACTGAGCACCTCAGCGACTGCTACTACTCCTACTTATTATAGGTGGGAGAGTCTGTTAACTATAGAATAGGCGCGTTACATTATAACAACATTATTCCTTTGTTTTTTTTTTGTCAGTATGGCTGAGATGATGATGCGTGTGTAGAGGAAAAATTGTGCGAAAAGCGTAGAAATGAAATAATGTTCAAACACAACTTTACAAATTTAAATAATTTTGTTATTACGTATAAAAATAATCCCTGCTTTCTTTCAAGTTGAAAAAAAGTGGCAACGAGTGATCGTTGATATCACAAAAGTGACAACGAGTGATGGTTGACATCACAAAAGTGACAACTTGTGTTCATTGACATCACAAAAGTGACAACTAGTGTTCGTTGACATCACAAAAGTGACAACGAGTGTTCATTGACATCATAAAAAGAAGTTAATTCATAAAGGGAACAAATTGTCGTCTTCTCGATATTTCTTTGGACAATGACGGTTATTGACTATTCTCATTTTCTTCTTGAAGTCATATGTTAGAGTTTATATTGTAGAATCTTCTATCTTTTAAGGAGAACTGGATACATACTCTTTCCTAAGTGAAAAGAAACTACATTAGCCGGCCTCTCTTTTCTGTGCTATTAAGTTACGGTCAGGTCTTTACCTCCATACATTTATGTACATACTTATAAATAACTCATCAGTATTTTCCTGATATAAAGCCAACACTTAATGTCTTAATTAACTATTCTATAGTCAATAGACAATGTTCAATATACGTACTTAAAGCAAGCCTCTTGTCCAAGTCATCAGATATTTTTCATAAGTACACTAATACGCTAGTCCGAACATATTGATTAATTGGATCAAGAAATAGGGGATAAAGACAGGTGATAATAAAATGCGTTAATAATTACTGATTATTGATTATTATAGTTTAGTAAATTTTCGCGTAACTGCATTCTTACAAAAAAGTCAATGCAAAATGTGAAATTGCTATATTGCAATTCGAACCAATTAAAATTACCGTACAGAAAAGATGCTGTATGAATTGTTATCAACAATAACTTAATGACTGTAAGTCTTATTGTAATGGTTGTCTTCAATTTGTGCTTATTCTTGAAAATAAACATAAAATGATAATGGTATACTATAAATATATATTCATATATATATTCATATATATATATATATATATATATATATATATATATATATATATATATATATAAGCATACATAACAAAGTGAGTAAAGTGGAATGAGAATCTGATAGAATGGTAAATATATAAAACATTTTCAAAAATTTCCCAAATTATATTTGAAAATTATGTGTGTGTGTGTGCAGAGTAAGAGAGTGAGAAATTAAAAAAGGAGATAATTTTAGAATTCGAACGAAACAGAAATATGTATATGTGTGTGTTTGTGTATTTGTGTGTGTGTGTGTGCATAGTGATTGTTACTTCTTGGCAGAAGCAGGTCATTTTTAAAAAGTGTTTCACTTTCCTGAATATATATATATATATATATATATATATATATATATATATATGTCAGGAGGTCAGTTGTATCTGCTACCTTGGTTTCAAACTTACGGTGTTCTCACGCGCTTTTTTATAAATCCTCAGACGGATTTTTATAAAAACCTTGAAACCAAGGTAGCAGATTCAAATGACTTCATGAATTTTAAAATTAAAAGCTCTACATGTTGTTTTTACTTTTTTTTTTTTACACGTGTATTTAGCACTTTTTAATACTACTGTTTCCTGGTCTAATTCAACTCTAACCATCAACCTTTTATGTATTATATATATATATATATATATATATATATATATATATATATATATATATATATATATAAACCACCAGTGTCACCAGAAAACAAGAGAGTACAATCACTAACACAGAAACATTAATAATGTGTAGAAAGTGCAGTAGATAGCGATTGGCATTTAAATTCTTGTAGATTAAAGTTCGATACAAAGCATGAAGTCAGAAGGGAGCTCCACAAGCGGGAGTTGCGATAAAAGAAACTCTTAGCATAGAATTTACGGCTACATCGCGCCAGCTCAGCTTTAAATTAAATGTGATCTCCACGCCAGTCTAGTATTGGGCTTAAAATCAAAAAATCTAGGTACCATATCGATGAGTTCACCCAAACAGTTACCAAGAAAATATTCCTGAAAAATGTACAGTGGAGTAACCTTACGGCGGTGGGCAAGTGACTGAAGCCGATCAGGACCAATAATATTGCTGAATCTTCTTTGACTCTTGACAAGGATCTCCAGGTCACTCGCAGGGTATCTCTCTCTCTCTCTGTCTGTCTCTGTCTGTCTGTCTCTGTGTCTCTGTCTCTCTCTCTCTCTCTCTATATATATATATATATATATATATATATATATATATAGATAGATAGATATATAGATAGATAGATAGATAGATAGATAGATAAAATAGGTTTATCTAGGTCTGCTCTACGGTTGTATTGAGCTCTTTTGTTAGTTGTTTACTCGTGTCGGATTTTTTTCTTTGGGCTTCAAACCTGTATTCGTGCGATTTTTTTCGACAGACTTTCATGTCTCTAGCTCTTTCTTTTTTTAAAACCTTTTTTTTCCCTTGAGATTGATTTTATTATTAGCAAATCAAAAATTCGAAGGTTTTTCGAAGCGAGTATAGTTACCTATATGTATATATATATATATATATATATATATATATATATATATAAAGGACAAAATTATAACGTTGTGTACCAACGTGCTTTGTATCTTTAAAGACGTTTTTTTGATTTTTATGGTAATGCAAGTTGGCTTGATAAAGATTAATAAGATGCTCATCGCGATAAAGATTTATTCGCAAGAGGAATCTTCACTTAGTAATATCATAAAGAAATACATTACCCTAATTGATCCGAACCAAAAAAATTAAATTAATTACCTAGAAGAAAAAAAAAAAAAATAACAGCTAAGGATAACCTCAAAAATACATACAGACCTGAAAAAGCAACACTACAAAGAACCGACATTATTTAAAAGTTCAAATGCGCCTTAAGGAACTGTGTTCCTGATAAAGCCAAACTCAGAAACAAATACATCGGTTACACTACTACATGCCTATCCAGACGACTTACGCTACATCTATTTGACCACAGCTCCATATAGAACACATTTAAACACACATACACCTACCAGACTCCATCCGAAATATACTTGTGGAAAATACAAGCTTAATGACCTCATCCACATGTAAAAAAATAAGATTAAAAATAATGGAAGCCTTACTAATAAGAAAGGAAAGTCAACACTCAGTAACATTAACTACGAACACGGCCACAAAGTGTGGACTGTATTTGCAAAAAAAAAAAACAAAAAACAATCCTATTACTCTAGATATATAAAACAACCCATACGTTCAGTTAAAAAGTAAAATAAAATCATCCTTGGTAATGGCTAAATGTATTGCCGAAAGCGCTTGTAAATGCAGAACATTTGGACAGTTTTTACACATTTTGTGTCCAGAAAAGAAAACACTTATATGAAAGCAAGTAAAATGAAATGAAAAGCTTAATCTCAGTATCTTGTCAGTTGTCTTAAAAAAATATGTATAAAAGAGGGTTTGCTGCCTAAATATAATATATATATATATGTATATATATATATATATGTGTGTGTGTGTGTGTGCGTGTGTGTATGTGTCTGTGTATTAGCAATATTTAATATCCTGAGTCAAAAATAGTGTTATTTTATATTTTTGTTTAGAAGACAATAGAAACAGGCAAGTGAACCTGTAAGTAAATTATCGATATAGTCTGTGTACACTTGGAATCGACGTGTTTTTATATATATATATATATATATATATATATATATATATATATATATACATACACGCTCAATTCAGTTATGATGTACCTCATAGATGTTGATTTATAAAATTTTATGTTGAATAAAAAAAAACATTAAAATTGAATTATGTGTATATGAGCAAACACAAAAGCATAAAAATTATATACGTTTGAGCATATGTAAGTATATTTTATATCTGTTCATTATAATATATTCTCATATCACATATCTAGACATGAAAATGTTAATCCCTTCAAATATACAAAATTATATCTAAATAATCTTTATTAACGTTATGAGTTCTCAATTTATACGATAGAATTGATGACAGAAACACACAACACTGGTTTTAAACTAATACAAAACATCAATTATAATTCTAAATTGCTTTTATATTTGATTCTGCAAGTATTGATTGATTGAAAAACTGCGTTTGCAAAAGTGAAAACACAACTCCATCAATACGATGGAAATATTAACTTTAATTAATAAAGGAAAACGTAAATGCTAATTAAAATAGAGATGATTTTCTGTTACACCACACATTCTAGGTTGAAATATATACTAAGCAATCGTTTCTACTATTGGGGGAAAAAATGGTTTGATGAAAAAATAATGATGAACATTGTTTTCTCGTTGTAACATATAATACGTTGGTGGGTAAATTAACATTGTCAGGGCGCAGAAAACCGAACGCTACAGCGGATCCCTTTTTAAGATACAGTTTGCATTTTCGTGCAGGTCTCTTTTTTTTGCAGTTATACATAGAACACTAGATGTTGACTTTTGGAGACACGGTTCTGTTCGATACTTATACGCCTTTCCTAATCTTATATTGGTAGATATGTCGAAGTATATATATATATATATATATATATATATATATATATATATATATATATATATAGTCTTAAGGTGTGCTATATTTATGGAATAAAGTGCTCAATATCAGAGATAGAGCGTGTGTAAATATAAAAGTGAACATAGAAGTCAACACTTAGAGGCGACAGTCTGTTTCATGCTATATGCAATCGTCAGGCCACATATGCTGTTATTTTTCTCGGCTATTTATATATATATACGGGTTAGTGGTGCATTGTGGGTATTCTATTATGGCGGTTATTTTACCGGAAGTCGTTAATTTATTTATTTGGGTCAAATTATATTGCTTGTTTTTATTTTTTATTTTTTTGTTTCTTATTTTATTTATTTATTTATTTATTTATTTATTAACGTAGAAAAAATTTGTTTATATCACTTATTTAACAGTTTTGTTTTGGTTTGAGAATTTAATTAAAACTATTTGTTCAATTTTGGGGTTGATTGTTGTAGTTCATTCTAAGTATTATTTTGGCGGGAACAGTTTTTAATTGATTACCTTTATTTGGGATTGGTTTTGGTCGGTAAATTAACATTGTCATATATATATATATATATATATATATATATATATATATATATATATATATGTAAAAGACAATAGGAAAACTGTAATAGTTGCCGACGCGTTTCGTCCGTTGTGAACTTTATCACGGCAAAAACGAAATTAATTTATTAAACAAAGTAACTAATAATAACAAAACAAAATGTCCTTAACAACTGGGAAAATTTAGACTATTTTCATACTGTTAATTGAAAGTTACGTCAATTACTGTCACGTGGGGATATTGTTTTTATTGCTGTGTTGACGGATTCAACCATTTTCTTTTGATTTCTTGATACTATTCTGTAGTTTTGTTTGAGAGAGTAGTAATTCTGTTAAATTTCGCACACTCACGCTTGTGTTATAAATTAACTAGCGCTTAGTGCTATTTTCATTCCAGCGTAGACATCTAGCAGCGTACAATACGACCTGTTTTTATGGTGTGTTTTTATGCTATCATTGTGCGCGGATGGTGTCCTTTAGATTACTCTGGGCTGGAGAGTCTACGTTCGAAACCAAATTAGCTCTGCCCCTGAGATAATCGCATTCCACCTATTTATAGTCATATATTTCCAGTGAAAGGCAATTTCCTGTTTTTTGGAAAACGGGCCAGCACAACCAGGCAACAATGCTATAAAATTGTGCAGGGAAAGTTTATAGCGTATCTTCGCAAACATTACAATGTCAGGAGCGTTTCGCCCGTTAATGATCCAATTATTTAAGCCACACGTTTTTAAACGATGTCTTACAAATAATAATAATAATAATAATAATAATAATAATAATAGGATAGCCATTTCCGAGCACACTTATCTGCTATGGTTTAGCCAATTCTTCTTACAGGTACTTGTGTAGGCACGTTTGTGTTTGTTCAGCACCAACAGAGCCCACCTTTGTTTGATACTACAACGATGCTGAGAGGATCTTAATTACAGTTCCTGAGTGAGATAGATAGATAGATAGAGAGAGAGAGAGAGAGAGAGAGAGAGAGAGAAAGATTAAACTGGTGTGATCATTTTTTAAAAGAATAAGGCCAGTACGCTCAAAGCCTCGGCCACGATGACTTGTGACTTCGTGCGATGGCTTCTGAACATTCTTCGATCAACTTTCGGAGGTGATTTACAGACAGTTTCCAAAAGGGCAGCACGTTGGGAAAATCCAGCAAGGGGACATTCGAACTCGGATCCAAAGGTCCGTATCCAAACGTTGTAGACATTCGGCCACGTGTCCAGGCCTAATACACCGGCTCTTATTATAGGATAAGATGTAATTTCGTCTTGAGAATGTAATCATAATATAAATGGTTCAATTTTTTGTACAGATGAAAGTGGTACCTTCGAGTATTTTGAAATTTCTTACAAGATAATTTCTGATGTTTGACTTTTTGTTGTTTTATTTTTCCGGGGTCATGATTAATTTTTTTTGACTTACCCGTAATATCAAACACTAGATTTAAAGAAAACTCGTAAAATATATCCACAGGTGCACTTCCAATTTGGCTAGCTGATGTCAATTGGCCAATCAGAAGCTTCCACGCCAATGACATCAACTTCTGGAATATGCCAGGCAGTTTAAAGGGGGTTAGTAATGTATTTTTAAGTGAAAATGTGATGAAATGAATAAAGGCTGACAAAAACAATTATTTCTACAATTCTGCTGTTTCTGCATTCATAAAATAAAGTAATGGTCCGAACTGACCAAGAACAGAAAATCAGATAAGATGTGAGAAATTGGTAAAATTTTTATCTATGAAGCACATTTTTCTTTAGTAGGACTTCTTGATCTTGGCCGGTTGACATTAATCTCACTGCTTAAAAATAATAGAGGCGCCAATTTAGACACATGTGTAGACATTAGATATAGCGCTTATACAGTGTAACCTGGATATAAGAGAGTTGTCGGGACCGGAGAAGAAGTCTCTTGTGTCCGGGTTTCTCATATATCCGGCTTTGATCTATTTTGTTTATGTAAGTATGGCTCTATTTTGTTTAGGTAAGTATGGCTCTAATCTGGGACCAGATAAAATCTCTCTTATATCAGGGTTTCTCTTATATTCGGGTCACTTATATCCGGGTTACACTGTATTAATAAGAAATAAGGTCGGATAAATAAAAAAAGCGATTAACTTCTTAAAAATTACTTTCTTTACATTTCCGATGGAAAAATAAAACTAATATAAGATAATAATATATAATAATCTAAATGTCCCAACGAAAGATTTTTTTAAGCCTTGCTTTATCATGGTGACTTAATTGGTAGAACACATCTTCACTAAGCTGTTTGTAAACATCTGACTCCACCTGTATATGGTGTACTGCTTTATCTACACTTCTTTTTACTATTTCATTGATTCTCAGCGAAGCTCAGATATAAATAATTCATAATTTTGACTACATGGTTTTTATCTGCCATGCTTAGGCGATCATGTATCTTTCGATACATGACTGACGAGGCAGATTTTTTTCCAGCAGTGGATTGATATTTCTTTCTGCAGCTAAGGCTATAGAACCCGGACTGTCCTGCTATTTACCCATAGCTGGTGGTGGGAGAAGAAGATTCATACTTTTCCCAAGGCTATTAGTTCGTAAGTGAATGGATTCGACTGGAATTTAAACTCGGCTCTCCGATTCCTCAATCCTAGACGCTATCCATTACTTCATTGTGCCTTATGACTTTTACAAGCTGAATTTTGTATGCATATCGCCACCCCATGTTAATAGAACAAAACAGACTGGAACAATAATTCTGCAATCAGCTTTCATATATATATATATATATATATATATATATATATATATATATATATATATTGCGTTTAAAATATAAGCGGTAGCATTTCATTTGCATAACAATTTTAAACCATATTTACGTACATATTTCAACTGAATTATATATTTTTAATTTAGATTTTAAGAATTGTTCACCTCATGCAAGGCAATAAAGCCACTAAGACACAACGGATTACTTGGTGCGTAAGAATTAGAAAGAGAAACGTTGCTAAATAGAGAAAATAAAAGAAGAGTAATCAAGAGGACAATAGATAGCGATAGACATCACATTTAAATCTGTGAGGATGAAAGTTGGTTGGAAAGCATGGAACCGGAAAGGAGATCCACAGGCGAAAAGTGCGAGAAAAGAAACTGCTAGCATATAATTTATGGTTGCATCTAGCCATTTCAACTATAAATGATGATTGGCGGTTGTCCAGGCAGCAAGTCCACACTCTCCACCCTACCGATGTTGTCCAAGGGAAAGGCAGTAGCCAATACACTTTGGTACTTGCTTCGTCGCAGGAGTTACAAGAACGAAGGTGAATATGACATCGGACTATCTTAAGGACTCTGCTTCCGTATATGTCCTCAAGTTTTACTCCCAGATGCTTCCCCATGATAGGGTGTGCCTGCAAGGCAGCTGAGGTTTAAAATCAGAGTTTTCCTCCTCTAAGTTGAGCTACGCTCCTAGATTGACAATTTCCATCTTCCCTATATCCCGATATATATATATATATATATATATATATATATATATATATATATATATATATATGATTACGGCCACATATACCCAAATATATGATTACAGACACATGAGTTAGTCTATGTGTGTATATATGTTTATATTTGTGTATTGCTGTGCGTATATATGTATATATATGTAAGTATGTGTGCATATATGTTTGTATATTTGTAGGTATATATGTATATATGCATGTATGTGTATGTGCACTTGTTATCATAAATATGTATATGTATGTATATGTTTATATATTTATATGTATGTAATTATATATATATATATATATATATATATATATATATATATATATATATATATATATATATATATATATATATATGTATGTATATGTGTGTTGGTTTATGTTTTCCGCCGCGTGTATGTATGTATGTACGTATGAATGTACACTTATTTCTGTAGGTAGTTCTTTTTATCTTAATTTCCTTCCTTAATATATAATAAAATTATTATCAACTTATCTGATTAAAATATGTTTTTATTGATATTTGTGGGTTTGGAATTTTCGTTTTTTAATATATTAAATAATATTATTTTTAATCATTTTTATCTTCGTATATTTGCTCGCTTGAGTTATATTTTAATAAGTGGTTAGCATTTGTTTAATGAAACTTTCAGTCTTAAATATTTACCGGTTGTGGTATCCGATTGTCTGGGTCAATGTCTGTAGATGTGTGTACATGTATTTATAGGTATCTATGTGTATGGAAAGTGCATTCACTTTTAACTGTGTATGTATGTACGTATGTGTTGGTTTCCCCTCCCCCCACTTTTTTTCATAAAGATCCGTGGAGATGTTCCCTGTCTCGCCACTTTTTGTGTGTATATATATATATATATATATATATATATATATATATATATATATATATATATATATATATATATATATCGGTGCATTATGTATTATAATTTGATTGTATTTGTGTTGTTTTACGCGTGAGGTTAGGACCCCATTCACACACTTGGGATTAAAATGTATACATATATATTGTCAGAGGACCGGATATAACATTAGCGTCTAACGTAATTTCATTGAAGAAATTATTTGAATAACGTATGTGTTTCTTCTTTTCTCCTCAGTAATTTTATGGTTGTAAACTTAATAGCGATTAAATTTGGATTTTGAAATTGGTAGTTTTTAATTTTAATACTAAATTTTAACATATAATTTAGTAATTATTGGTTAGAATAAATTCTTTTTTAATATTACCCATATTTTAAACATCTGAATAGCTATTATAACATGACTTCGTTGTCAAGCTTTTTGAATTTTCCGATACTTGTATTATGATTGGTCCATCTAGCTTTTGTAACAAGGTTTTCCCCTTGCGAAGGATTGTTAATTAATTTGAAACTTTTAAAACCATTTATTTTACATTCAACATCATCACTTAATAAAACACCGTGTTGAACATATTAATGTTATAATTTATTTTTAAATAAATAATTATATATATATATATATATATATATATATATATATATATATATATATACAGGATTAAACAGATAAAATCAGAGGATTCAAATCAGAGGTTTCCTTATATAGAACGGAATTATATCTGCCCTATCAAAATTCAGTTTTAAGTTAGGAGAAAAGTATCAGTATGTTTACAGTTAAAAAAAAGTAAATTTCTATTCTAAAAGAAATACTTATGGTAAAGAAGCAAAGTATATAACTAAAAAATATTTAATTTTTTTATAGAATTCTATAATTTTAGCCTAGGCAATGTTAATTTCGATTTCAGCGTTCGTAATAACCATTTTTATTGTCTGCCATTTCACATTACAATTTGTAGAGCGAAGACAAAAAGAATTACGGATTTACTAATTAGTTATTCTTTTATTATTATAAACATTAAAAAATAATAATCTCCCATAGTCCGCTCTATGTAGCTACGCCAAGAGTAAGTTAAAATGACAAATTGAACAAATTTGGAAAAATCATTAAAATGAATAGAAAAAAATGTCTGTCGTTATGAACCATATGATATATATATATATATATATATATATATATATATATATATATATATATATATCTGAGATTAGGTATTGTAATTATTTACACTATTTACATTGTTCGGATTGTTGTCCTCATCCTTGTTGCCATATTCATGATGTTTCGTCCGTTGTACGCCTTCTTCAAGTGATTGGAATTTCGAACTGAAACCTTTATTTCGTCCGCCGGGTTAGATTGTTCTAGTTCCACGTGCCATGACTCTTCCGAATGTTTCAACTCGACTCCCTGAGTGTTCCGAATGTCTCAACTCAACTCTTTAAGTGAACCTAACTGTCTGAGTTTTTAATTCAACTCTCCAAGATTTTGTTCAACACTACAGTAGCCAGGTATTGAACTCATAACTCTTTGGGTCAAGTCACTGGATCCAACCAACTGTTTTATCTATTGGGTCACGTGTTCATATATAAAGAGAGATAGAGATAAAAAAGACTATCGGACAGACAGATATACGTAGTATATAGTGTTTTTAAATAGCGTATATAAGTATGACACATTTAATGAATTCAATAGATTTAACTTACACTGACGAGCGGTGTATCCGAAAAACTTGAAGTCAGTGGATAAATCTATTAAATTCTCTCTCTCTCTCTCTGCCTTTCCCTCTTCTCTCTCTTCACATCTCTCTCAGTCTGTTCATATCTATCTATCTATCTATCTATCTATCTATCTATCTATCTATCTATCTAACCCTTTTTATTATCTATCTATCTATCTATCTATCTATCTATCTATCCCTTTTCATTATCTATCTATCTATCTAACCCTTTTTATTATCTATCTATCTATCTATCTATCTATCTATCTATCTATCTATCTATCTATCTGTGTTTGTTCGATCACACCCGCATTCCTCCCTTCCTCCTTACATATAATTCCTTCCTTCCTTCCTTCCTTCCTTCCTTCCTTCCTTCCTTCCTTCCTTCCTTCCTTCCTTCCTTCCTTCCTTCCTTCCTTCCTTCCTATCTATCTTAGGGCTAGAAAGAAACAGGTAACGTCGATTGTGATGACGCTGGTTTTTGACTCAAACTCCTCTAACTCAAACAAAGATTTTCTGCAGATTCTATACCCTGTGTTTCTGGAAATGCATAGAAACCTGGACCGATTTCATTGCTAGCAGCAGAATCAAAACTGCAGGCGAAATCCATAACCACAAAAGAAAAAAAAAAATACCTCTTTCTCCCACCTACCTTTCGTTCTTCTCTGCCCCTCTCTCTCTCCCTCCCTCTCTCTCCCTCCCTCTCTCTCTCTCTCTCTATATATATATATATATATATATATATATATATATATATATATATATATATATATATATATATGTATGTTTATTGTCCCTTCAAAGTAACAGGACGACGCCATGTTATTTATTGTTTGTTATATTTCTTTTTCATTTATTTATCTTTATATAAATTTTTTGTTTACGCTGATCCCAAGTATACACTTGGGGGCAGGAAAAAAACAAAAGAAAAGGAAGTAAAAAAAAAAAAAAAAGCTGTGAACGTGGTAAGTTAATCCTGATTAATAGTTTACCTTATATCAACAGCAACGGCATAGACAATGAAAACAGATGTATCCCAGGGAGGAAGATCAGAAGTGAAATCCCGCGTTATCCTGTAGAATTCGTTTCAAAATTAGCTTAAAATCACACATGATTATTAGCAACAATGCTGTTCAGAAAATGACGAGCGAGATCGTGTATTAATAATTGCCGAATGCTTTATCAATGTGGCCTTGTACCAAGGTTAACTTCTTCTTAAATTGATTATATTTTGGTGCTATCAAGATTAAATACAGGTGTATATTTTAAATGTGTTTACTCTATTTGATAACTAATATATTAATCTTTCTATTGGCCCTTGTGGCATGCTAACGAAAAGATATTTTTGAGAACATACCTGTTGATGAGGCAGAGTTTGATAATCTGGATGCTAAGGGTAACGACATTAGTTATGCAGACGACACAGTGTTTGTAGCAGACACAGAAAGGAAACCACAGAAACTCATACAGAAAATAGGAAATGAAAACAAGAAAGAATGATTAAACGAATTGTATGACCGTATGGCTGACAACAAAATATTTAGGAATTGTTTTAAAAGAGGGCAGAAAATGCTTGTTATTTGGCAAAACAGAGCTTAGAAGAGATAGCAAAAATGCAAAATGCATTACGAGCGAAGGACAGCGAATTGAGTAGAGCCATGATCGCCCACATACGGCGCATAGAAGAAGCGAATGCAAATTTAGATGTTTCTATTTTTTTCTCGAGACTAGTAAACTGATAATGAGGTGGAGGCTATGCTGATATCATCATCATCATCATCATCATCATCATCATCATCATCATCTCCTTGACTTTTGTAAACGTGGGGCGGATCCGAATTGAGAAGCCAGACAAACTCTTTTCCACAACGGTCTTTCAACGGCAGCAATCAGCAATTCTGGTACAGTCATATCTGTCCATTTTTTGCTGATATCATATGTATTCGTATTTGAGATAAGAAACACCCTCTTCTAAATGGTCCAAGAAACAGGACAGAGCATTTTTCCCAAACAAAATCTATGATCTGAAATTGGAATGAAAGCAGTGATGTCCCCTACTCAGATTTCAACATAAAAAAAATTAAGGATTTCGAATTAGTACATACTAAGCACTTCGAATATGTTGGTGTATGGATCAGTTATAATAAATTTAATATGAGAGAGGAAATTAAACATGGATTTGACTGCAGTAGATATAGTTTTAACCAACACTGCAACTTGCTACAAAGTCAAAATACTAATCTAAAAACTAAGTCGTTTTCTTAAACAGCCTCGTCTGGGTTAGACTTTCGTATAGATCTCATAAATATTTTTTAAAATCATTTCACCCCAAACTAAGCGGAAATGCCACTAGTACTCAGGGGTTACAAGAGAGTGAATGAAAAACCTCAGTATTGGGAGGATTGAAGAAAGGACAAAAGATAAACGGGATTCAAAATGATAGAAGATGGCGATTGACGTTGCACTTACATTTTTGAAGATTCTAGTTATCAGGGACGCAAGTGTCGGTTGCATTTAACTAATTAAGCAGTAAAAGGGTGGGATCTAGATGCCAATCTAGTTGCACGCTTAAATTCATGAAGTCCGCGCACCAGAATAAAAAGCTCGCCACAGGAGTTGCCATGAAAATATTTGTAGAAAAGACAAAGAAAAGCCACGCCACTTCGGTGAGAAAGTGAATGAAGTCAAAATGCCTAGTCAGGATCGATTACATTACAGATTCCTCTTTGGATTTTGTCAAGAATCTCGAGATGAATGGCAGGAACATCAGACCAAATATGGTATTAGTATTCGATACACGGACAAATGGTAGATATGTAAATGTGCAAGATGGACTCTGATGAGAAAAAAATTTCTGGCGAGACACAGAGACACTACTTGGGGTCAAACTCGTTCAGAAATATCTAAACTGCCTGTTGTATTCCTAGATCAATGATTAAATATTTCGAGCAAATAAAGCCTGTAAGTTTTAACTAAAACTCCCCTTCTTCGAACCCCATGAACTGGCGCTACAGAATCACAAATAACTTTACCAATCACTTCGCTTGCATTCCTTTCAACGACAGCAACAACTAAAATGGATATCGCATGTAATTCAAACAGAAACTAATGCCGTAAGATGATGATTTTCTACACAACTTCAAAGAAAAGGTTAGGAAGGAAACCGCCGTCAATACTGGAGAGGGCGATAACAGTCACTGAACATGAGAAAACTATTTTCCAGCTAAAATTGTTTTAATAGAAAGTTTTTTTATAAATTTTAACCGAAAATAGCATTGGTTGCTCGGTCAGTAAATAAAGAATGTTTCACTATAAGGAAACGGCAATTAATATTAATAGCATTGATATTACAATTATGATTAATGGTGTCGGCAGATGGTTTGATTAATAGGGATATTTATTTTTTTTATTTTACTGTTCCCCAAAAGAGACACGAAAGTTATGATTTATTATCGTCTTTAATTCATTTTTGCTCGTTGACACTTTTGTGATGTCAACGAATATTCGTTGTCATTTTCGTAATGCTCCTTGTAGCAGAGACTTTTTAATCGCAGATACAACTAGAGCACGCCGTTGAACAATGCTGTTTTCAGACGCCTTCAAATAATCTCATACTAATAGTACTTGGGCGAAAATACTCGCTCGTAAAGTAATCCGCGTAGTGATCCGAATAGAGAAATAGTATAGTGAATAGAGTAGAGAATAGCGGTCCATATAAAAGAAGAGGACAGAATAGAATTAGCGATCCGTTAGTAACAGAGGATAGACTAGAAATGGCGATCCGTTAGACACATGATAACTTTTTTTATATACGTTTCCTCTATAGTTACGTTGTCTACAGAATTCAATAATGGAATCGCTTCTGCTTGCTGACTGGTGATCTATGTTCAAACTCGTGTAGGCAGAAATACTTTGTTCCTATATAACAATTTATTTTTGATATCACCAGAAAATCGTGAATTAAAATACTACTACTACTATTAAAACTACTATTACTACTACTATTACTACTACTATTGCTACTAACAATAATAATACATGCTGCTGTGTTCACACTTATCTATGCAAGGATCAGCAAGAGCGAACCACCAGACTCTTGTTATAACAGGCGTTTATCAATGCGTAGAGTTGATAAATGTATGACAAGATGTGTATTTGGAATCTTTAACGAATTTTCCTTCAAATATTTCAGTTAAATGCCAGCCAAATTTTAATGATGGCGATGATTTTCAAGTCAGCGTATGATTCATTAAGTTTATCTTTCGCGGCCGAGTCGCTTTCCAACCATGAGACCATGTGGCCGCCACCCCGACAAGTCATTAGATTCAAACCGAATATTACGAGTTGTCGGGGAGGCGACCCCAGCGTGCTGCGCCGTTGCTTGCAAACCGAATTTAGTGAGTGAACATGGCAGACGAAAAGTCCTGAACCATCGCCGGTTATGCTAGCACAATGTCACAATTCAACGAAACTTAGAGTATACTTATGTAGTGGCCTGGTTCAAACTGTTGCTCACGACAGATTATACACTCCCCCAAAAATGTAACTAAGATCCGCTCAGCTGTTGCAGCGAGAAAAAAAATAGTTGTTCTCTGTATGTGCTGAACAAATACAAATGTGCCAGAGCTGATGTCTGTCAGAGGGATTACTTTAATGGAATTCGTTTAATAGCAGAGAGAAAAAACCCTCTTATATTATACTCTGTATAGTTTAGTTGGGGTTAGAACAGATCTACCCTACTTTGTAACTCGGATTAAAATGGTCTAGCTTAAGCAATATCCCGCCCAAACCATTTATACCCACATTTACTATTAATGTAAATAAGATTCTATGCTGGCCTTATGCGGTGTAAGTTAGCCTTGCCAATTGTATATCTGGTGGGTATAACATTTATAAAGCAGACAGGTTTAGGATAAACACTGGTATACACAGGGCTGAGGTTAAACACTGGATTAAGTTATACTCTAGAGGGTATGCTCGGGGTTGGGGGTATGCGCTGGACTTAGTGTATATTCTGGATTGGGAGTATACTCCGGGCTCCCGGTATACTCTGGTTTGGGGTACACTCTGGGTTGTGGGTATAGTTAGTGTTGGAGGTTACTCTGGGATGAGAGTATACTGTGGATTGGGAGTATATTCTGTGCTGAGAGTATATTCTGATTTGGGCGTATATACTGGAATGAGGGTATACACTTGTGACATATTCTGGACTGATGGTATACTCTGAGCTGAGTGTCTGAATTGAGGGATATTCTCTGGGTATACTCTGCGATGTGGGAATACAATGAGTTGAGGGTATTCTCAGTGCTAACGGTATAATTAGGTTGGGGTTATACTCTAGATTGGGAGTATACATTGGGTTGAGAGTATGCTCTGGATTGGAAGTATATATTGGTTGATGGTATACTCTGGATTGGGAGTATATATTGGTTGATGGTATACTCTGGATTGGGAGTATACGCTGTCCTATAGTTATACTATGTATTTGGGAGTAAGTTCTGAGTTGAGAGTATACTCTGGGTTGTGGTATGCTCTTGGCTATGAGTGTACTCAGGGTTGGGTGTATACTCAGGGTTTAGGGTATGCTTTGGGTTTAGAGTATATTCAGTGTTGGGCATATACACTGGGTTAAAAGTATATTTGTGTTGAGGGTATATCGTGATTTTGTTAAGTATATGCTGGGTTGGGTTATCTCTGGGGTGGAGTGTATAATCCGAGCTGAATCTATACACTTCCACCCATAAAAATATCATACATTAAAACTATATTTTTATCACCCCCCCTCTCTCTCTCTCTCTCTCTATATATATATATATATATATATATATATATATATATATATATAAAGAAAGAACAGTAAGATATATAATCCGGTGTTCTTATAGATATCTTTATTTTTACAAAATAGTGCTCAATGTAAATTTACAGAGCAATAATATTATAAATTGATTTAAAAGATGGTTTTAATATTTTAAATTAAAATATGTTTTTAATATTATAAATAAAAATAATATTATAAATAAAATAATATAAAATGAATAAAAATAATATAAAATAATATTATAAAATAAATAATATCATAAAATAATAATATTATAATATTATAAAAAAATATAATATTATAATATAATATTATAAAATATAAAATAATCATATTATAATATTATAAAATAATATAATATAATATAATATTATAATATAATATTATAAAATATAAAATAATAATATTATAAAATAAATAATATAAAATAAATAATATTATGAAATAAATAAAAATAATATTATAAAATATGGTTTTAATATTATAAATAAAAATATGGTTTTAATATTATAGATTAAAATATGGTTTTAATATTAGGTTGGTGCAAAAATAATGTCGGTTTTTGACGTATTTTTTAACGTCCAAAACCGTCATTATTTTTGCACCCACCTAATATTATAAATTGAAATATGGTTTTAATATTATAAATTAATTGATTT
The DNA here is from genome assembly GCA_963932145.1 of Acanthosepion lycidas. Lineage (NCBI taxonomy): Eukaryota > Metazoa > Mollusca > Cephalopoda > Sepiida > Sepiidae > Acanthosepion > Acanthosepion lycidas. The sequence continues at coordinate 45,842,400 of OZ010580.1, read as the reverse complement.
AAAATATGTTTTTTCCATATTTTAAATCAATTTATAATAATTATATATATATATATATATATATATATATATATATATATATATATATATATATATATATATATATATATATATTACCTTTAGAAAGTGCCTGAAAACCATACCACGAGTTGACCTAAGGCATGTGAGTGAGATTGAGTAGATGGAACGATTGGGGTCCATCGATAGCTGTGCTAGCACAAAGTGACAAGTCCAGCATCCACACGTTAGTAGATTTTGCGGGACAGCCGATGAAGGAGGACAATTCTGAACTGCAAAATATGAGTAGGGTTGTTTGTGAACCTCGGGGCACACGATGCAGTTAAGATCTATGTAATCGGTTCTTTCAACTTCCTCACATTTTGAATTCAGTGTTGTCCTTCCCCATAGATTAGTTCCCCAATTTGCCTGACTATTTAATCCAGAACACGGGATCTATTCAAAAGTGTTTTCGCATGCGTGAATGAAACAAACATATATATATATATATATATATATATATATATATATATATATATATATATATATATATATATATATATATATTACGATAGAGTAATCGAAGAGGCGAGTCCGAATTCCAGTTTACTTCATTCGCACCCGACTGATAACATCAAGATGTCACCTGGCCGTCTGGTTAGAACGCTCGCTTTTTGACCATGAGAATTTCAACTGTGAATTAAGAAGAAAAGTACATCAAAACACAAATATGTTAGATTGAAGTCAAAAATGAAAAAAAGAACAATCGTGGTAAGAACTACCGCTTTATTTTTATTTTGGCGAATGCTCCACAGTTTTGTTTCTCTTCAGACTACAACAGTAATCTGCCATCATTCCTTTCCCCCATTTCCTCTGATATCTGTCCTACATGACTTTTATATCCGGGTGAAAATGTCCTTCTTGGTCATCACTTTTATCGCCACAGTTTTCTTGCAACCTGTCCAAATGACTATACAAGAAATGTAGTCTGATACTCATGTTAGCACCAAGTTTCCGGTAGTTTGCTAACATCCTGTCGACTAATTAACAATTTCTTTCGATTCGTTTGTCTACACTGTTTATATCTATCTAAATATTGATAGGTAGATATGGACATATATATATATATATATATATATATATATATATATATATATATATATATATATATGAATTCGAAAGTTTATGCAGAAGAAGATGTTATTAATGAATACAGCAAAATGGGAAGATAAACAGATCGTATTTGAAAGTCTTCTACGTTATTATTACAACTGTTATTTTAAGAGTTTGTTCCCACGTAAATGTTTATGAATGCTTATAAAAGCACGCACCCATGTTCGATATAGACATTTGCATATCTGCTGATATATATATATATATAAAGAAATATAGTCTTAAGGAGTGCAATATTTATGGTATAAAGTGCTCAATATCAGAGATAGAGCGTGTGTAAATATAAAAGTGAACATAGAAGTCAACACTTGGAGGCGACAGTCTGTTTCATGCTATATACAATCGTCAGGCCTGACGATTGCATATAGCATGAAACAGACTGTCGCATCTAAGTTTTGACTTCTATGTTCACTTTTATATATATATATATATATATATATATATATATATATATATATATATACATATATACACACATACACACATATATATGTATATATATATATATATATATATATATATATATATATATATATATATATATATAGTGTATGTGTTTGTGCATATTTGTGTGCTTGTGGTTATAGTGTATTGATATGTTGCATATGTATAAGTCAAAATTTTCTGGAGGCTCCCTCTGGATTTTATAATTAGTAAGTTTCATGCCTTCTTTAATTTAATTAACTTCTACTAAACCGGGATGTTTAAATTATTTCACCCATTAGTAGATAGACACCCAATAATTTTACAGAGGGTGTCCCTTATAATTTAAATACACCAAATATAAGTTCACCATAAGCCAGCAAAGTAGACATAATGTGGTAAAATTTTAAGGTAACTTTATTCCGTTATAGGTTAAATTCATTATTATTATTATTATTATTATTATTATTATTATTAGTAGTAGTAGTAGTAGTAGTAGTAGTATAAGTTATGTTTCCTGATTTGGAGCTTGTAGAACCAGGTCCGAACTATGGTCTAGGAAAAAAAAAAGAAAAGAATTGCCCTTTAATTGATAGGACATTTCTTAGTATACGAGATGCTCCTAGTAGGGCGATCTTCTGACCAACTTGTATGTTTATGGCATTATTGTTATTATTATTATTATTATTGTATGATAAAACCCTACAGAAGAATAGTCTCTTTGACTCAAAATGAACTAGTAAATTAGTTTTGAAAAGGGCACGATACCTTAAATTTCGAGGTGATTCTCGGAAATGCAAAAGGTGGCTAAAAACATTGACCTCTCTCTCTCTCTCTCTATATATATATATATATATATATATATATATATATATATATATATATATATTCAAATTGTGGGAAATATATTTGGGGAAAGGCGTATGACAAAATAGAAAAAAATTTGGCGTGACGCGTTGTGTCATTTAGGATTTCATTAGACTAAATTTTTTTTTTTGCGGAGGAAAGAGAGACACTGTTAATATTAAATTTATATATATATATATATATATATATATATATATATATATATATATATATATATAGAGAGAGAGAGAGAGAGAGAGAGAGATAAAGAGTGTGTATAGACAATATTAAAAAGAACAGTTATGAGTAAAATTATGTTTGGTTAATAACAGTTCTCTGCAAATATCTAGAGCAATTATTATTATTATTATTATTATTATTATTATTATTATTACTAATATATATATATATATATATATATATATATATATATATATATATATATATATATATATATGGAAGCGGTTATAGCAGTTCCAACGAGAGAAATGTGTGTATATTAAAAAGAAGAGAGAAGCCCCAAACGTTTTTGCTTGTAATGTTGATTTTTTTTTTTTAAATATTATGCTTTATTTTCCATAATTTTGCTACACGAGTTTCCGGTCTCGCGACCTTCACCCGGCAAAGCGTTGAGATTTCCACATATTATTAAAAATAATTAATTTTTTTTCTTATTTTTTTCAATGTTGAATATTCTCGATGTGAGACATTCTCTTTTTTGTGTGTTAGTGACCCCAATATCTTCCTGAATTGGCAGTGAAAAATTTGCCTGAAGGGTTTTAAAACAATTAACATTGGTCCGAGCAACCAAAAATCAAATTCATGCAAGAATATAATTTCAACGAATAGATATAGTCATTAGAAATAAATACAACCACATAATCACAGATATCTACCACAAATCTACAGACACCCAACAACATCTTCATTTCAAGAGCCATCACCCAAAAAACTGTCTGAAATCCATCCCCTATTCTCTAGCACGTAGGGTTTGTACTATAGTGACTGATAAACATCCCCGAAAAACTCGCCTAGAAGAACTACATGAAACTCTAAAAAAACGAGGCTACTCCACAACACTAATAAATGAAGGTTTTAAACTCGCAAAAAAAAATTCCTCTAGAACAACTTAGAAATAAAAAGAAACGTAACGTCGAACAAACTCTAGCATATGTCTCAACATACAACAAAAACAATCCAGAAATATTCACAGAAAATACAAAAAATCTAGACCTACTTAGCAAGAATAATAAACTGAAAAAATATACTAAAAGCAACCAAAATAATTTAAAGCAAACGCCAATCTAAAAACCTAAAACACATTAACCTCATCTAAATTTTAACACAAATGTTGAAATATTTTTTTAAAAAGATAAAAAAACTATTAGTCAAAACTTAAATATTTTAAAATATTTGTGCAGTATTCATAATATTCGTCCAGGCTCTTACAATATATCATCATTTTTGGTAAATTTTATATTGTTACAGTGTGGGATACTCAGGTACAAAGGTAATGGGGAGAAAAGGAAAAGAAAAAAAATACAGATGATTTCGGCTAGACTGAAAAAAAAAAATGATTTCAAAAAGATTGGAAACTACCCGCGTCACTTGTTTTGTGCGCATGTGTAAATGAAATCCTAGCAGATGATAAAAAATCTTTTGCAGTTTGTCATATATATATATATATGTGTGTGTGTGTGTGTGTGTGTGTGTGTGTGTGTGTGTGTGCGTGCGTGCGTGCGTGTGTATCTGTAGGTTTTTAAATATAATTAAAGAGAAACAAATGAACGGACAATTTGCTAAAAGACCTAAATACCCTTAATCAAGATAAAATCTCGATCAAGGACAGCAATAAGAAAAACGTAAAAGACCCCAAAGGCAAACATATACCTACTCAGTAAAGTGCACAACGTCTCGATTGCCTAGACAGGGCAAAGAACAACAACGTTATTTCCTATGAAAGGATAGCCCTAGACGTAACCCGAGTTTCACGCTCCCGCGATATTCGGACGACTTGAACGTATTTAAATGTTTATTTTTTCTGTCGAGAACAACGGATGAGAGTTCAGTAAATTCTCTATTTTTATCGAACAACCTGGACAAGAGAATCGTTTAAAGTGGTCAAACACACTCTCTCTCTCTGTGGTAACACCATGTCCTCTTCTGGTGCATTGTGTTGCACATATCGCATGATGCTGCAATTGTAGGCTTTTTTTCCGATAGGAGTTTTCCCGTCTAGACTGGTCCTACACAATGCTATATAGCTCAGTCTGTCCTGCTATTTACCCATAGCTAGAATGTGCAGAGTTAGAGAAGAGATGGATTCATACCTTTCCCAAGGGTATTTGCTAGGAAGTGAATGCAACAAACTCGGCCTGAAATCGAACTCAGCTCTCCGAGACGTTATCCATTATACCACCCGCACATCCAAGCTTACAGCATCTGATATTACCAAGGGGTCACACATCTAGGTATTGACAAGGCGCAACGTTGCTTAACACTAAGAGAAAAAGACACATGAATATATACACTCACACACGGACACACACATAGGCATATATATATATATATATTGATTTTCTAAGAGTAGGATAGGGCACCCAGTGAGGATCGAAGTCACTATTCAGTCGAAACTGTTTTAACAGTTTTATATATGTATGTATTAGTTATGTGGGCAGCTCGGCGTGGTGTAATAGTTAGCAAGAGGTGCCCACATAACTAATACATACATACATATATATATGTATATATATATATATATATATATATATATATATATATATATATATATATATATATATGTGTGTGTGTGTGTGTGTGTGTCTGTGTGTGTGTGTGTGTGTGTGTCTGTCTGTCTGTGTGTGTGTATGTATGTATGTATGCATGTATTAGTTATGTGAGCCCCTCGGCGTGGTGTAATAGTTAGCAAGAGAAATAGATGTCCTTACTAAAAAGGAAAAAGAATATATATATATATATATATATATATATATATATGTAAGTAAATATATATGTAAGTATATACATACACACACATATATATATGTGTGTGTGTGTGTGTGTATAAAGGAAAATAATATATATATATATATATATATATATATATATATATATATATATATATATATATATTGTTTTTCCTTTTTAGTCAGGACATCTATTTCTCTTTGTTTGGCTTTTTGTTTGATTGCATGTCAATTTCTTTCCCTCTCTCTCTCTATGCTTATAATCTTTATTTTTGTTTTTCTGTCTCTGCCTCTCTTTCTCTCTTTTTTAATACAGATACACAAATATATATATATATATATATATATATATATATATATATATATATATATATATATATATATATATATATATATCATATGATAAAATAAACTGGAGTAAATATAGAGGTATATGTAATTTTATACCAATATGTAGGATAGGAATACTTATCTACGTATCCTCAAAAATATGCATTTAATGTTACACTGGATAGCGCATGTGACCACCAGAACTCTCGAGGCGTTTCGAAGGGGGACGTGTGCTGGGGGGCGACTATAATCACGGTGGGTAAGCTAGAGTGAAGTAAGCGCTTCTACCTTTAAAAGCATTAGCTTGGGGCTGCAAGGAATTTTGTCGTGATATTTGGAATGGATGACCGCCGCATGTAATTACTTTTAGCCACTTACTTCCGTATTTTGTTGCCTCATTCGCAAATAGATGGTGGGAGCCGTTGCCGCCGGCTCCGTGTTTGAGAGGCTCGTTTCAATTCGAAATACCGACTTGTTCTTCGACGAGTTGATTTCAGGGTAGCATAGTTTTAGCATAATGGTACGTGGCACCGACATTATGAGTAAATGGCGGTGTTCTTCATTTTAGTATTTTTTTTTTTTAACAACCAAGTATGTTGCAATGTTATGGTAAATACTGAGTACGTATCATTTGTGCCTGAATTGCAACTTTGGTTTTGAAGCAAGTAGGCATTTATACAGAGTCATATTAACATGAGTATACAAGCGCAGGCAATCGCCATAGACACAAGCACACATAAGCACACATACACACAAACATACACTAACAAATATGCTCATATAAACAGATATATTTAAATATATATCTAAATGATTGCTTTCAACTATGAAACAGACTGCAGACGCTTGGTATTGACCCCAGTGTATACTCTTATATAGAGAACCTATGCATATAGTTTATATTAAAAGCTATTTTTATCATTTTTATATTATATATTATTAGGAGGCACGTGTGGAGTAATGGATAGCGGTTGGATTGAGGAATCAGAGATTCGAATTCTAATCGAGTCCATTACATTCACTTACGTGCTAATACCCTTGGGAAAGGTATGAATCCTCTTCTTCTCCCTGCAGAGGGTCGTTTGGGGACTTTGTGACACTTAGTGCGCCAGGTCTCTATATTTGGCCCTTCAAAAAGTGTGGTTGGTTCTGCACAAAACCTTCACCACTATAATCAAATCACATGTGCTAGTGTCTGGCTGTTGGTTCCTAGGAACTGAGCTGCTTGACACTCATACATCGAGTACGACTGGAGAGTCGAATATATATATATATATATATATATATATATATATATTAATATTTCACCCTAAAGTAAGGTAATAATGTCACTATGACGCAAGGGGTTACTGAAAGTGAAAGGGAATGAGAAGATTTTAGTAGGAAAACTAGCAGCATGACCCGGCGTTGCCCGTGCTCGATTCAAAAATCGTACGACTCATACAGCAATCGCTATCCTTAGCCGTGCTGATGTTGCTATATGCCTTACTTCTTGCCTATCTCACACTGCGAATTTTTTCTAAGCTCTATACTAAACATTAAATCTGTTAGGAAAAAAGAACTAAACAAAATGAACACAAAACGATCAGCTTTAAAAAAAAAAAGGACTCGTAACTGGAAAAAACGAATGAAAAAAGAATGTTAACAACAAATACTTTTCACACCCAACCCAGTTCTGCAGAATCAGAATCAACGTTGAGTTTAAGCAAGCGAATGAGTCAAGTGTCATGCAGATTTAAATTTTTCCCACTTGTGACGAATGCAGCTATCGATTTGTTTTGCATGCTAGTTAACATTCGTGTCAGTTAGCTGTTGGCTCTCACGCTGGCCAATAGAATATTCCTGCCTATTCGTGGCAGACAGCTATAGGTTCTCACTCTGGCCAGTGGAAAATGGCCGCAAACTACATGAAAAGTGCCGTAGAAGCATGAAAAATCGATTATTTCCACTATCGATGGGAGTTGGGAAATGCACTAACTTGGAGCATGTGCATGTAAATTTTGGTGCAAATCCGTCGAAAATTGCGGCCGTGCATTCATTACACACACACACACACACACACACACACACACACACACACACACACACACACACATCCTCCCTTTTATAGAGATACGACAATGAAAGAACAAATTTCAGGAAGACAGAAAACTATTAGAAGTACGGTTATATCTAACTATTCAACAGTAAAATGACGAGACCTGGTAGCCAATCCAGTCGTAAGTTTAAATTCAAGCAGTCGACTTTCCAAGGAGCAGAGCTCATTAGAACAATTGCCATGAAAATAATTACAGAAAAGACACAGAGAAGCCAGGTCACGTCGGTGGGAAAGTGACTGATATCCAGATACTTGGTGAAGAATAATAACTTTGCTTACATTTCGTTAGATTTTGTCAAGAATCTCAAAATATAGATCTGAATTAGCAGACCAGATACGACAACAATATTCAAAGCGCGAACGAATGGTAGGTTTATGAATGTGAAAGATTTATTCCGGCGAGAGAAAAAAATGTCTGACACGACACAGTGAACCAACTTTCCTAGCTGCAATAAAATAATACTACAGATCGTAAACGCCTAACAAAATACGTTGACCTGGAGTTTAATGCTTGTAAAATTGAAATTTGTGCAATAAAAAGAAGAGAAACAATATGTCATCGACAAAGAAATAAAAAAAAAGTTTCATATCGCTCGTCAGAGACAAATAATTATCTTATATATAAAGTACAGTGTATATGTATGAGTTTCTGCGTGTGTTTGGCCCAGCAACTCCTCCTCTCCCACTGGTCCGATTTTAATGGTTCATAGCTCATTCAAAAGTTATGTGCATGGAATGAATTTCGTTTAACTCAGATTCGGGGTTGCCAGATTACGCTAGGTTAAAAATATATATTAATATATTATACTAGACATTATGGTTTAAGGGGAGTAACTCTTATTTTCATTTTGTAACCAAAATTGCAGCTAGCTTAAAATTTTAAATTCCTGTGGAGGACTCTTAATGAGACCATCATCCCAATAGCAAGGGAGGAATAGATGCGATAGGCAACAATAAACTACAGAAGAACTAAAAAATGATCGCTGTATTTAAGTATTGCATTAAATTTTAAGCTTACCTTTTAAAAGTTCAACGATAATTATTTTGCTGTTACCTTATTTAAAGACGATTTGATGTACGTAGATCTTTATTTTCCGTACAATTATTTTTATTTCATGGGTGACAGAACAGGGGACAATTTATAAGATAAAATTAATATAGTGTAAAGATTGGTAAATTAGAATTAGTTATGCATTCAACATTTGAAGAGTTAGAGAAACATAGTAGCTAATTAAGTAAAACCTATATTATGGAATCTATAAGAATAAATGCGAAATTGGAACACAATTCTCCCACGAATTCTGAGATTAAAAAGATCCAGCTCTAATTTATACTAATTTATACAAGCTCAATATCTGTTTTATATATTATCTACTTCTAGACAATATCATTCTTCAGGTTTAATTAATTTGTATATTGGTTTTTAAAATGTTTATTTCATTAATTACCTGTCCTTGATTACTGTTTTTTTTATTCAAGGATTGTTTTGATTTTTCTATGAAAAAATATTCTTTTTAGTAATATCGTCCTATATAATGAAGAAAAGTGTTTGATATTTGCATTTTACTTGGCCTTCAACAAATTGGCATCTATTTGTAAAACTTTCCGTAGCTATAACAAGCCAAATTATGAATGAAATTTTCATTTAAAATGTTTGTTTCAAAGGTTTCAAGTAGCGAATATATCTTACTTTGCGAAGCGATAACGAGCCGGCGAAGCCTGCTAGCATATATATATATATATATATATATATATATATATATATATATATATATATATATATATATATATATATATTATAAGTATATCAATAATATTTGTATATGAATATAATATGAATAATATTTGTATATCAATATACGTTTCTGTGTAAAGAAATAAACATCTTAAATGGGTTATACTACACAGACTCAATTGACCCCTATCGATCCAGAGTGCCATAAGGATCATCTTTACATTAGACAGCTACTCACAAATAATACCAAAATTCTAGAAAAATCAAAACAGACTTATGAACCATGAAGCAACATTCATACGACAAAAACAACCAGCGATAAATAAAAACAATAATAATTAAACAGCCTTTATTCTCAAATGCACACACACACACACACACACACACACACACACACACACACACATATATATATATATATATATATATATATATATAATGGTACCTTAAAGTGGTTTGTTTTTCATTACATATATATATATATATATATATATATATATATATATATATATATATATATATATATATATATATATATATCGGGTGTCGCAGTAAAATTGTTAAAATCGTATAACATTAAAATTGTCCAATTGTTAGATTAAGATTTGGACCGTTGTATCTTAGAAATGGTTAAAGATATCTTATTGGGATTTTACAAAGATTTTATAACACTCTTGAACTCCACTTTGAGCAATAAGAATGTGTGATTACTCTCCCAGTTTAACAGAAGAATCGAAAATGATGTGTTCATAATTAATTAATCATAGCTAAGGATCGGAAGCTCATGAGGAATAGAAATAAAGTTCAAATTATATAAATATATATATATATATTCGCTTCGCCATCTTTCATCACAATGTAATTCTTTTATTAAAAATCTTTCAGAATTAAAATATACATATCTAAAATTTTATCTAAGGCGTATGAGTTCGTTTGAAGTTGAATTTATACTTTAAGCATAAAATATCACAGAAATGCATTTTTTAATATGGCGGTAGGTGTTTATTTAAGCTGTTTACATGTTGACAGCTTGAATAATAGATGGATGTCCAGCTAATTTTTTTTACGGTGGACTTATCTGAAAAATTTACCTGGATAATATAATGTGAACCCCTTTTTTATATAATCGTTAACTGCCCAGCGATCTTTAAAATTTATTTCAGGTACATTGGCTATTGTAGTTATCTCTCCTTTTTTTTCTGATAGTATCGTATATGGACATCCATATTCACAAAAACCGGCACATTAATACACACGAAAAAACAAAAAAAAAATCTTTTTAAAATACTGGGGGTTGATGAATAATAAAAATCTTTTCCATTTAGGATTAGTAAATGTAGTTTTTACATAATAATAATAATACAGCCACTTTCTCACAGATATGCTGCGACTTCCTTCTGTCTTTTCTGCAAGTATTTTCATGTCAACTTCTTCGAGGAGCTTCTTTCACTGGTTCCCAGACAGCATGAATTTAAGCGTATTATTAGGTTGGCATCTCGGTCCCAACCTCTCACTGTCTAAATGTAGCCATCTCTCCAACAGCTTCTTATCTCACACCTCCCGTCTGTGGAATTCCCTTCCAATCACTTGCTTCTCTGAAAGCTATTATCTCCAAATATTCAAATGTAATGTCAACCGACATGATGCTTTGACCTTGATCACTCTTCTTCTCTTTATCAATTTCCCAAACGCTCCTCTTTACTCTTACTCTCATTCTCTGTAACCCCTTGCGTGCTAGTGGTACTCCCGCCTTGCTTGGGGTGATTTACTTAAAAAAAAATATATCAATATAACCGTTATAAATTAATCCAGAAATTTTAAAGAGTTAAAACTTTATAAATTATTCCAATGTAAGTTTTAAAAAAATGAAACAATTTTTATGAAATTTATTTTTTTTCCTAAGTCAATAGTGAACATAATATATGTTATTTATAAAAGTAATTAAAAGCTTTCTAATTAAAAAATAATAATAATAATAATGCATCTTTTATTTAACGACTTAGGGTAGAATTTCGGTAACTGGGAGTTTTACGAAAATAACGTGATGGTTTAAATTCTCCAAGAGTTCTGTTTTTGACTAATATAAATTTAAGCGGGGCAATGGTTATTTTTTTAAAACTTCATACAATTAAATAAGTATGAGTTGGGGTAGCAGATATAAAATATATTTTTACCAAGATTTTCTAAAAAAAAAAAAAAAAAAATTCGAAAATAATTTGATTTGTGCATAAGTCCTGAAATTTTCATTAAAATTCGACATTTGTTTCCAAATCGATGTGTTTTTCACCCGCAAAAAGACGCTAAAATTTATTATACTTAAATTTAGCTCCCCACCGAACTCCGCTGACGCAAAAAATATTTTTAATCAAAATTTCGGACGTTATAGAAGAGGATAAAAACATATAACCTAATAATCAAAAAATCATTTTACCTTTACTCTTAATAATAATATAAAACTGACGATAAAACATTGTTTTTATTAAATTTGGGCACTTTTTCATCATGCTATGCTAATTTTTTAGCGAGCCTATGCGTATATATATATATATATATATATATATATATATATATATATATATATATATATATATATATATATATATATATATATATATATATATATATATATATATATATATATATATATATATATATATATATATATATTAAGAAATGGACAAAGTCCGACAATTTATTTATTAAAGACATTTATCAAAGAACGATCCTTTGTGGCCGAATCGGTTAGGCACGCCCGGATAAATGGCGGTCCCGTATAGGATGCAGGTTCGAATCCTGTCAAAGGACGAATATTTTCTATAAAAATTTCTCGGACATTCAGGCCGGTAAATGTTATTTAATACTGTTTATTATAAACAGAGCATTTACTTAAATACTTGTATCTATAAAAATAACGTTAAACATAAAAAAATGTCTTTAATAAATATATATATATATACGCATCGGTACTGCTACATATAAATATAACAAATTCATGTAGAAGAGGAGAGATAGTATTAATTTTACA
>OZ010580.1:45819807-45824807 GCA_963932145.1 Acanthosepion lycidas | reverse complement strand
CATTTCTTTCCGGGTCCCGCCCAGCGACCTAAGGTCAGAGATGGCATCATTGCACTTTCCACTGACCAAAAAAAAAAAAAAAAATTATTAATAGTATTATTATTATTATTATTATTATTATTATTATTATTATTGTGAAAAAATGAATATTTAATTATTTTGCATAAAAATATGATAGGATTGAAAGCGTATGACTTTCATCGGGATTTGAAATTTTGAACACTTTTATGGTTTCTATTTTAAAATTACTTGCGATAGTTTTTATTGTCTTTCGAAGATCTTCGTGGAAATCCCCGACCAAAAGGACAGAGAATACAACAGGGTTCAAGTGGGGTAAATATCTGGGTGTATATCGTGGGCATTAAAATAATAAGTCCCTTTAAAATTGATGATAGTCTCGAGATAAATACGGAGAATTATTGTAAGATCCAAGATAAGATATATTTTAATGGTATAAAATAACAACCAATATAGTCTTTAAGCTGTTAAAGACATTGCTCCTTCACATCCACCAGGGTGGACTATCGCCTTGTTTTGCCTTTAAAAGGTTTATAGGCATCAAATTAATGGAATGAACATCAGGCTCACTAGATATTAATCTAATAGAAAAAAATATTTGACCCACCATTGAATGAAATGTATACGAGAAATAAAAAGAAACTTTCAAAGATATTTGGGAAGTAAAAATACTTCAGTTCTTGTTACGGACCGATAGAAAGAATTACAAAATTAATTGCTGATGAGATTTATAGAAAGTTGAGAAAGCCGAATTACCATGTAAAATGGAAAATATATTAATTTCTTCAAATAAAATACGTTTCTGTGACATTAACTTTGAGATTTATTTATAATATTAAAAAATTGTTGTATTTGGTTTGGCTTATTAAAATTGACGTATTTTCTTATAACAAAGAAAACAAAACAAATTGAAATTATGAATTATTTTAATAATGATGAATATTGTACGTGTAAATAATGAGGAAATAGAAAAATGTATACTTAAATGTTTAGCATAATCGATTTGCTAATATCATAGTTTTGGTAAAATAGTAAAGTCTGACATTTTATATATATATATATATATATATATATATATATATATATATATATATACACACACACACACATATATATATATATATATATATACACACATACACACACGCACACACACACACACACACACACATATATATATATATATATATATATATATGCATATATTATAAATTATTACAGCCATCTTTGTTCAGCACCTGACGATATGCTTATATTAGGCATCGAAACAAATATTCTATGTGATAACTTATAATAAATAACTATTGCTCTACATTTTGTATTGAGCACTCTTTCAATTTAATGTTATGGACGTTTGAATTGATATTCTTTTGATTCTCAGTACATTTGTGTGTGTGTATATATATATATATATATATATATATATATATATATATATATATATATATATATATATGTATTGTGGACTCTTCCGTCACATTCAGCATATGAGGGTCAAGCAGCTCAGTTCCTAGGAACCGACAGCCAGAAACCGGCACATACGGTTAGATAATAGTGGTGATGGTTTTGTGCAGAACCAACCACACTTTTTGAAGGGCCGAATACAAAGACCTGGTGCACTACGTGCCACAAGGTCTCCAAACAACCCTCTGCAGGTTTTGAAGTCAGTTTTGTCCTTCTCCAAGACCAATTGCCATCCTAAAGCTATAGAACCCAGTTTGCCCTGCTATTTACCTATAGCTGCGGTGGGGAGAAGAGGAGGATTCATACCTTTCGCAAGGATATTAGCACGTTAGTGAATGTAATGGATTCGACTGGAATTCGAACTCGGCTATCTGATTCCTTAATCCGTCCATAAATACAGATTGAAAACTGCAAAACTTCTATGTTGAATAATTGAATAATGTATTTCGTCTTCTGATGGACATTATCAAGGCAAATGTAAAGATTCTATTTTTGCAGCATGTATTTATAAACATAAGTAAAAAAAAAAAAATTAAAAAAATTAAGAACGCTCAAAAATCTTCTTAAGGCAAATGGTGAAAGTCAGTGTAAACTATGGAGTTTTATTTTAAGTGATATAATTTAATGCATAATAAAATAATAACGCGTCGGTAAAGAAAAGTTTTCTTTTTATCTTCATTCATATTGTGCTTTTACAGATGTTTTATTTATATCTGATTATTTACTCACAAATACACGCACACATACGCACAAACACGCACGCGCACTTACACAAGGACGCTTACACACAAAGACACACAGACACACACACACACACACACACACACACACATATATATATATATATATATAAAGAATGTATAAACATAAAAATGTCTTAATATATATATATATATATATATATATATATATATATATATATATATATATATATAATATTGTCTGTTTAACTACCACTCTCAACCCCCTCTATTAAATTACAAAAATTACACTATCCACCAATTTCTAATCCCATTTTTCTTC
This sequence comes from Acanthosepion lycidas, assembly GCA_963932145.1. NCBI lineage: Eukaryota > Metazoa > Mollusca > Cephalopoda > Sepiida > Sepiidae > Acanthosepion > Acanthosepion lycidas. The sequence continues at coordinate 45,822,302 of OZ010580.1, read as the reverse complement.
TCAATTCGTTGTTGGAAGTTTTACCTGATGATCCTGAATCCTTAAAAAAGGATTTTGGGTGAAATAAATTATCGTAATGGTACCTTAAAGTGGTTTGTTTTTTATTACACACACACACACACACACACACACACACACACACACACACACACACACACACACACATATATATATATATATATATGTATATGCGACCCTTACACTTGTTCTAAAGAACACATTGAAGCGTAATAATGATTTGTCATAACCACAAACTATCTATCTATCTATCTATCTATCTATCTAAGACTATTCATTTATCGTCATCAGAGTTGTTCGCTGTTTCGAATTGAAGGTACATTATAAATCAGTGTCATTTCTCGTCTTCCAACTATGACTCTATGCTCAAGCCAATTTGTATAAATCTGTCGTTCATGCTATGCTGAGCACACCTTAGTTACAGTTCAAGTATGCGCCCCAGTAAGGACATATACGGTTTTGGCTTCGCCTTTGTCTTTCACGTCTATTGGTTTGAGAGACCAGACTGCCCTACTCATAGTTTATAGCTTAGAATAGATGCAATTAATGCAATTGCAAAGGGTATTTGTACGAAAGTGAACAAAAGAATCTCGCACGGAATTTGAACTCGGCCCGTCGATTTCTAGTTTCGAGGCTTTAACTATTAACTATATATTCATATAAATCTGTTCATATATCTCGATCTAGTTAAGACTAATCATATCATATTTATCCATTCATATCTATCTATCTATTCATCTATCTATCAGTTAGGCTAATATCTATCCATCTATCTATCTAGCTAGCTAGATAACTCAGTTATTTATACATATTCTAATAGTAATGCTCATTATATTTCGCGATTCTTATTTATATAAGCTTAATTATATCTATGTCTGTTGATATTTATCTATTTTATTCATATCTATCTATCTATCAATCTATCTATCTATCTATCTATCTATCTATCTATGGCTATTCTTCATCTATCTATCTATCTATCTATCTATCTATCTATGGCTATTCTTCATCCATCTATCTATCTATCTATCTATCTATCTATCTATCTATCTATCTATCTATCTATCTATCTATCTATGGCTATTCTTCATCTATCTATCTATCTATCTATCTAACTTAGCTATGGTAATTAACTATCTGTCTGTTTGTCTATCTATCTATCTATTACTCAACTTGCTCATATCTGTGTATCTCTACTTGCTCATATCTATCTATCTATCTATCTATCTATCTATCTATCTATCTATCTATCTATCTATCTAACTTAGCTATGGTAATTAACATCTATCTATCTATCTATCTATCTATCTATCTAGTTAGCTAGCTAACTATATAGATAGCTCATATCTGTGTATCTCTACTTGCTCATATCTATCTATCTATCTATCTATCTATCTATCTATCTAGTTAGCTAGCTAACTATATAGATAGCTCAGTTATTTTATACATATTCTAATAGTAATGCCAATTATATTTATTGATCCTTATTTATGTAAGCCTGTTTATATGTCTGTTGATATGTATCTATATTTTCATAATCTATCTATCTATCTATCTATCTATCTATCTATCTATCTATCTTAGTTAATGGAAATATAACTTCAAATAGAAAATAAGAGTACGGGCAGGTGTGTGTATCAATTAAACTATTAAACTAAATTATTACATTTTCTCTACGACTTGCTACAGAAATATGCTAGGAATCGAGACAGATCGCTCAGTTTATACATCGATCAAGTTACCTAGATTTTCCCGTGTCTAATTGGGCGTTTCTAACATCTTTAAAAATCACTTTGCTCGCAACTAAATAACCTCATTTTCTAGTAATTTGTTCTCGCGTAGACGACGCCATTTCGTGTTCCGAGTTCCCGCACCTTTGTTATAGCATCTCATATAGGCACGTGGGTATACAGCCATTATGGCTTGAATAGCCTCGCATGCAATAGATCAATGTACGTTGAATGGCCTGCTTACGTCCAAGTTGCTCGCATTCCTGCAGTGAAAGCTTACCATATTTTGAGAAACTACATTTATTTCCTCTGCTTACGAGTAAATCTCAGACACACTTTTTTTTAAATTCGGGGCGTTTGCTATATTTCATGAATTGATGTATAATATCAAAGTGATTTTACGAAGACATACATACAAATATATATATATATATATATATATATATATATATATATATATATATATATATATATATATATATTGGCAATATTAGTGGTCAATATACATACATACATATATATATATTTATATATATGTATTGATAATATTCGTGGTCAATATACATATATATATATATATATATATATATATATATATATATATATATATATGTATGTATGTATATATTTCCAAGAGGATAGAATGCAGGTAGAACTCACAGAGTAAGAATATAATACAAAAGGTTCAAAGACTAATATTGATATTCCATGATTATAATTTATTACTTTGGGATCGTAATTACGACC
>OZ010580.1:45804807-45817307 GCA_963932145.1 Acanthosepion lycidas | reverse complement strand
CATTATATATATACATATATATATATATATATATATAAATTTTAACTGTTTTTACACGTGAATGAGGCTATTATCGTTGTAGCATACATGATTTGATAAAATAGCTGAAAGCGTTCGAATATATAGAACATTTGGACAATTTTTACAGACTATTTATCCAGAAAAAAAAACAGTTGTACGAATGCAAGAAATATGACTTAAATGATTAATCGCAATAGCCTGTCAGTCGTCGTGCCAAAATACACACCATTTTATATATACATATATATATATATATATATATATATATATATATATATATATATATATATATATATATATAGATAGATAGATAGATATATAGATAGATAGGTATATAGATAGGTGTATGTGTTTGTGGTAAATGTGTGCTTGTGGGTATAGTGTATAGTTAAGTTGTGCAAAATTTGCTGGGGGCTCCCTCTGCATTTTATAATTAGAAAGTTTCATGCCTTATTTGTTTTAACTAACTCCTACTAAACCGGGATGTTGAAAATATTTCACCCAATAGCACATGTTACCAAAATGGGCACCAATATATATATATATATATATATATATATATATATATATATATATATATATATATATATATGTATATATATATGTATATATATATATAGCACTATCCCTGATATTCAGGACTTTAAACCATGAATATAGCATAAGTTAACACTTTATTTTATCATATATATATATATATATATATATATATATATATATATATATATATATATATTTATATATATATATATATGTGTGTGTGTGTGTGTTTTTGTGTGTGTCTGTACATGTAAATGTAAACTTATATATAAGTATATTTATAAAGTAATAAGTTTAAATGGAAATCCAGCTACTAATAAAAGCAAATAATATACATCAAATTATACAATCCAATGGAAAACAAATTTTATAGAAGCTCTGTTAACAAGTGTTGAATGTAGTGCTTACATTTATGGTATGTTAACACAATTTTAATATTATATATATATATATATATATATATATATATATATATATATATATATATATTAGGCTGGTGCAAAATTATGACGTAGTAATGTCGTTTTTTGACCTTAAAAATACGTCAAAAAACGACATTATTACTCATTATTTTTGCACCAACCTAATATATATGTGTGTGTGTGTGTGCATGCGCGTGTGTCTGTACATCTGTTTGTGAGTGTGAACATATACGCAGGTTTTGGAACAGGTGTAGAGGTTTATTCATTGTTTCTAGTGTTGGTTTTCCGGTTCCTTCAATTCTGTATTTCTGACGGGTACACCTGAAATCTAAAATTTCATTCTGCAATATATAAAATATAAAATATTAATATTTTTTCCTCTCCCAATAGGAGTAGATAGGCATACTTAATGTCCGCTTCACACTCTTTCCCGGTCTTTAGACTGCAGTAGAAGTATAACCCTTCTTTCCTGTTTAGGACCGTGTTTCTGGTCCCTTCTAAAGACTTCTTTAAGTCTGTGTTTCTAACGTCACCGCCGGAAATTTATTCACTACATAAATCTTGTCCTCTTCAAGTCTAGAATTACCTGTCTATCTTTCTTATCTTATCCGTTCTCACGCTGTTGGTACTCCGCACAGCAGCCCTCAAACTAGGGTGGCCATTGGGCCTTATATTGTGTGAATATTAGTAAAAAATTATATAATATTAGCTTGGTGCAAAATTAACGTCAAAAAACGACATTATTACGTCATTATTTTTGCACCAACCTAATACATACACACACAAACATATACATATATATATATATATATATATATATATATATATATATATATATATATATGCATACATACATTATACATATATAATATTATTTTGATATATTTTCATTTTATACGTTCTTTATGGATAGAATTTATTTGAATAAATGCTCTGCTATTCAATGATTAAACAGTATTAATTACATTTACGGTACTGAAATTTCGAGAAATTTCGTAGTTCGATTCCTGTCCTTTCTACAAAATTTATTTAGCACACTAACTGCAAGGCTTTTTCCAGTGATTTTTCCAACATATGCTGTCAAGATGGCTAAACGTCTTATTCAAAAAGCTGTTACAAAAGTAACACAATTTAGTAGTTTTTTAGTTATTAAACATTTTGCAAGATGGATAATTATGGACAAAGTCAGTATATATATATATATATATATATATATATATATATATATATATATATATATATATATATATATATATATGTAAAACTTTGCAGATTTCCCCATCTATAACGATTCTCGGAGTGTGTGCCTGTATATACATACATACATAACTAACTACCGCATACCAACGCATAAAAATATAATTCAGAAGAAGCGGTTATATATATATATATATATATATATATATATATATATATATATATATATATATATATATATATATATATATATCAGTAAGTTATGTGCCATGCGTGATACACGCTTCGGCAATCAAGTATTTTTCGATACATGACTGACGAAGTAGATATTTTTTTCGCGGTTATTTGCGGGTCTCTCTCTCTCTCTCTCTCTCTATATATATATATATATATATATATATATATATATATATATATATATATATACACACAGAAAAGGGGATACATGTTCGATTCCGGTGGCACAAAATTTTAATATGATTTCTTAATCTAGGCCGGTTGTTATTATTTCTTATTAATTTCACGGTTTAAAAAATAAGAAAAAATAGAGAAGGCAATATTGCATATATATATATATATATATATATATATATATATATATATATATATATATATATATATATATATATATATAATTGTATATTTAGGTAGAAATCCTTTACTTGTACATGTTTCATTATGGACGACAGATAACGTACTGCGCTTGTGCCTTGTATTTACTTATTTTTTTTTGTGTGTTCGAACAAGTGTTTTCTTTTCTGGACACAGGGTGTGTAGAGACAGTCTAAAAGTTTTGTAATTCTGAGCGGTTTCGGCCATACTTTTAGCCATTATGAAGGATGATTTTATTTTTGCTGGATGTATGGCTTGTGTGTGTATATCTAGAGTTATAGGGAGGTTTTATTTCCTGAACACTACACATTGTGACCGTGTTCATAGTTAATTTTATTGATTGTTGGGTTTTTTTTCCCCTATTATTATGAAGACTTCCAACATTTATATATATAGCTGAATAATTGCAGTACAACATAACGGAGACTTATTGCCCGCTCTTTGAAGAGACCTGATGGTCGAAACCAAGTTTTTGTCCGGTTATATATGTATATATTTTGTCTGGATATATATATATATATATATATATATATATATATATATATATATATATATATATGTGTGTGTGTGTGGGTGTGATCGTCTCTGTGTAAATAAAGTGATGAATATTTTATTTATTAATACAACAGATTTTTATTTTATGCACACGCTATATATATATATATACATATATATATATATATATATATATGAACATTGAAGTCATCACTCAGAGGGGACATGCTGTTTCATGCTTGACGAAATCGCCAGGCCGCCTATTCACTTATATTTACATGCGCTCTATCACTGAAACTGAGCACTTCATCACATAAATATACCACACCTTAAAACTATATTTCCTCATTCATATATATATATATATATATATATATATATATATATATACTGGATACTAGTATTTGAGTTGAGATACTGTTTTTCTTATTGAACAGTATATTTATTTATTTTTCCAGAAATCTCTTACAAATATACATAATTACATATATATATATATATATATGAATATGAATATAGTCTAAAGTACAGTTTCATCTAGGCGGAACGTAGGTTCGAAATGTGCCGGACTGCGCATGTTTTTTCTTTGTGTTTTTTGTTTTGTCTTTTTTTCTTAGACTTTCCACGGATATTCAGACAGATAGACGAAAATAAATAAATATGCTGTTCAATAAATAATCGAAGCATCTATTCAAATACGAGGATGCAGCAAAATAACGTTTCAGATATATATATATATATATATATATATATATATATATATATATATATATATATATATATATATATATAAATTAATAATCAGTTGAGAATATCTGAGATGGGAAATGGAAAAATGCAAAGACGAAAATATAAGTTCATAATGTCTTTCATTCATGTACAAACAACGGCAGATTTACTTTCTGGCGAGTAGAAATATTTATATTCACACACACACATACACGGCCCTCTCTAAGCACCGGCATGCACACACGAACCTTCACTCTCTCACTCACTCACACACACACACACAAGCGCAAAACAAACACATACACACACATCCTCACATGTAAACAGGCACAAAATCCAAATAAAAACACAGAACTAAAGTGTTTCTGTCATTTGGAAAGCAGTCGCCGCCCAAAAGGTTTCCCACACATGAAGCTGTGAAGTGGTTGACGTGAGTCCGCTTGCCTCGATCCGTACTATCCTTTCAGATAAAAAATTCTCTCTCTCTCTCGATGCGGGGAGGCGCCTTTGAGAAAATGTACGTATTTACTTCTCAAAAATAAAATAACATTTTTCTTTCAGGATCTTAATAAATGTTAGAGTTTGCAAATTTATAATATATTAGGTTGGTGCAAAAGTAATTTCGTTTTCTCACATAGTAACATATGTTAAAAAACGAAATTATTTTTGCACCAACCTAATACGTTGATGCACACACATACACAGACATATACACGCAAAATAAGGGCAAACAGATAAATAAAAGGCAGTATGCATGCAAATTAGTATATATATATATATATATATATATATATATATATATATATAGGTCTCTCTCTCTCTCTATATATATATATATATATAAATATATATATATATATATATAAATATATATATATATATATATATATATAAATATATATATATATATATATATGTGCATGTGTCGATGTGTGTGTGAGTGTGTCCATGTGTGTTTGTGTGTTTGCGTTTGTATATGTGCCTAAAATTTCAGATATATCTAAAATTATATGTGCAAAAGGGCGCTAAAATTACTCGGCTCAGATATTTGTCTCTATTCTCATATATATATATATATATATATATATATATATATATATATATATATATATATATATATATATATATATGTATATATATATATATATATATATGTATGTATGTTTGTATCTATGTATAAAGTTTTGTTTTAATGATATCAAAGAAAACGTTCCCAATATAGGAAACAGAATATTACGAGTTATAAACAATATTCGCATAAAAGTACAACAGGTCTGATGATCACTCAAGGCGACACACTGCAATGTTGATTTCTCTGTCAATAAAATTTTTATCTATCTATCTGTCTATCTATCTATCTATCTATCTTGGCTTGTCCATATCTACCCATTTATCTGTCTAAACACATATTTCCATATATATAGAAATGTATATAAGTATTATACATGTATGTGTGTATATATGAAAAAATATATTGGATATCTATCTATCTATCTATCTGTCTATCTCTCTCTATATATATATACATATATAGGTATGTATATATTTGTTTTTTTAGATTATCATTCTTATATATTAATTGTTGATCTTTATGCATGTATATTTATGTATGTCTTATTATCCTTATCTTTGTTATTTTTGCGATTCACACACACACACTCGTATATATATATATATATATATATATATATGTATATATATTTACATATATATATATGTATATATATTTATATACATGCCGCTACGATTAAACATGTTGAAAAATCTTAAATAAATTAAATATGATTTTTTTGCTATTTATTTAATTTCTTTTCTTGTTTTAGAAATGAAAAATGATGAAAAAAATAAATGCCGAGAAACATGTTACATTTATTAAATTACTTTTACTTCTTCATTATTTTATTAGTCTGATGTATTAATTCATATTTTCTACGCATACACATACACCCACCCACACACACACACACACACACACATATATATATATATATATATATATATGTATATATATATATATATATATAGAGAGAGAGAGAGAGAGAGTGAGTTTATGAAAAACTAGGTAATCCGTATGGGTAAACCTAAGGTTTGGAAGTAAAATCTGATGATCCGCAATCCTTTTAAAAGGACTGTGGTGAAATAATTTATTACATGGAACCTTAATGTGATCTGCTTTTATTTAACATATATATATATATATATATATATATATATATATATATATATATATATATATAAACTGTTTCATGTTATATACACTGCAATGTCATTTTTTATCTATTCACAGACGTATATCTATAATATGTATATGTACATATATATATATATATATATATATATATATATATATATATATATATATATATATATGTACATATACATATTATAGATATACGCCTGTGAATAGATAAAAAATGACATTGCAGGGTATATAACATGAAACAGTTTTTTCAAAGTAAAAGACATTTGAAAGAATATAAAAACGCTTCATTACTGAAATCTGTAAAAAACTGGGACGTGTACTCAGGAAATATGTTCAAATCCCCCACGTAAGTATATATATATATATATATCATTGAAACTTCTATACACGATCTATAGCTAAAGATGAAGGTAAAATAATCTGGTCCCTGTACCACTCCAGTAAGTACCTGACTTGCAATGCTGTCCTCTACGTTTATATATATATATATATATATATATATATATATAAACGTAGAGGATATTATTAGGACGTTCGCATTTTAACCTTGATCCTTGTGTGCAGCACCATTCGAAAGTGTCTGAAAACCATACTACGGGTTGACCCAAGCCTTGTGAATAAAATTGACTAGACGGAAGACTTCGGTACCTCAATAGCTGTGATAATAACTCAAGGGCTTGAGCGTGCTGGCCTTGTTCAAATTGCAGATAACACTAGATAACGCGTTTTTTTCCCAGAAACTCTAACTAAGTTCTGCTCAGCATAGTTGCAGTATAAAACTCAGGTGGACTCTATGGATGTTGAATAAAGACAAATGCGCCTGAGCAAGCGTCTGCAATAGGTATTGGTTAGCCGCCCTAGTAGACGGGTATCCTTGAATACGTGTGGCCAGCTATGTATATATATATATATATATATATATATATATATATATATATATATATATATATATGTCAGTAGAAATTTTATAGACGACCTATCGCTAAAGATGAAGGTAAAATGAACGGCTCCCTGGACATCTTTAGTAAGTACCTGGCTCATCATATTATCTTCTGCCTACATGAAAGTCAGATCAGATCGAAAATAGAGTATTGTTGCTATATTTGGGCAAGATCTGTCCAGACATTACTTTCCAGTCTTGACAGAGTTCAAAAGCATCTCCGAATCCTTGTGGAGGAAGAATTATTATCCTATTATCAACCCTTCAACCTCTTTCTCCCTCACAGCCGGGATATGACAATTCTCTCACTGCTCTAACCCTACTACAATAGAAAGTGCTCAGACTAACTAGATTTCTTCCGCTATGACTAACCTTTTCAGCTAGGACCTGCTATGCCAATTACATAGTGTATCAAACCACAGGTGTTTCCTGTGTATTCCATCGTCTTCTTGCCACCAACCACTACCCTGTGGAACGGACTCACAAGAGGATGTTTCCCTGATCGCTGTAATTTTAAGCTTTCTACGTCTAGAATCAACCGTTATCTTCTCATCCATATAAACTACCCCTTAACGTAAATCACTACAAAAATGGCCACTTTGTTTCAACACTTCTGGTGTCTTATCAAGTGATGGTGTTCAATGTAGAATAGTTCTAGATTCAACTCTATCACTTGATAAAACACCAGAAGCCTTGAACAGGATAGCTATTTTTGTACTGATTTTATAACATATTTCTATTATAATTTTCAAATAAATTATATTTGGTCTTCTCTGTATTGAGCCCTCTTTTAAGAATAGTATGTTTTTGTTATTGGAATCCTATACGTGGCTATATATATATATATATATATATATATATATATATATATATATTGTCATCCACAGACACACTGTTTCGCTGTATCACAGTTCTTCAGTGTGGCTAGACGTATATATATATATATATATATATATCTTTATGCATGTTTCATTAAAGACGACAGACAAGGCACGGTGTTTAAGCTTTTTTATTTAATTTTTCTTTTGTTGGAAAAAGTGTTTTCTTTTCTGGACACAGAGTGTGTAGAACTTGTCCAAATGTTACAGTCAGTTTATACGCACTCTGTATCCAGAAAAGAAAACACTTGTTCCAAAAAAAGAAACATTATATATAAATATTAATTGCAGTGCCTTGCCTGTCATCTTTAATGAAACATGTAAAAATGAAGGATTGCTGCCTAAATTTTCAATATATGTATACCTATATATATATATATATATATGTGTGTGTGTGTGTGTGTCTGAGTGTAAATGTGATGTTGCATTTCAGTTTAGAAGTCAATGTTTTCACAATATAAATGTTATTAAACTTTTCATAATGATAAACATAACTTATAAATTTCAACTTTACTATTTATTAATTAGACATATTAATAACCTTTTTATAAGTTATATTGTCACTAATACATTTAATTGCGATAGATATTACTATGTAATTTTGAAGTGGTGAATTTTATTATGTGATTTTGTTTTTAATTACCAATTTCAAAATAAACGCAACAGGCCATCGCAAAAATAGAATCTCAAAAAATAAAGAAGTTGTCAGGATTGCATCGAATGTTGGAAACGCAAATTTAGAAAGTCCAAGAGGAATTTGGACAGAGTCAAAGAACAATTTAAAAAGAAATGAAACTACATGCAAGATAAAAAAAAAAAAAAATTGAACAAAATGGTTTTAAAGACAAAATGTCAAAAACAAATGTATTTCGAGATACCTACATACATACATACATACATATACACGAACAATCACACATACACACCCATATATATATATATATATATATATATATATATATATATATACGATGTCACAAATATGTACTCTTTTTTGACTTCGTCGTTCGCTTCAGTATTTATAAACATGCATTTAATTTCATTTAATATTTAAGTTAAACCATTAATCTTCATTGAAACTAAATAAACATTAATATTTTTTAATTTCAACCAATAATCTTGTTTAAAACTCAATAAAACACTGTACGTGTTTTTATTTAAAATGTGAATACATTTCTGATTATCTATCTATATATGTGTGTGTGTCTGTGTGAGTGTATATATGTTTTCATATGAACGATATATATATATATATATATATATATATGCGTGTGAGTGTGTGTGCATGTGTGTGTCTGCACCTATATATATATATATATATATATATATATATATATATATATATATATATATATATATATATATATATATTCGTATGTACTATATATATATATATTTGTGCGAGTGTTTGTGCCTCTCTCTCTCTTTCTCTCTCTCTCTGTGAATACATTTTTGATAATCTATCTATCTATATATATATATATATGTGTGTGTGTGTGTCTGTGTGAGTATATATATCTTTTCATATGAACTATATATATATATATATATATATGTGTGTGTGTGTGTTTGTGTGTATGTGTGTGTCTGCACCTATTTATATATATATATATTTGTATGTACTATATATTTATATATATATATATATATATATATATATTCGTATGTACTATATATATATTTGAGCGAGTGTCTGTGCCTCTCTCTCTCTCTCTCTCTCTCTCTCTATATATATATATATATATATATATATATGAACTGATGAGTTAAATGTTTTTTACACAAATGGTCGGTGTTTGGATCCTAGTAAACCGCAGAAATTCTGATGCAATACAATCATTCTATCCATTCACTTATTCTAATCATTCACACATTCTATCCATTCACTCATTCTATCATTTACTCATTCTATCAATTCACTCATTCTATCATTCACTCATTCTATCCACTCACTCATTCTATCATTCACACATTCTATCCATACACTCATTCTATCACACACCCATCTATCATTCACTCATTCTATCATTCACTCATTCTATCATTCACACATTCTATCATTCACTCATTCTATCCATTCACTCATTCTATCCATTCACTCATTCTATCATTCACACATTCTATCCACTCACTCATTCTATCCTTCACACATTCTATCCATTCACTCATTCTATCATTCACACATTCTATCATTCACTCATTCTATCCATTCACACATTCTATCATTCACTCATTCTATCATTCACACATTCTATCATTCACTCATTCTATCCATTCACTCATTCTATCCATTCACTCATTCTATCATTCACACATTCTATCCACTCACTCATTCTATCCTTCACACATTCTATCCATTCACTCATTCTATCATTCACACATTCTATCATTCACTCATTCTATCATTCACACATGTTACTTAACTTTGTGTCTAACCTAGCTAGGCTAATATATATTTGTCATATTTTATACTGAAGTCAATAGATCAAATATATACAATAACTTATTAACTAACATGATCGTCATCCATCTTATTATATACATATATTTGCGTGCGTGTGTACATGTATGTGGTTTTCTGGGTGTTCGCACTTGTGTGTACTTTTGTGTTTGTGTGTATAGTGTATAGATATGTTGTGTATGTATACTATAGGCCAAAATTTGCCGGAAGTTCCCTCTGGTTTTTATCATTAGTAAGTTTCATGCCTTCTTTTGTTTAATTAACTCCCACAAAGCTGGAGTGCTGAAACTATTTCACCCATTAGTAAATGGTACCTAATAATTTTAGAGCGTGTGTTACCTAAAATTGAAATCCACCGAACCTAAGATCAAAATTAACCAATAAAGAAGGCAAACCGTCAAATGTTAAGTTAACTTTATTTCGTAAAGGGTTTATTTTGTTATTATTATTATTATCATTATTATTATTATTATTATTATTATTATTATTATTATTATTATTATTATTATTATTATTTGTGTATGTTACATTTTCTGCATTGTAACCTGTAGGGCCGCGTCCAAACTATGTTGGTTAGGCCCTATAAGCGAATTGTCATTTAACTGATAGCGCTTTTCTTAGTATATTGTGTGTTCGTAGTCTGGGCAACTTGTGTATTGATGTTGTTGTTGTTGTTGTTATTATTATTATTATTATTATTATTATTAGACATATTAGAAGAACGTCTCTTTGACAGGAAATGAGCTAATAAATTTAGCTTTGAAAAAGGCAAGGACCCTTCAATTTTGAGGTGATTCTCGGAAATCCAAAAGCTGGTTCCAAATTTTTAACCTATTGTGTGTATATATATGTATATATATATATATATATATATATATATATATATATATATATATATATATATATATATATATATATGTATGTGTCTGTGTGTGTGTATAATAGTATTGTAACTGATATCTTTTTTCCCTTTTCTATTTGTAAAGATTGTTACGGATTTTTAGAAATATATGACCTGAAACGAGATAATAAATATTTGAAAAAATGTTTGAAATATTGCGAAACAGTTGCTAATGCAGCGTAGAACAAAATTATTTAAATATTGACAAGATAAGAACAAGAAAAATGTTTTCAAAACATGTATGAATATTTGAAAAAAAATTAATGTTTAATAAGTAAAATTGACTCGAAAACATATTCCACAAAGCCGCTGTTTCGAATGTAAACAGAGAGAGAGAGAGAAATTAAACAGAATATTAAGACGGTAGACTAAAGATATGCAAGCAACTAAACTCCCATCTTTAAATTAAAATCACAAAGGGAAACGTCGAAAGTCGCCGAAGAAGTACGTGAAAACTGACTTCTGAACAGTAATTTTAATGATAACAGTAGAGCTATATTGGATTAACCTGATGATTAAGCTAAAGCTATTTCAGAGAAATAGTCGACATCATCGACTAGAAGACGTCAAGGAGGGGCGGAGTAATATTTTGGATTAGTATTAGGTTGGTGCAAAAATAATGACGTAATAATGTCGTTTTTTGACGTCTTTTTTAACGTCAAAAAACGACATTATTACGTCATTATTTTTGCACCAACCCAATATTTTAGATTGTAAAATTAATTACAATTAACCTTGCGTCCAAGAAATGATGCTGGATGCAATGTATAAGTTTTAAGCTGAAACATGTGTTCACGCACGTTCTTTAAAGCTGGTTACCGCAGCCCTTCCCATAAAGGTTTAAAAGAAACGAAACTAATGGCATGGGATGTCTTCCCCGACCTCTCCAGATATTAACTAATAGGAAATTAATGATCCATCACGAAAATTATGTATATGGAAACGGAAAGTAATATTCATATAAGGCCACTAGAATGTAATGAAAAAAGCTGCAGCGTGTAAGTTTAAATTCAAAGGAGTTGAAAAATAAATAACAAAAAAATTCAACGGTTAAAAGATTGATGAAGGTTATATAATGTGTGCCCATATTAACATAAGAAA
>OZ010580.1:45784807-45797307 GCA_963932145.1 Acanthosepion lycidas | reverse complement strand
CTATCTATCTATCTATCTATCTATCTATCTATGGCTATTCTTCATCTATCTATCTATCTATCTATCTATCTATCTATCTATCTATCTATCTATCTATCTATCTATGGCTATTCTTCATCTATCTATCTATCTATCTATCTATCTATCTATCTATCTATCTATGTTTATTCTTGTTCATATCTCTGTCAGTCTATCTATCTATCTATCTATCTATCTATCTATCTATCTATCTATCTATCTATCTATCTATCTATCTATGGCTATTCTTCATCTATCTATCTATCTATCTATCTATCTATCTATCTATCTATGGCTATTCTTCATCTATCTATCTATCTATCTATCTATGTTTATTCTTGTTCATATCTCTGTCAGTCTATCTATCTATCTATCTATCTATCTATCTATCTATCTATCTAAACACATATCTATATATAGATCTATATTTGTACATAAACACATACACTATCCATCAATCAGATTTTCGAACTTTTTGTAACAATGCAGTTCCATGATTTTTCTATAATTTCCTGCATCTTCAAGTTGGTTGATTTTATTCCATTGTCTCAATTTCTGTGCGAATGAAACAGCAAACAGATAAGTTTGTAAGCAGACAATATGACGATGCATCAAGAAATTTGAATATTTTTGCCTGGCATCGGAAAAATAACGATCTTTTCTGCGTTTTTTTTCCTGATTTTTGGTCTGTTACTAAATAAATGTTGATTTTTTATTCCTTTGTTCATGACAAAATTTAAAAAAAAATGTTAAGGTGTGCTTTATAATTAAATTTCAAAGACTTATAAACCTTCATGCATATTATATATATATATATATATATATATATATATATATATATATATATATATATATATATATATATATATTAAATTAAAAATTGTAAAAATTCCTGGAAAGAGATGATGAAGAAAGCAAAAAAAATTATGGTTGCACAACGGTTCTTATAAATTTACAAAACAAATTCTCAAAATGTAGGTCCCTTTTAGCAAACCAAAATCCTGAAAGACTGATAGTCAATTTATTTGGGGCTCCCACCCCACCAACGACGATGAAAAGATTGTTTCGTCTTTTTGAATTTTAACTTAAAAATTAAAACGATTGAAATCAGTGGTTCATATATATATATATATATATATATATATATATATATATATATATATATATATATATATATATATATCAAATATATGGTGCAGTTCAATTTATATTACAATAAATCATTCATACAAAAAGTAAATGAGTAAAGTTAATGATATAAAATGGCGAAATCCCTTCACTAACAAAAGATGCATTAACATACCAATCACTCGATGGATGTTATTATCCTTCTTTGTTAAAATTATAAGCTGTATAATGTCTTTCTTAAATACGCAAGTACTTTCGACTGTACATTCAGTCATCTTCAGGCATGGAAATTATTTTGTTTTTGGTAAAAATCAAGTAGCATCCGAGAAGAAAAAAATATAATGCGAATCATGATATATATACAGTTTAACCCGGATGTAAGAGATCCGGATATAAGAGAAACCCGGATATAAGAGATGTTTTTTCTGGTTCGAAATTAGAGCCTGTGTTCATGTAAACAAAATAGACAAAACCCGGATATAAAAGAAACCCGGATATAAGAAACTTCTCAGGTCCCGACAACTCTCTTATATCCGGGTTACACTGTATATATATATATATATATATATATATATATATATATATATATATATATATATATGAAATGTGTTATTGATAACGGATACAAAATTGTGGCGCGTGCAATCACAACGCTAAGGTTGAATGTTTTTGAAAATTTAACTGAGTGCGTTTTTTACTAATATGGCAATTATAGAATTTGACTATATACATATATATATATATATATATATATATATATATATATATATATATAGAGAGAGAGAGAGAGAGAGAGAGATAGAGGTTATGCGATGGATAAATTGGCGTTTAAATTACGCAAAAATGAAATTATATTGACATCTCATTTCATCTGATATATTTATTAAAATTACACGAAAATATCTTGAAATATTCAATAAAATCGCCATTGGCTTCGACCACGGCCTGCAGACAATTTCTACATCTTCTGTATCCCTTCTGGACGGTCTCCTCGTTTAAGTTAGTGAATGCTTCCATAATTCTTTCTTTCAGTTGGTGTTATAAGTAGTTTTGTTGGTCTCTCGCTCAACTGTGTCCCACACATAATAATCAAGGGGATTTTAATCTGGGGAGTTAAATGGCCATATATAAGCAGTGATGCAATGCCAGAAATTGCCCAAGAGCAATGGCTGCCATCTACTGCTTTTGTGACATGTTAGAGAGTCGTGTTGCCAGGCATAGATTCTTCTAACAGCCACCCTCTTGACCCATGGCAGCACTACTTCCTCAAGCAACTTGATGTAGGCCTCCGTGTAGAGTCTGATGCGTTGTGGGAAGATGAATGGGGGGTATAAATTCGTTATCACCAGTGATCACTTCAAACACCTTCGTAATCACCATTAGACTCATCCAACTCTTTTCGAATACTCTGCACTGTCCTCTTATTGACATCCAAGCTCTCTGAAATATTCGTATTGGAGCTTTTGGCCCAAATACCAATTAGTACAGCATGCCGTTTCCAAATTTCTAGCGGAGTGAATTGCGGCATGATGTTTTTTTTTTCTCAAAAACGGTGCCCAACCGGCCCTACACACATGCGCAAAATTAAAAATATAAATTGGCAATAATTTACCTAGCGCATCCTACACACACACACATACACACACACACACACACACACACACATATATATATATATAATTATTTATTTAAAAAAAAAATTATAACATAAATATGTTATAAAATCACTACAAAAATAGCCATTTTGTTTCAACACCCTCGGTGTCTTATCAAGTGATGATGTTGAATGTAAAATAAATGGTTTTAAATGTTTCAAATTAATTAACAATCCTTCGCAAGGGGAAAACGTTGTTACAAAAACTAGATGGACCAGTCAAAATACAAGTATAGGAAAATTCAAAAAGCTTGACAACGAAGTCATGTTATAATATCTATTCAGATGTTTAAAATATGGGTAGTATTAAAAAAGAATTTATTCCAACCAATAATTACTAAATAAATACTGATAAAATTTAATATTAAAATTAAAAACTGCTAATTTCAAAATCAAAATTTAATCGCTATTAAGTTTACAACTATAAAATTACTGAGGAGAAAAGAAGAAATATATATGTTATTCAATTTATTTCGTCATTGAAGTTACTTTAGCTAATTTTATATCCGGTCCTTTGACAATGTATACATTTTAATCCTATATATATATATATCCTATATATATATATATATATATATATATATATATATATATATATATATATATATATATGTATATATATATATAGAGAGAGAGGGGGGGAGGGAGCGAGAGAGAGAGGGAGAGATATTATAAATTAACTAGTTTAAAATATGTTTTTTTCGCTACACAATAATAACCATGTTTCAAAAATGGAAGCTAAAAGCTTCAAATTTAATTTTGTAATTAAATTAAAAACATTAGTTTTATTTGTTTCTCAAGCGAAGACTCTAAAATTACGCTTGAGGATGAAATGGAAGTAATGTATTTCATTTAATTACAAAATTAAATTTGTAGCTTTTAGCTTCCATTTTTGAAAGATTGTTATTACTCTGTAGCGAAAAATATTTTAAACTAGTTAATTTATAATATTAATACTCTGTAAATTTACATTGAGCACTATTTTGTAAAAGTAAAAATATCAATAAGAACACCGGATTATATATCTTAATGTTCTTTCTTTACACACACACACACACACACACATATATATATATATATATATATATATATATATATATATATATATATATATATATTAATAATATTTTAAATGAATAAGGCATTTTACCACTATACTCTCTAGTTAATTGATATAGTCTTTTTTAGTAGATTTTTCCTATTTTTTTTAGAAATCATACTGAAGATCCAACTGCGACGAATCTTAAGTAGTTGATGTGTAAGTTTAAATCGGTTTTGATTTCTCATATATATATATATATATATATATATATATATATATATATATATATATATACATACATATATATATATATATATATATATATATATATATATACATATATATATATATATATATATATATATATATATATATATATATATATATATATATGGGTGTATTTAAGAATTAATGGATTTAAGTTTGATCCTATATTTTTATTGCTACAAAATTTATTTCTTGTGGATAACCGTATTTGAATAGACGCTCCGTTTTTTTTTTTTTTTTTTTTATAAATAGCATGTATTATACATGTCGGCCTGCGCAATCGAGAAAAAATAATGAAAAGATGCTCTCCGGCAGGGTTCCAACCTGCGCATCTCTTGTAGGAGAAGCCAGCCTCTGACCCGGTGTTCTTTAAACCGATTCATTATATAGAGCCTTACCATCCAGCACTTTCTGTTTACTTCGGAGAAGCCTTCTTATTAAGTATTCTTGATTACACAGACCAATAGACGGTAATACATATATATATATATATATACACACACACACACACACATACACACACACACACACATACACACACACACATATATATATATATATATATATATATATATATATATATATATATATATATATATATATGGTTAAGTTATGAAAAACTTGGTAATCCGTATGGGTAATCCCAAGGAGGATGAAATCTTGAGAGTTCAATGTAAATCCAGAACTAATATTTTAAAGAAAAAACAGACCACTTTAAGGTTCCATTATTATAATTTATTTCACCAGAGCCCTTTTAAAATGACGCCGGATCATCAGATAGCACTTCCAAAAATGAAACAAAACATGAAATGAAAATTGATGGGTAGTGTAAGTTTTTGTAATTTAACAGAAAGTGTAATGAGGGGTAGTTAGGGAGACAGTCTCTAACTATTGGAACCTTAAAGTGGTCATTTTTTCTTTAATATATATATATATATATATATATATATATATATATATATATATATATATATATATATATATCATTTTGACCTTCTGCTGTATTCCGAACGAGAGAACCTGCGAGAAGATACCAATATACGTTCCCAAATTGATATAGTTTTTCTTTTTTGAAAATATCGTGCCGCAGGCGGTTTGGGCTCTCCACACCAGGAGAATAGCCATGTGGATTACAGTGTGAATTTTTGTCATTGCAATTGCAAGTTTAATCTCTAGAGCGGCCACTATACATTTGGACTCATTGGAAGAGATGCGAGTAATAACTGACGCGATATCCCGAGAGTTATCCCGAGACATTAACAGTGGAACGAGAACAGTCTACCCACAGTCGATTAAATAAAGGGTTTACTTTGATATTCGCTGTAGATTAACAGGTTCGAGATACACTAGACGAAGGCCGGAGGACACAACAGCCGAAAGATTTATGATGACAACATGAAAGACGAGAACCGTAATCCTTGCGTAAATCCCCAATTCTAACCTGATATTTAACTCATAGATGGGAGCAGGTGAAATGCAAGCGCTACAGATTTGGCTAGAATTTGAAATCGGATCGATGATTTCACTTTTTGTACCGATAACCGTTACACCAACTACACATCTGTTAATTTATTTTATTGGTTAATGACATTTTTCAAAATACAAATATTTGGTCAGCTGAGACTAGTCCAGCACTGGGATAAATCTAGGAAGACTGTGTGGCGTTATATTTCCAAGCGGGTAGAAGCTGTCGAAACTGAAAAATCAGCAATTGGAAATCTTAACTTTTTTTGATAACCTGGACAGCGCATGTCTTAAAAGAACGTATATATGAAAAAATATATAGTAAATGATTTTAATAAGCTTAGTTTAGTCTGACACAAGGGTGAACGTTTAGGTGAATTATTGAGAATTGGAAAATCTATTTTGTTAGGCTAGATCGTTAGTATTTCCACTACAGCAAGTTTGCATATAAGAGATTTTACAAGCTAGAAATCGTATATAATAGGCTTCACCATTCGCGCTATCTTCAAATGCGATGTCACTTAGCCACAAACCTATTAGATGAAAACTATTCGCAAAATGATTTCAGTAACAATAAAATACAAACACAAATCAAAAATATAGACATAAAATAAGTCTTTAATAATAATAATAATAATAATAATAATAATAATAATAATAATGATGATAATAATGATATATTTTTGAAAACATTAAACAATTAATCAATTTAAAAGTGTTCGAGGCCATAGAAAACATGTATCATCAGATCCTAGTAGGAAAAGTTTTAATAATAAAAAAAAGAAGTGAAAAGCTAATCATTTTAAGAAATTATTGCATTGACTTCTGGAATATTTTTTGTCGAATTCATTTTACATTTGATCTAGCGAATAAGTCAAATAGGTTTCTTAGTGTAGGGAGTAGTTGCGTTCCTCTGTCATCTAATGGGCTCACGCTATATCATCAAACTCTACCGATTGAAGTGAATATTAATGTTATAACATTAATATTCACTTACATTATAATTAACGAAAATTGTTTTGTCTTTTTTTGACATAAAATTATTTTTTTCTTTCAAACAAAAACAATAATAATCTTAAGAAAATATTTTTCCTAAATTTTAATTAGGCTTTTAAAATAGGTTGTTGATTTTTCAGTTCCAATTTTTGGATATACAGAGATGGTTTACCACGAAAAACGCATTTCTAATATAGTTTATTTAAAAAGAGTGTTAGTTTTAGTATTTACTACTTATAGACTTTAATATACAGGGGCCGACAAAAGTAACGCCATTTTTTTTTTGAGCTGAAGTGGATATGACGACGTCTCGCAATTGAGTGACTATCACGATCACCAGACCGAATGCCACCAGATGTTTTTCTTGTGGGGTGAACATAAACATTTTGTTTACAGGTTCAAAGCGAAAACAATTCCTGAATTAAAACTAGAAATTTCTGATACATTTTCTGAAATTATTCTAGAAATGTGTCACATGGTTTGTAGAAGTGTTGCGCATAAGTTTCATTGAACTTGAAAGGAGGCATTTTGAACTTGCTAAATAGTTTGTTAATCAAAACAATGTTTTGATGAGACAATACTTTTATAAATTTCTTTAACCTACTGCCATTTATCTTTGTTCAATAAATTTAATAAATAAATAAAAATCGTGTTACTTTTACTGCATATTTACCAGAGTGTAATGAATGATTTTGTAAAGTTAATTTTGTTCTATTAATATGGTAAGATTGAATTCTGAATTAAAATGTTTCTAAAATTCGAAGACGATTAACGCCTGAAAACCAGTATCATTTAAACCATATTACAAACTCCTAAATACATAGAAATATGTAAGAGCTAGACAATGTTGATTAGGTTTTCATTCATTTTGTTTCTGTGACATTTTTTATCGTAACGATTCCATCCGTTCTTCTTCGGCCATGAGATTAACAGGGTGAACCGAAAATAATCGGTGGCATTTGAAATCGCATCCCTGTAAATCGCATCCCTGTAAATCTCATCACTTTACGATCGTAGAACAACGCTCTGTTGCGATAAAATACAATAGATATAAGAGTGGCGAAGCTGAGTTAAAAATGAATAACGATTTTTCAACTTATTTACACTTATATATTTAACAGTTTTATAAATTCCATACGTCCTTTAATATATGAAGATTAAGGATATTATTTATTTTAAAGTAATTCATGGATTATTATTAGGTTGGTGCAAAAATGATGTCGATTTTTGACGTTAAAAATTACGTCAAAAACCGACATTATTTTTGCACCAACCTAATATTTCATAATAAAGCGTAAAGTTTCTTTGAAATAAAATAAATATTCACTCGTGAAATCAAAAGTAAAATTACTTCGTAGCAAGATTAATGTCTGGTATTAATTCGTATTAAGGGTATTTATTTTAAAGAAACTCGTAGATTATAACCTCATAGTAAAGTTTAAAGGGTTCTTTGAAAGAAAATTATTATTTTATATGTAGATTTTTTCCAAAATTACCAGTGCATAAATAATTATTAAAATTAAAACACGAACTATAAAAATTGTTAATAATATTATATAATATTTTTTTTTAAATTTATCGATACAGTTTTATGTGTATTTTTAAATGTATTTACCCGCATAGTTGTGGATAAAAAGCCCCCTAAACATATATAATTATATAATGTTGGATACGTAAACTTTGAAAGAATAGATAAATATAAAAACGGAGTTGAAATTAGTGAAAATCTAATTTCTATAATGATACAATTGAAGTAAAAATCATACGTTTAACCACTTGACGTGAATCACGTTTTGTCTCATTAATATACATTCTGCTTTGTGAAATAAAATTTCTTTTTCTGATGACATCGTTTCATCGGCGAAACATGTCAAAGTCGATGTTTTCGATATTGTTTTATGTATTTACCATTCTGTCAGCTTCTCATTCAAATTTATTGATACATGCATAATTGAATTGATATGTGCATAGGAAAGACATCATATATTCTTTGTATAGAGTTTATATAAAGAACACTAACAGTGTCAGCAGTTACAGTGGAATGGTTCTTTATGTTAAAAAGAAGAAAGAACGAGCTAGCGAGAGAGAGAGAGAGAGAGAGGGGGGGTAGAGAGATAGAGAAAGAGAGAAACAGTGAGAGAGGTGGGTGGGGAAGAAAGAAGAAATTGTATTCTTTAGTGTTTGCTTTATGGGGTTCCGAGTAAGTAACTACTTAGAGACGACCTGACGAGAATTCAATTTCCACGACTACAACTTGCGCCGAAAAAAACAACAACAAAAAAAAAACAAAAAAAAAACAATTACATACATACAAATATACACATACATATTCAGCCAAGTAGGCGCTTATCCATGAAGCCTGCTCACGCTCACACGAATACACACCTACACGCACGTTCTCGTACGCGCTGATACACAGAGACGAGTACAAAAATATATAGCTGAACGCGTTTTCTCCTACCAATTCATTTATTTACGACCAACGTTCAGTGCACATAAATGAATATAATTTCCATATTTAATACGCGAATTACAACATCACAAATTTGGCACAAGTCACCGAGAGTGTATTTGGTCATTCTATTTTAATTTAATCGTATTCGTGACCCTAATGTACCGCCGAGTGCTTCGTGGTTCTAGTTTCGTGGTTGACTGACTAAAAACCTATTTCGGGTCGAAGAGTAGTTTAATCATTGTCATTTTTTATATTCTCGGGTAGACCTTTTATTTTTTTTTTTTTGTTGTTATTGTTTTTGCTATTCTTTTAATATCCTGGCGGAAGACAGCTCATTTATGGAATTATAATATGTAATATTTAGTCGTGTCAATACTGAAAAGGTAGAACAGAGTAGTTTCGAAAGCAATTCTCCGATGTCGTCACTACTGTAATGTTCCCCGCTATGCACGAGCCTTTTAATACTCGATATCTTGTATCATACCAACAACAGGAAATCACATTCTCGTGGCTATCTATCTATCTATCTATCTATCTATCTATCTATCTATCTATCTATCTATCTATCTATCTATCTGAGTCTATTCATATCTATCTATCTATCTATCTATCTATCTATCTATCCATCTATCTATCTATCTATCTATCTATCTATCTATCTATCTGAGTCTATTCATATCTATCTATCTATCTATCTATCTATCTATCTATCTGAGTCTATTCATATCTATCTATCTATCTATCTATCTATCTATCTATCTGAGTCTGTTCATATCTATCTATCTATCTATCTATCTATCTATCAATCTGAGTTTATTCATATCTATCTATCTATCTATCTATCTATCTATCTATCTATCTATCTATCTATCTGAGTCTATTCATATCTATCTATCTATCTATCTATCTATCTATCTATCTATCTATCTATCTATCTATCTATCTATTCGAGGATAAATTGAACAATCTAGCAAGTTGTCACTCCCTCACAAAGAAAGAGCGCAAAATCCGTATCTTACACTTATAAATATATATACGTGAGTACCTGTACACGAATGAAGCTTCTAATGTGTTTGTGTGTGTGTGTATATATATATATGTATATATATATATATATATATATGTGTGTGTGTGTGTGTGTGTGTGTGTGTGTGTGTGTGTGTGTGTGTGTGTGTGTGTGTGTGTGTGTGTGTAGGAAGTATTTTTTTAGGGTGAGTGTTGAATTGTTATCAGCCGAACGAAGAATGGATTGAAAAATAAAGATGATATTTTGTCATTTGCCTAAATTTTCTGAATTGGGTCGAACCAATGATTTTCAACACCCTTTGTATATTCAAGAATATACGTCTATTGCATGTGTAAAATTTATATATATTTTATATTTATAATATCTGAGTATTACATTCTTATTGTATTTGAAAGTAAGCCAAAATTGCTAAAAAAAAAAAAAAAAAAAATATTGGCATTGTTTTTCGAAACGACTTTCTGGTAATGACGGTAATAATTCTTTTCTGTTAAAAACACATAAATCTCTAGTAAATATATAAATATCTATATTTAGTTCTTTTGTAATTTTCTACGCTCTTATGAATTTTAGTAAATTAATTCCAGTGACGTTTTAATTTTCTGATGTGCCACGAATTTTGCGATATTTTTGCGAACTTATTAACTCATCTTATATTCATGATTATTATTTCTACGGTTTGTTTGAAAATGGTTGGGGGTGGTAAAGGCGAGGGACTTTCCCGCTTCAATTTTAATTGAAATTTTGGCCTTATTTAAATAAGATAAAATTCAGACGCTTTTCTTTCTTTCTGTTTCTTTTTCTATCTCTCTTTCTTTTTTTTTCTTTCTTTTATTCGCTCTTCTATTTTATTCTGTCTTTCTTCTATTCTCATTTTTTTTTATTATCTGGTCGTTTCTTTCTATCGGTATCTCTTTCTTTCTTTTATCTTTCTCTTTCTATTTTCTGCCTTCTTTCTTTTATTCTTTCTTTTTTTTCTGCCTGACTTCTTTTAGCCTTTCTTTTTTCTTTATTCTCCGTATTTCCTTTTTCTTTCTTTCTTTCTTTCTTTCTTTATTTTATTTTTCTTTCTTTCTATTTCTTCCTTACTTCCTTCTTTTTTCCATGGTTTTATTCTCTCTCTTTCCTTTTCTTTCTGTCTTTTATTTTCTTTCTTTCTTTCTTTCTTTCTTTCTTTCTTTCTTTCTTTCTTTCTTCTGTAAATCGAATAAAAGTGTCGGCGCTTTCAATCTTCTTAGTTTGAATTAAAGAAATGTTTCAGCTTCAATTTAAAAGATGATATTGAAATGATCATTTAGTAAGTGAATGCGAATGGGAAAAATAAATAAATAAATAAATAAAGCGAAATCAGGACTTGAACTTCCTTGGCCAAGATTATAAGGTATAAAATACCACTTCAAGAACAAACGCACATAAAAAATAAACAGGTATATGCAGACACGCAAACGCAAGCAGTTGCATATACGCACCCCACCCCACACACGTGTCTGATTCAGCGTCCTTGCTTTAAACCGCTCGGTCAGTATCGTATCAGAAAGGTTGACACAGGTTCGAACTCTGCCGGGGAGCAGAGTTTTTTCATTGTCTCTTGAATGCACAGGCCGGTAGACATAATTTACACTGTTTATAAAAATAGAGTGTTTACTGAAACATGGGCATTCACAAATTAGCATTTGGTATAGTAGGACATACATACATACGCACACATATATGTATATATTCATTTATGTATGTCTGATTATTAAACAACTTAGACATGTGTTTACTTATTTTCAATATAATCCGTTCGTAATCACGTATAAGGTTTCTTTAGAACAAACACAATTATTTGTCTTAGCCATGATGACAATGAAAATAATGATGATGACATTGGAAAATACCGAAAGTAAGCGGAAAAATTAAAAATGAATAAAATATAACCACAGTATCTTTCATATCATGAAACAAGAAAGAGTGAGACATTTTCAAACATATAAAAACGCAATAGACGTAGAGATCAACAATTCATATTTTACAGAGAGTTTCACGGCTTAAATGATCATCAAATCTTTTGGGTGAATTCTTGATGCCTAAATGTAACTTACAGAAAGAGGGAGAGAGAGCGAGAGAAAGAGAGAGCAAGAGAGAGAGAGAGACAGACAGACAGACAGACATGCAGAGAAGGAGATGGGAGAGTTTTTTTTTTTAAATCAAACAGAATTAAGTCAAAAATTTAAACTGTAATCAAGATTAAAATTATACGTCGACATTATTTTAAACAAGCATACGATGGTTACATCTTTTACATCTTTAATTTCTGGCATATATCTCCTCCGATACACCAATTATACTTGTGTTCTTTTGCCTTGATGAATTAAATACATACTTTCTATGGTACTCGGTTGTGCATAGAAACGCGGAAGGAAGGAATTGTCAGTGGTTAGAAATCAAAGAGTATTCGTAAGGGCGGCAG
>OZ010580.1:45777307-45779807 GCA_963932145.1 Acanthosepion lycidas | reverse complement strand
CTTGCCATCTGAAGTATTAAGCCTCTTCGTCCGCCCCCACTAGCTATGGGTAAATAGCAGAACTGACCGGGTTCTATAGCATTGGTTAGCAACTGGTCAACAGCGGGAAAAATCTGCCTCGTCAGTCATGTATCGAAAGATACATGATCGCCTAAGCGTGTATCACGTATGGCCCACAACTGACTGAGTTTACGTCCACACAAGTACACCGTGTCTATACATTTGTAATGAGTTTTAGGGAAAATGGAAACGAAAAAAGGAAACTTTATACTTAAAATCGGAAAGAGACAGTTGATAAGGCACATAATGAGGAAAGAGGGCTTGGAAAATTTACACTCACAACTACAGTACATTGAAAGCAAGAAGGACAAAGGAAAGCATCACATATCCTACTTAACATAAGTGTGTAAATGATTGGTAGAACAGTGGATTAAGAGAAATAGCAAAAAAAGAAAGAAAAACAAACATTGCTGAGAGCAATAAATGAGAGGAAGTTGTGAAGAGGCATCGCCAACCTATTGAAAGACAAGGCATAGAAGTTAAGTAGAAGACTAAGAGGGTTATATAATTTTGAGATGTATGTATAAGCCTTTCTATTCAATGAATGTCTAGTATTTTTCACTGAACAATAAAAATGGATGGTGGAGTAAGGGATAGTGGCTCGGATTGAGGAATCGGAGAGCCAAGTTCGAATTCCAGTCAAATCCATTATATTCACTTACCTGCTAATGCCCTTGGGAAAGGTATAAAGCCTTTTCTTCTCCCCCAGCTACGGGTAAATAGCAAGACAGATCGGGTTCTATAGCCTTGGATGGCAACTGGTCTACCGCAAAAAGAAATGACAACCTACTGCGGGGAAAAAAATCTGCCTCGTCGAAAGATACATGACCACCTAGGCGTGTATCACGCATAGCACATAACTGACTGATGCTTGATCTTTAGACTAAATTATCTTATAATTCTGTGGGTTAATGCAAGAAATCACGACATGCACAAGTGGCCGACAAAAACATCGAAAAATCTGCATCAATAAATTTCACAGACATACACAGGCAGAATCAGACATGAAGCACGTATAAAATTTGTCAGAGAAACAAAGTGAGGAACCGGCAATTTTAGAATTAGCTCAGTTTTATTCATCATCATCTTTTTTTTGTATTTTGTCAGTTGGCAAACCTTTGGGTTTGGAAACACGTTTTGCTGACCTCTCTCCCTGCGGGCGGAGAGGAACCAAGACGTTGCTACAACGAAGGGCAGAGTCTCGTCTGGGGAGGTAAACAGCAACCCGACCCCATGTATACGGGATCTAAGGTTAATTTTTGCCAGGGTCAACGGGCTCGGAAAACCCCACGTAAAAAACGTCCTTTTGTCGCATCTCGCCATGTGGAGAGGTAACAGATGAAAACCGTTTTATACATAAACTGCGAGTTAATAATTATATATATATATATATATATATATATATATATATATTGTTTATGTTGACTTCAATCTCTACTGTTATATATATATGTACACACACACACACACACACACACACACACACACACACATATATATATATATATATGTATATATATGTTGTTTATGCGTTATTTTTTTTAGATACAAATATTTAAGTAAATGCTCTGTTTCTAATAAACAGTATTAACAACATTTACCGGCCTGAACAACAGACCATTTACTTAAATATTTGTATCTATAAACATAACGTATAAACAATAAATATATTACAATAATTGTCTTAGTCCATTTCATAATATATATATATATATATATATAACTTTCTGGTATATATATATATATATATATATATATATATATATATATGTATATATATATATACCAGAAAGTTATCTTTATATATATATATATTATGTACCATATATATAAAAGAAATTTACCATTATATAAATAAAATATATATATATGTGTGGGTGTCTGTGTGTCTGTGTTTACATAGACAGTTATACCTAAGATATTTATAATGCTCTTTTGACAGGCATACTCACATATGTACATTAAAATATATCGACTTACTCCAGTGTATATATTTTGTGTATGTATGTGTGTGTGTTTCTCTGCCTAACCATATGCATGGTATAAATTTGAAGAAAGACTTACACACCTGCCTCCGTACACGCAATCATGCGCCAGTGAACAGGAAGGTAGCGCCGAATGGCGTATGCCTAACAATGTGGCGGGTCACAAAAGAGCAGCCTCCTTCCATCTGCTGTTCGATGCCAAGCGCCATTTTCAGACTCTTGCCCGCTCCGAAGACGTTGCGTAGAAACGAACGAACGAATACATACAGACGCGGGAACATAAACCTACATAAGCAGACCTATACACAGACACTCATACGCACACCTAAGAACGCCACCCATGCTCCCGTCAACACACAAACACACACGCGCAATCCCAGAGAAATTCCTGAACGCACATACAGGCAAACATTTAAAAAAAAATGAACGTGAATGATTGTGACCAGTTCTATGTA